>JAKSZT010052319.1:4196888-4709539 GCA_026826555.1 Tolypeutes matacus | reverse complement strand
TGAAAGTTTTTCTTAAGGGTTAATCAGTTAATGTCATCTGTGTACACTCATCTTGATTATTTTTCCGATTGTAAAAATAATATGCTTGTTATAAGAAATTCAAACGTTACATCAATATATCCTGTAAAATAAACTCCGGTAGTCTTTATACTAGAAAATCAGTACTTTTAACAGTTGGGAATATAGTCATTTTTTTTTTTTTTTTTTTTTTTTTTGGTGGAAATGCTAACATACTATATTATATTAAAAGTGTTAACAGTTTAGATTACAAAATATTAAAGGGATCAGGAAACTGACATTTTGTTGAATATCTACTGATTTTGGCTCTGTTCTCATTTTATCCTCAACTACATTGTGAGGGAGGTAGTATTTACATTTTATAGATGAGAAGTCTGATGCTTAGGGTTTTACTAATCGACCCAAGTTCTTGACATAGCTTTTCCTCTCCCTGTGCCATTGCATTTACTTTCCTCTACTGATAGAGCTTTTCTTTGTTTCTCCACCTAAATTTTAATCTCCTGGAAGCTTCTGTGCTCATTCTTAGTTGGTAAGACAGTCCCGGATATGTACAAGGCTAATATAAGGCGTCAAGGGAAAAGGAGATTAATTTCTTCCCTGTATATTTAAAGTAAATCTTTTCTAGAAATGCATTTAAAGTTAAACATTTTTGGACTATTTTTCTTTGAAGTAGTATGATTTATTTTTAAGTTTTTTATTTCTAAATTTTCCATTTAATTAAATAATTAAATTGTCTGGCACTCTTGGGATGTTGCTTCATCAGTTAGCCCTTCTCTCTGTTTCAGGTATTTTCTGTTTTTCCCTATCATCTTAATCCTTTTCTGCCAACAGACCAATTTTCAGGTCTTTTAATTATTCTGTATGCATGCTATGTGGCCTTGGACAAGTTTTTAAAAATTGTGTTATAATGTAGATTTCCCCTTTTGTAAAATGGAAAACATCTCAGTTCTTGTGAGGATCAAATGTATGGTTGTAAAGGGCTGTGAGAAGACTAGGCCTGATGTGCAAGATTTGCTAAATGCTGATTTCCTTTTGAATTTCCCATTGAAGCTACTTTCACCAGATCCCTGATGACCTCATTTCTGTCATCACCCTGTTTAATTTTTCTGCATCATGTATTTTTGTTTACCACGGTATGTCTTCATGCTTGACTAACAAGACACTCTGTAAACAAAACAAAACAAAACACAAGACAAGACACTCTATCTCCTATTCCATCTTTCTGCTTAGTCCTCCAGTCTTAAATATTGTAGTTTATATTCTTTGTCTTTCTCTCCTCATCTTATTTATTCTTTGACTTTATATTGTATCATTAGTTTGGATGTTTGGATGTTTAGATCTATATTTCTAAAACTTTTTTTTTTTTTGAGGTACCGGGGCTGGGAATTGAACCTGGGACCTCATATGTTGGAAGCTGGTGCCCAACCACTGAGCCACATTGACTCCCCTGAGTTAATTTTTTCATTTATTTGCTTGTTTTTAGGAGACACCAGGAACCGAACCTGGGACCTCCCATGTGGGAAGCAGGCACTCAACCACTTGAGCGACATCTGCTCCCTCTCTTACTGGTTGTTCTGCAGGCCCACCAAACTTGGCTTTTCTAAAACTACTTGTTCTTTCTACCACTTGGAGTTGTTATTCCATCCTGTAAAATAGGATTGATATCTTAATGCCATTGTGCTTCCTAGCCTCCACAGGTAAAAATCAACTTTAGTACCTTTCTCATTTCCTCCTATTCTCATTTTTTCTTACCTTATTAAATGACCAAATATTTCTCTTTTTGCTTCCAGATATTACTTTGAGCTCTCCTCTCCTTCCTTTATTGCCATTGCCTTATTCTCCAGGTTTGCTTCATCTCATACTTGTACTATTGTCAGTGCCTCTTAATGTCTCCTTGCTGCTAGTCACCCTCATCCAAAGTTAATGACCTTGCCACAATAATTCTCTCCCTAAAATATAAAATCGATACTCCTTATTCTTGTTCTCTGAAACCCTTATTAGCGTGCTCTTGTCTTGGACATAAAAGCCCAAACATCCTTAGTTTGTCAGTCTTGCCCTAGTATAGGTCTTATTTCTTGCTGCATTAGATATCTCACCCTTAATTTTGATTTTGGACATGCTCTTCCCTCTGCAGTGAGTGTTCTTTCTTTATTATATCCACCCAGAGTTATTCAAGATGTATTGAGCATCTTTTATGTAAGCTATTGCTAAGTGCATCAGTGGTGAACAGGAGGTACTTCTAAGCAAAGAGCTAAAGTTTTTTGACAATAGCAGGATGTTTACCCTGATTCCTGGGGATTAAATGCCAAAATTTTCTCTCTCCCCATTGTGACAACCAAAAGAAACAAGTGGGGTAACCCCAAAACAGTGGGGGTCACCTGCCATTTCTAAACTTTAACTATTCGATTCAGGTCTATCTAATTAGACTAATGTTGTATTGCAAGTTTTTTTTTTTTTTTTAAGATTATTTTGGTAACATATACAATCTGAAATTTCCCACCTTACTTTCAGATATACAATTCAGTGGTGTTAATTACATTCAGTGTTGTACCACTATTATCACCATCCATTACCAAAACTTTTTCTTTAACCCAAATAGAAACTCTGTACCAATTAAACATTAATTCCACAATCCCCAGCCCCACCCCTGCCCTGATTGCCAAAATTCTAGTTTCTCCCTATGAATTTGCATATTCTAATTATATAAGTGAGAGCATACACTCTTTCTCTTTTGCATCTGGCTTATTTTACTCAGCGTGTCTTCAAGGTTCATCCATGTTGTAGCATGAATCAGAGCGTCATTCCTTTTTGCAGCTGAATAACATTCCATTATATGTACTTATGGTACCCTTTCTACATGGAAGGACTGATCTCTTTCCACCATTCCCTCTGTAAGGCTCTTGAGGGAAAAAAAAAGTGCTATTCATCCATGTGAGTGAGTCTCTTAGCACAGTTGCAGGCACATAATAGATGTTTTAAATAAATGTTTGAATGAATGAACTATTCACAAAAATGGTCTGTTTTTCTCCTCACTCTTAACTTCACAGAGATCCTTTTTTTGTTGTTGTTTTAATGTAGTTTAAAAAAGTAAGGCTGCTTGTTTTTTTGAGTTTTCTGGCTCTGTTTCCTTATCCTGCTTTGGCCTGGGCCTTCTTTTCCCTTCCTCTTTTAACCCCATCCTGTTCCATTTTGATTCCACTCCCAGCAGTTTCTCTTCAATCGGGGTCCCTTTCCTAGAAGGAAGTCATGGTAGGCTAGCTATGAGAGGTTTTCAGTCCCTGCTGTTAGAGAGGCAGAACCCCTTCCTCTTTCAGATACTGTTCTCAAATGGGGGCAGCTTAGCTTTCCAGAGAATGCCCATTGACCCTTTTGGTGTTTTCATGTTGTCAGATCTGTCAGACATGTCCCCTCTCCAATTGTTTCCTTTTCAGTGTATGACTGCTCATGGTTTTATTCTATCTGCTAGTATTTTGGGGTTTGTGGGGATACCTATGCCCTAGTTTCTTGTAAATTGTGTCCACGGATTTTGGTTTTGTGATCTAGTTTCTCTGCCGTTTATGTGGAAGAAATTGAAAAGCCGTGATGTTGCTGTTGCCACCTTCCTAAGATCCCCTCTGAGCTTTAAAAAAATATAATTAGGAAAATGTATGTTAATTGTGAATCAAATTGATATAAATGACTAGGATAATTCCACTACCCCTGTAAACCCCAACCCCTAGAGATGCGCACTGTTTATAGGGGGGTGAATATCCTTCCAAACTTGAAATGAATTATTTTGCCATGCTCATCTCTCTTTCTTAGGCATTGAAAAAGGAAAAACCATGTTTGCTATTTTTAGGAAAGATTCTTTAGGAATCTAAGTAAATTTCTTTTTGCTTATTTTAATGGATAGAATCAATACCTCTAATATTGAATGGGAAGGTTTTTTTTTTTCCCTTCAAAATGCTATATATATTTTTTCTTCTGACCACAAAAGTAAAATTTTTTATGTAGTCACATTTGTAGTTTTTCCTTTGACTTCTTGTTTTGTGTTGCTTCTCTTCCTCTAAGATTAAAGAATGTTTTTTGTATATGATTTTCTTTTTTTGTTATTTTACAATTAAAAATTATCTCTTTAACTATTCTGCAAAGAGTTAATTGTTTGTTTGTGTCTTTGGTTATGATATGTTTTATGTAATTCAGGCTCTAACTTTATTTTTTCCAGATGTATGACCAAGTATTTATACTCATATATTCTTATTTTCTGTCTTCCCCTGTTAATATAGAGCAGTGGTTCTCAAAGTGAGGTCCCTGGACCAACAACAATAGCGTTTTCTGGTTACTTCTTAGAAATGCAGATTCTTGGGTTCCACACCAGAATGAGAAACTCTGGAGGTTTGACCAGGCAATCTGGGTTTCAGCAAGCCCAAGAGGTGATTCTGAATCCTTCCTGAAGAACCACTGTAAGAACTTAGGGCATGCCCTCCACTTGTGCACTAGATTTCATCCCTTCTGTGTAGTTCTAGGATATTGGGCTAGCCAGCTAGTCTCCCTTCTTTCTCGTCTCATCAGTTTACCTCGCTACTGAAACAATCTTGACAACATAAACGTATGCTGTTGTTTCTTCCCTGAATCCCACACCTCCCTCCAGTTAGAACCCTTGTTTTTCTGCTCCCCTTTACAGCAAATCACCACCTCCTATCTCCAATTACTTATGCCCCACTCTTCCTTAAACTTACTTCAGCCAAGCTTTTGTCTCTACTACTTCACCAGAACTGCTCCTCTCAAGGTTACCAATTCCCTCTACACAGTTGAATATTATAGTGGCCAGTTTTTTTCAGATGTTATCAGACTTGACTTACTTAATCAGCAGCATTCAACATCTTTGTTCATTCCCTTCTTATTCATTTTCTTCATTTGGTTTCTAGCATACCATACTCCTGGTTTCCTCCTACCACACTGGCACCTTTTTATCAGTCTCCTTTTTAGTTTGATCTCATTTCAACACATTTAACTTTGGAGTGCTCCAGAAGTTGGCCCTTGGACTTTAACATTATTTCACCACCAACACAGATTTCATCTGTTACAGTTTTAGCTACTCTCTATATGCTGATAACTCCCAAATTTTTATCTCCAGCCCTTCCAGCTCTTCTAAACTCGACTTTATATCCAACTGTCTACAAGGCATCTTCCCTTGGATGTCTGAAATTGGAAAAGCAACGCATCTAAATAGAACACCTGATTTTTCATTTACAAACATTGCTTCTCCCAGACTTTGCCATCTCAGTTAAGAAATCCGTCTTTCTAGTTGCTCTGGCCAAAACTGTGGCATGATCCCTTACTCCTCTCATATATGCCACATTTCTTAGTAGCACCATCATCTCTGGCTTAGATTGTTTCAACATCCTCCCAACTCTTTCAGCCCTCTTATGCTCTTGTTTTCAAACTGCTGGAGAGATACTTGTCAAGATCCTTCAATGGCTATCCCTTTCAAAATAAAAGCTAACTTCTACCTTCCAAGCCTTGTACAGTTTGTACTCCTATTTCATTTTTGACTTCATCTCTTACTCATCTTCTTACTACTTTGCTCCTTCTAGGCATCTTGGCATGTGCTTTACATGTGCTGTTCCTTTTGCCTAGAGTGCTCTTCCTACAAATGTCCAGGACTTCTCTCTTTCCCCTCCTTCAGGTATCACTTTCTGTGAGGCCCTCCCTGACCATCTGGTTTTCTTTCTTAATCCACATTCTGTGTTCTTTCCTTGTTTAGTTTTTTCAGTTGCATGTATTGCCTTCTAACATAATATTTTGTTTTTCTTCCCCCCTTTTCCCACCCCCACTAGAAGATATTGCTGGGCACATACAAGGTCAATAAGTATTGC
The DNA here is from genome assembly GCA_026826555.1 of Tolypeutes matacus. Classification (NCBI taxonomy): domain Eukaryota; kingdom Metazoa; phylum Chordata; class Mammalia; order Cingulata; family Chlamyphoridae; genus Tolypeutes; species Tolypeutes matacus. Next base: position 4,703,663 of record JAKSZT010052319.1, on the reverse strand, counting down.
TGAATGAATGAAGTGTTCCAACAACATCACTTTTGAATGATCTGCCCTTTTCTCAATGATTTGATATGCTACTTTAACCACTATATGTCATACTCGTGGTATGAATTCAGTTTGATCTAACATGTTTTGAATATAATCCCTTACCTGAATGTGTTGTTCATTAGCCTTAAGGTGGTTGTTGCATTATATCTCACCATAGTCCAGTGAGAAAGGTAGTATTACCCTATTTTACCAAAACTTAACTAACTTCACTTGCTAGTTGGTGGAAAAGGTGGAATTCAGACCCATGTTTCTGAATTCCAATCCATTGCTAATTATAGTATGAAACATCTTGCAGTGATTATGTACTCTAGTATGTAAAATTCTACTGGGCATTCCCTTATGTAAAATTCTACTGGGCATTCCCTTTCGCCTCTTTAGTTTCCTGTCAGCGCTTGATTGGCTGTGCTCACTAAACCCAGGATCTTCTCTCCTCAGTCCAGGCAGGAGGGTGAAGATAGCAGGGAATGGGTTTATGTGGAATTTTTGTCTCTGTATTTCAATGTAAAATTTTGGAAGAAAGGTGTGTGGAAAGAACGCAGGCCAGTGGGCATGAAACAGATGATCTTCACTGACTAATTTGGAGATATCCCTGCTTCACTTTTTTCAGCACAAATGATAAATCTTTGATCTAGGTGTTAAGTTAAACATATCTGTGTCAAATGATTCTCTAAGAATGACTTGAGTGTCATGTTTTTGGTACTGTTAGGTACCATTTATCCTTTTATTTAACTTGAGTAATTTTATAATGTAAAACTGTTCTATAAATGTCATTTTAAAGTCTTTGCTGTCAAATTTTGTTGTTTTTCTGATTAAGCAGCTGTGGATGTAGCTTAAACTGATGAGCATCTACAGTGATGAGCCTTTATGGAACAATGAATGCCTGCTTATAAATTGTAGCCACAGTTGTAATGAATTCTGTGTTTGTTATTTGAATCCCTGAGGGTGACTGTTTTTTTGAAGGGGGTGGGGTGAGTTAAGATATTACAAATTGAAACAGTGTTTCTTCTATTCTGGTAATCTTTGGAACAGTCATTTTTGCTACTGCTGCTCTTTCCTTCTTATGACTTTGAAGGGATTTGGAATATTTTTCCTTAACTGTTCAATTATTTTCTCTAAATCTACTATTTAGATATGTGCAAATGTAAGTTATAATTAAAAGATGTTTTATTTACATGATTTTTCTATCATATATTTTTGCTTTCAGCAACTAGTATGTGTTATAGCCTTTCTAGATGATACTTTACCTACCTCTACTATTCAGAGCTATAACTGTTGGGTTTGGGGAGGCTATTTTTTTCTATCTGATGTGATTAGCTCATGCACCTATACCCATTTTTATTTGAAAACAAATAGGTTTCGATTGTTATTGAGGAGACCCAAATAGTTAACCCTAATTGTTAAAAGTAGTTTTACTCTGAGATATTAAAGATAAGAATACTGTGGTATTTTCTATCAAAATAGCTAGAAGATAAATTTCTCAAATTAAGAGAATTCTAGAAAATGCTTATTTTAAAAAGAGAAGAAAGGAAGAGTAATATCAATAGTTGAAACAAATAAGGATGCCTGACAAAAAACTCTGTGCATGTGGGATTATGGTCAGTATTTTTGAAGATGTTGGGTATATATATTTGCAAATCTAATATCTTCCCATTCTTTTTTTTTTTTTTTTTTAATCATTGGTTTAATTTAGGGTTCATTGTTTATTGTGTTGTGCCCCATTCTATTCTATTTAATTGGTTGGTTGGTTGGTTAGTGCTGGGGATTGAACCCGGGACCTTGTTATGTGGGAAGCCAGTGCTCAACCACTGACCCACCTTGGCTCCTCTGAGTTGGTTTTTTCATTTGCTTGCTTGTTTGTTTTTTGTTTTTAGGAAGCATAGAGAACTGAACCCCAGTACCTTCCGTGTGGGAAGCAGGTGGTCAACCACTTGATTCACATCTGCTCCCCGCCTCCCATTCTTTTTAAAGGCAATGCTTACGTATTTCCTGATCATAAAATATTGAGTACTGAACATGTTCTGAAAGTTTGAAGCTTTTGTTAAATGTGTTTTTGTTAAAATTAGCTGTTTTGTTAAACTTAATGTCATTCTTACTGGTTAGTAGAGTTTAAATTTTGACTGTATCATCTGTACTTTGATTGTGTGAGACATTTTCAGGATATTTTAATGCACATTAAAAAGTAACATAATTTTTTTGTGTGAATTATAGTTACTGTCTACAGTTTCTTAATATAAAAAATTCCAGTGAATTACTTCTAATTTATAACTAAATTTTAGCACAGCACATGTAGAGTACCAGTGGAATAATTAGCCAAAACATGTTAGAGCTTTAGAGATCTCTCTGTGTAACATTTAACTTTAATTTCTTGGCCAATTTATATGAATAATTAAAGTTTTGAGGCAGTTAAATTTTCTTTTCTTCTCTTGGGATTTCACAGTTGTCACTAATAGCTGTAATCACTGGGGAAGTAGAAATATTATTTTCATCAAACAGATGCACTGGTCTCTAACAGTGCCTACTGAGATTCATGTTTTTGTTGGATGATTTCCTAATCACACTAATAGTATACTTTGGAAGTATCACACCTTGAGCAGAATATGTTGTAGATATTAAAGTGAATATAGTTAGTTAACCTGAGAACTTTCCTAAAAGTAGAAGTATTTGTAGTTCTCACACTCCTGGGGAAGGTTTTCTGTTCCTGTGAGAGGAATCATCTAATAGTAGATACTTTCCTTTTCTCATCACTGATCCCAGAATATTCTGCCTCAGCTGTATTCTCAGGGATTCCTTCTTATCTCTTCCACATTTTGACTTTCATTAGCTCTGCCATCAGTGTGCTATTTTCATTTCTGTTTAGATGACTACCCATATCCAGTGTTTTGAGGCTTTGGTATGTTTTTGTTAGGGTTAAATATAGGTTTTCATTGTGTATGGGGAAGACTTTCAGAGTTGCTTCTTTCAGCTCTACTTCTAATTTCCCACATTGAATACAATGATGCTAGGACTTAAATTACAAAATCAGGACTGTTTTCAGCTCTAATGTGCAGCTTATAGGGGAGATATTACTTGTTGTTAATTGGGTTACCTTTCCCTTTTTAAATGTTTTTCTTTTTCCAATGGAATTTAAAAGAAAACTTGACACAAATAGGGGATCCTGAAGTTCCCCCAAACCAGCCAGTTATTGTGACCCTCAAAACTTTGTATTTATAGACCATATTTACTCTATAGTTAAAATATTCTGTAGTAGTAAGAAACATTGTTCTTTGAAGTCATTTATTTTTTTTAAAAATATTTTATTTTACCTTCATTTATTCCTTTTCCAATAGCCTTCCCTTCAGTGTAGAGACATGTTTTTGACCTATATCATTTTTCCTTCTACCTAAGAACTTTTTTTTTTTCTTCAAAGGAGGTACCAGGGATTGAACCCAGGACCTCATACATACATGGGAAGCAGGCGCTCAACCACTGAACTGTAGCTATTCCCCTGAAGTCATTTCTTAATCACAACGGAAAGAAACCCTGTGACATTTTGAGATATATGAAGATAGTTTGCCTTTTGGGAATATAGGGTGGGACTTTATTTCTTCACCTATAGCTGGTTGGGTTAAGTTGTAAGAGGGAGTAGAGTCATGGTAGATACATCTCAATTTTGGATTGGATATTTATCAAAAAGGAAAAAAAAAGATTCTTTATACATGGTACCATTTGTTAAGTCGAGATGGCAATGAAATAAATGGCACACCAGAGAAGGAGTTGGGTTAGTGCTGTAGGGGAGAAGTTTTTGGTTTTGAACATGTTGAATTTGAGACTCTTACGGAATAGCTAAATGAAGATATCCACTGACTAGTTATGCATATGATTTCTGGAGCTCAAGAGAGCAATCAAGGTTGGAAATACATGTTTGGTGACTGGTAGGTGGTAATTAAAATTTTGTAAGTGGGCAAGATCTCATTGGGGAGAGTATAGAGTTAAGCAGAGAACAGACCTCTGATGAGTACCAACATTTACAGAATGGGTAGAGGAGTAGAAGCCAGCAACAAAAAAACTGAGTAATAGCAGGAAAAGTAGGATAAAAACCTACACAGTGTAGTGTCACAAAAATGAAGAGAGGGTACTTCTAGAAGGGGAAATGGTCAGTTGTGTCACTGACTACAAAGAGGACAGGTTGGATAAATCCAAATGCTCATCAAATGTAGGATTTGAAAGACCTTGGAAAGAACATTTTGAGTGAATGGGTGGGAGCCATATTGTAGCTTCTAGTGGGATTGAAGAGTTGGGAGATCAGGAAGTGGGGACAACTCTTTCAAGACATAGTTCTTCAAGTGGCTCTAAATGTGGGGATTGGGAGTAGAGTCATAGGTGTTGAGATGGGCAAAATTAACTTGACATGTTTAAATGCTGGTTGGAAGGAACGCATTAAGAGGGAAGGGGATAAAACTTAGTTTGAAACACTTATTGGTGCTTTTCTCATGACAGTGGACTGCTTCTAGTGTATTAATGGAAAGCCGCACATTAAAGGGTTTTACTGGGTTGTGGGGGAGGCACAGATTTCAATAAGACTTGTTGACTATGAATTTGATTCTCTTAATATCCACCCTCTCATATTAATCAGGAAAAATATTCTTTCTGTGATGTTTTTCTTTTGGAGGGGTGATATTTGTGCTTTGATGCTTTCTCACTTTTGGTTCAGTTCCTCTAGTGATTAACTGAATTGCTGGATTTAGTTATTCCTGTGAACCAAAAGAAGGATACTTATTTATCTTTGGAGTCTTTATCCATATATTGCAAGCCACAGAGCTATGTGGCATATGCTGCAGTCTTTTACTAAAATCATAGCCTGTAAACTTATTTTTTCTTTTTCTTTTTCTTTTTCTTTATCCCCCCTTCCCCCAGATGGTTCACTTGTCTGTTTGCTCATTGTTTGCTCGCCTTCTCCAGGAGGCACCGGGAACTGAACCCGGGACCTCCCACATGAGAGGTGAGTGCCCAACAGACTGAGCTACATTCATTACCCGTGAGCTGCGGCCTCTGGTGGCTTGTGGCCTCTGCTTGCTTGTGGCCTCTGCTGGCTTGTGGCCTCCGCTGGCTTGTGGCCTTTGCTTGTTGCCAGAGGCGGCGTCTAGCTCTGCCATGGCAGTATCTAGCTCTGTTGCGGCGGGAGGTGGCATCTGCTTGTCTTCTTTTAGGAGGTACTGGGATCCCATGTGGTAGGCGGACACCCAGGTGGTTGAGCCACATCCGCTTCCCTAGCCTGTAAACTTTTGATTGTTCACCCTTATCAGTAAAAAGTTGATGTGTATCCAAATATTTGTGATTATGTATTTATAAATTACAGGGAAATGTACTGTGCTAATGCACACACTATTCAGAAATTTTTAGTGTTAAAAATACTGTGATAAAATTTGAAAGATGACTTTAATTGTTAATGGTACAAAACTCTTTTAGTGAGAACAGTGTGTTTGAATATATATCATTAAAAAAAATTCTTGGCTAATGCATAGTGATGGAGCCAATTTAAAGGGCTGCTTCCAAGTTCATTTTATTTTGTTATAAATCAAGTGATTTTCGCAGCTGAATAGCCATTGTTTGTGCCATGTTTACCTTAAGTGTTTTTACTTTTGCCGAAATATATGCTAGATGGCATACCATAGGAAGCTGCTTGTCTTATCATCACAGGAAAAGTAATCAATGTTGATAAGAAAAATGAGTAACTTCTCAAGTTCCATAACACTTTTAAGAGCTTGCCCATGAAATAAACAGTAATCCTCTGTGTGGTACGAAAGATTTTTATAGTTACTCCCTATCCCAATGTGTGTTGTTTTTAAAATAAAATTAACCATATCTATGGCATCTGGTAGTACTTTGTGCTATTCTGTCTTCAATTTCTTAGCTTGCTAATTAATGAAATATGAAATGAATGAATTTCTCCTGTGGTGGAATTTCGGCATGCTTACCACAGAAATCTTGTTTTATTTCAGTTAAAGGAGCCACTCTGATAGCAAATATGCCCTTACTGTTTTTCCACTGAATGCTTTTATTAAAAAGTCAAAGAAGCCTCCTTCATGAAGTTAGAGACCTTAGCTGTTTTGCTCAATGCTCCATCCCTTGCACCTTAGAAGAGTGCATGTTCCATCAAAAGCACTCAATAAAATATTTGTTAACTCTAGAATGAATTTACAGTTGAGAAAATATCTTTTCCTGTAGATAATGGCTTAGAAATTTGTGTATTTCATAAGAAAGAAGCTAGCAAAAACTATATAAAATGGCATATTATTAAAACCACTTTGCAACATCATGGCAAATTTCCTACTCTAGGTAATTTTTTTTAATAGTAATTTTTAAAATTCCCTCTTGATTGGGAACCAGATGTGGCTCAAGCATTTGGGCTCCCTTCTCTACCATATGGGAGGTCCCCGGTTTGTTTCCTGGGGCTCCTGGTGAAAGTGAGCGGAGAGCTGGCGCAACAAAAAGAGACCCAGGAGAGACAGTGAGAGATTCAACAAACCAGGGAGCTGAGGTGGCTCAAGCGATTGAGTGCCTCTCTCCCACCTTGGAGGATCCCAGTATCATTTCCCGGTGCCTTCTAAAGAGAAGATGAGGAAAAGACAAGCAGACAGAGAACACACAATGAATGGACACAGAGAGCAGACAGCGAGTGCAAAAACAAGGGGCAGGGGAGGATAAATAAATAAAATAAATCTTAAAAAAAAAATTCCCTCTGATCTTAAGCAGTGTCTTCTGTGTGTATTTGTACAGTGATTTGCTGACAGAGGAATATATTTTGGTTTATGTTCGTATTTATCCAGTTATATTTCAGCTATTTCTACTGTAACAGGAAGAACAAGTCCTTTCTCAATGGTATATAGTTTCTTGTCTTCATATTAAAAGAAACCCAAAAGAGGCACCTAAACACATATAGCCAAATTTAGTGATATTGCCCAAGTACTGAATTGACTATCATGACTTTAAACCTAGTGGGGGAGAAAAAACTCACAAGCTATAGGGATGTGATATGTTTTAGGTGCTTATATATATATTTAAAGATTTATTTATTTATTTACACCCCCCCACCCCCCACCCCCATTGTTTTGTGCTCACTGTCTGCTGTCTGTGTGTTCTTCTGTGTCTGCTTGTCTTCTCCTTTGATGGCACTGGGAACTGATCCTGGGACCTTCCAGAGTGGGAGAGAGGCGCTCAATCTCTGGTGCCACCTCAGCTCCCTGGTCTGCTGCATCTCTTATTGTCTCTCCTCTGTGTCTCTTTTTGTTGCATCATCTTGGGCCAGCACTCTGTGGGCCAGCACTACTGCATGGGCCAGCTCTCTGCATGGGCCAGCTTACCTTTCACCAGGAGGCCCTGTGGACTTGAACCCTGAACCTCCCATGTGGTAGACAGGAGCCCAGTCACTTGAGTCACATCCATTTCCCTAAATATATTTTATTACAGAGGTTGTGAACTTACAAAACAGTCATGTACATGTGTAGAGTTCTCATACAGCACCCCTTCACCAACACACTACACTGTTGTGGAACATTTGTTACAGATTATGAGATAATACCATCGGACTATATATTAACTATGGTCATAGCATATATTTGGCATAGTTTTTCCATACCCCCTTATTAACACTGTACATCTTTGGCATTGATGCAAGAATATTACAGTATTGCTCTTAAGTATAGTCCACAGGTTACATAAATTGTATTTTTCCCATGCTTCTCCACATTCCCTCCACCCTGCAATAGTGACATACATCTGTTCTAGTTCACAGAAGGACATTCTTGCATTTGTACTATCAACCACAATCCTCATCCACCTCTGGGTTCACTGTGTTATTCAGTCCCTAGATTATTCTCTAGCTTTCTTTCAATTGACATTTACATCCCTAGACTACCCTTTTCAGCCACAATCCTATTTATAAACTAGCTGCTACTCACTGTAATGTGTTACCATCAACTCTATCCATGTCTATGCTTTTACAGTCAAGTTAATTAAAACTTCTACATACATAAATCATCAGTACTCCTTCACAGCCCTCCTTTTATTTCCTAATAACCTATACTCTAGGTTTTAACTCTATGTGTTTGTTCTTTCATATTTAGTCCATATTAGAGAGACCATGCAATATTTGTCCTATTGTATCTGGCTTACTTCACTTAGCATAATGCCTTCAAGATTCATCCATCTTATCATGTGTCCCAATTTAATTTCTTCTTACTGCACCATAGTGTTCCAGTGTATGTATATACCACATTTGTTTATCAATTCATTGGTTGAGGGACACTTGGGTTATTTCCATCTTTTGGCAATTGTGAATAATGCCGCTATGAACATCGGTGTGCAGGTTATCTGTTCGTGTCACACTTTTCAATTCTTGTGGATATATTCCTAGTAGAGGAATTGCTGGATCATATGGCAGTTCTATATTTAGCTTCTTGAGGAACCGCCAAACTGTCTTTCACAGAGGCTGCACCATTTTACAATCCTACCAACAGTGAAGGAGTGTCCCTACTTCTCCACATCCTCTCCATAATGACTATTCTGTGTGGTGTGAGATATCTCATTGTTGTTTTGATTTGCATTTCCCTAATAGCTAGTGATATGGAACATTTTTTTCATGTGCTTTTTGGCCATTTGTATATCTTCTTTGGAGAAATGTCTATTTCAATCTTCTGCTCATTTTTAAATTGGATTGCTTGTTCTTTTATTGTTGAGTTGTATGATCTTTTTATAATGGAAATCAAACCCTTATTAGATATGTGGTTTCTAAATATTTTCTCCCATTGAGTGGGCTGCCTTTTCACCTTCTTGATGAAGTCCTTTGGATCAAAAGGTGTTTTAAGTTTGAGGAGGTCCCATTTATCCATGTTTTCTTTCATTGTTCATGCTTTTGGTGTAAGGTTTAAGTATGCACAAGGTCTTGAAGATGTTTTCCTACATTTTCTTCTAGGAGCTGTATGGTTCTAGCTTTTATATTTAGGTCTTTGAGTTAATTTTGAGTTAATTTTTGTATAAGGTGTGAGATAGGGGTCTTCTTTCTTTCTTTTGGCTATGGATATCCAATTCTCCTGGCATCATTTGTTGAATAGACTTTCTGCTCCAGCTGGGTGGGTTTAACAGGCTTTTCAAAAATCACTTGACCGTAGGTGTGCAGGTGTGTTTCTAAACCATCACTTTGGTTCCATTGGTCTATGTATCTGTCTTCATGTTAGTACCATGCTGTTTTTACCACTGTAGCTAGATAATATAATTTAAAGTCCGGAAGTGAGAGTCCTTGAACTTTGCTTTTCCTTTTTAAGATGTTTCTGGCTGTTCAGGTCCCCTTACCCTTTGAAATAAATTTGATAATTGCGTTTTCCATTTCTTTAAAAAATGCTGGTGGAATTTTTTTGGGATTGCATTGAATCTATGTGTCAATTTGAGTAGAATTGACATCTTAATGATATTTAGTCTTCTAGTCCTTGAGCATGAATGTTCTTCCACTTATTTAGGTCTTTGTAAAATTTCTTTTAGTGATGCATTGTAGTTTTCTGAATATAGGTGCTTCACATCCTTGGTTAAGTTTATTCCTAAATATTTGATTCTTTTAGTGGCTATTGTAAATGGATTTTTTCCCCTGACTTCCTCCTCAGATTGCACATTACTAATGTATAGAAACACCACTGATTTTTGTGTACTGATTTTGTTCCCTGACACTCTATTGAAATTGTTTATTAGCTCTAGCAGCTTTGTTGTAGATTTTTTGGGACTTTCTAGATATCGGATCATATCATCTGTGAATAGCAAAATGCTCCATCTTCCTTTTTTATTTCTTTTTCTTGCCTGATTGCTCTAGCTAGAGACTCTAGCACTATATTGAACAACATTGGTGACAGTGGGCATCCTTGTCGTCCTCTTCATCTCAACAGGAAAGCTTTCAGTCTTTCACCATTGAGTACAATGTTAGCTGTGGGCTTTTCATATATAGCCTTTATCATGTTGAGAAAATATCCTTCAATTCCTATCTTTTGTAGTATTTTTATTAAGAAAGGGTTCTGTATTTTGTCAAATGCCTTTTCGGTGTCAATCGATAGGGTCATGTGATTTTTCTTCTTTGATTTATTAATGTGTATTACTCTGATTGATTTTCTTGTGTTGAACCACCCTTGCATGCCTGGTATAAAACCCACTTGATCATGATGAATAATTTTTTTACTATGTTGTTGGGTTCAATTAGCAAACATTTTGTTGAGGATTTTTGCATCTGTATTCATTAGGGAAATGGGTCTGTAATTTTCTTTTTTCATAATATCTTTATCTGGCTTTGGTATTAGGGTGATATTGGCTTCATAGAATGAGTTTGGTAGTGTTCCTTCTTTCTCAATGATTTGGGAGAGCTTGAGTAAGATTGGTGTTAAATCTCCTTTGAAGACTTTGTAGAACTCACCTGTGACACCATCTTGTCCTGGGCTTTTCATTTTGGGGAGTTGTTTGATGACTGTTTTAGTCTCTTAACTTGTGATTGGTTTGTTGAGGTCTGTTTCTTCTAGGGTCAGTATGTTGTTCATACGTTCCTAGGAATTTTTCCAAGATTCTTGGCTGGCAGTTTTCTCTTGCAGTATTTTAAATATATCACACCACTGCCTTCTTGTCTCCGTAGTTTCTGATAAGAAATTGGCACTTAATTTGATATCCCTTATATGTTATGCATTGCTTTTTTCTTGCTGCTCTCAAGAGTCTCTCTTTGTCTTTGGCATTTGACATTCTGGTAAGAATGTATCTTGGAGTTGGTCTATTCGGATGGAAATGGGAGTATGTTGTGCTTCTTAGACACAGATATCTATGTCCTTCAATAGGGTCGGGAAATTTTTCTACCATTATTTCTTCAAATATTCCTTCTGCCCTTTTCCCTTCTCTTCTCCTTCTGGGACTTCCATGACATGTATGTTTGCACGTCTCTTGCCTTCATTTAGCTTTCTGAGACCCTGTTCAATTTTTTCCATTCTTTCCTTCATCTGTTCTTTTGTATGTATGTTTGTTTTTGGAGACCATGCCTTCAAGCTCACTGATCCCTCTGCCTCATCAAGTCTGCTGTTATATGTTTTTGTTGTTTTTTTTAATTTAATTTATTGCGACCTTCATTCCCATAAGATCTGCTCTTTTTCTGTGTATGCTTTCAAAGTCTTTTGAGCTTGCCCAGTGTCGTCTTAGTATCCTTAATCTCTTATAGCCATTTCACTGGATTTATTGAGGAGGTTTGTTTGAACATCTGTGATTATTTTTCTCAACTGGAGGCTTATCTTGTTCCTTTAAACAGGCCATATCTTCCTCTTTCTTAGTATGGATTGTAATTTTTTTTGGTGTCTTGGCATCTGGCTTACTAGATGTACTTATTCTGGGCACAGTTTCTCTCAATTTAGGACTTTCTTGCCTTTTCTCCTTTGCTCATTTTGTAGTAGGAGCTGAGGATATAGTTGGTACTGTAAGCAATGGAGGCTGAAGCTGCCCACGTTGTCCCAGGAATTGATGTAGCGTCTTCCACCTTTCTCCTCATCCAGGGATAAGGACAGAGCCACAGCCTTGTTTAATAATTCAAGTCATGCAGGCCAAGACCATCTGTAGTTGCCTGGAGACACTGATGAATCTTCACACCCCTTTCTCCCCTTCCTGGGGTAGGGATGGAGCTGTAGGTGTGAGCAGCAATCTATGCCCTGCGGGTCCAAAATGATCACAGTTGCCCAGGTGGACTGACATAGCATTGTCCCTCTCTCCCCCATCAGGGGTGGGGATGGACCCTCTAGAGTGCCCAACAATCTAATCCATGTGGATCAAATGCGCCTGCCCTTGCCCTGAGAGGCTGAGGGAGTACTGTCCCTTCTGCCCTTTAGGGATTGGGAATGGAACCACCAACGCCCAACAGTTCAGTCCATGTGGCCGAAAGCGTCTGCCAGAGAGACTGAGGAAACACCAGTCCCCTCTTGTCCTGTTGTGCTGTCAGGGTAGATCCACAGGCACCCAACAGTCCAGTCCTTGCAGGCTTAAAGTGCCTGCTGTTGCCTGGAAAGGCTGAGGAAACACCGACCTCCTTTTATCCTATTGAGGGGTGGGGGTGGACCCACATTACCCACTAGTCCAGTCCGTGCAAGCTGAAAGTGCCTGCCGTTGCCCAGAAAGTTTGAGGAAACACAGCTCCCCTCCTGTCCTACTTGGGGGTGGGAGTGGAGCTGCAGGTGTTCAATTATTCAGTCTGTGTCGGCCAAAAGCACCTGCAGTTACCCAAAGAGGTTGGGGAAACACTGCCCCCCTCTTGTCCTATTGGGGGTGGGCGTGGAGCCCCAGGCATCCAGCTGTCGAGTTCTTGCAGGCTAAAAGCATCTGCAGTTACCCTAAGAGGCTGAGGAAACACCAGCCCCCTCCTATTCCTGTTGTGTGTGTGTGGCAGGGGTGGAGATGGAATAAAAGGTGATCAACAAACCAGTTCATGGGGGCTGAAAGTACCTTCAGTTGCCTGGAGAGGTTGAGGAAACACAGCTCCCCTTCTATCCTATTGGGGGGTGGGGAAGGAGCTACAGGTTCCCAAGTATCCAGTATTCAGCCCAAGGGCTGAAAGTGCCTGCAGTTGCCCAGAGAGGCTGTGGAAACACAGCTCCTCTAATATCCTATTGGATGCGGGAATGGTGCCCCAGGTGTCCGACTATTCTGTCGGTGCTGGCTGAAAGTGCCTCCAGTTATCCAGAGAAGCTGGTGCAGGTCTCCCCAGCTTCTTCCCTGCCAGAGAGGGGCTGGGTGGAAAGAAGCCAGTCACTACCTTCACTGTGATTGTCAGTCAGCCCACTTCCCCTCATGTCAGGGCAGAGTTAAAATGGCGGATACTGGCCTCTTTCTAACTTAGGCTCAAACTTTAGCTATTCTCAGGATTACACTTTAGCCAGCTGAATTTATTAGTAGCTGAAGTTGGTGGCCAACCATCTCTTCTTCCCCCGTTTTTGGGAAATGGAGCCTTCCACTCCAGCCACAGAGTAGCTCCCGAGGAGGCTTGTGCCACCAGTGGAGGATGAGCACCGGCCTCTGTGGCATGAAATGCTCTACTCACGAATTTCCACTGCAGATGGGCAGTCTCCTCCTCCCATTTTTTTCAAGGATGCTGCAGGATACTCTTCTGATCTCCTCGGGCCCCCAAATAGATGCTTTAGATAGCTCTGGGTGATTACTAACTGCCCTATAGGATGAGCTCCTTACTCTGCCGCCATCTTGTCAGGCTCTCCTCGCTGCTTATTTTTAAGAAACTTACTGATGATGGCTTTGTACTGGTACATACTATTATTTATTATGACATTGGTTCTACTTAATAATGAGAGACTAGGATGAGAAGATGGTACTCTTTCACTATTCAATGTGCTTGAATTATTGGTATTCTCTTCCATACATTTTTTGTTGCAGAAATCATCTTAAGCCCTCACCTGTTTTCTGCTTGTTCATTCATTAAACCAGGTAATTTCTATAAATATGCTTAACCAGGCACACGCGTTGTTCTGTGTGGACACATCAAGCCAGTGTGAGGGCACCAGTATCAGTGCCTTCGTGTTGTATAATGTCTGCTTTTCCCTCAGGTTGTGATCATCTCACATAAAGACTGACTGAGAGCCCTAGTCAGGTATTCAAATATTTTTTTAGCAACAACTGTTTTCTGGGCACTAGGATACAGCAATGAACAAAGCAGACCCAGTCTCCCCTGAAAAAAAAAATCTATGCCTTTGTGGGGATTTTTTTTTCTTTAACGTGGAGGAGGTATCCAAGAAGCAAATGAGTAAAATATTCATGGAAGTAAAGGCTTTAGAAGAAAAAGTTGTTAATGTTCTAGAGAGTGTCAGGAAGAGGTTGCAACTTTAAGTAAAATGATTACGGAAGGTGTCACTGAGAAGGTGACATTTGAATATCTTGAGATGAGTACCTACATACATACAAGAAGGGAACAGCAAATGTAAAAGCCGTGAGGCAGAGTGTGCCTGGATTGGATTAGGTGTATGAGATTAAATAAAGACATTAAAGATAACTCCCCCGGGTTTGGCCTGAACAATGGTAATTATGGGATTGCCATCATTGGATATAGGAAAAAGGTTTTGGGTATGAGATCCCAAAGATGAGGGTGTATGCAAGGGAGTGATAAACTTTTGTGGCTTTTGGGTTTTGTGTGGTAACAAATTAAGAAATCTCAGGCTACCCAACACTTGGTAAGAAATGTAGTTTGAATAGCTGTTTTACTCCAAGTTGGTTGTGCTTGGGGAAGATTAATTTATTTGCCCCCAAATCAAACGTAATTATGAAGGAAGAGAACTTTCTTGGAGCAAACTAGACATTAATTAAAAAAAAAAAAACACTTTATTGTGGCAACATATATAACTTAAAATTGCCGTTTTAACTATTTTAAGTAAACAGTTTCGTAGCATTACTTTTACAATGTTGTGCTACTGTCACCACCATCCCTTACCCAATATTTTCTCCATCACCCCAAACAGAACCTCTGTACTCATTAAGCAACAAGTCCCCTGACCCCTGGTGACCTTTAATCCACTTTCTGTAACTATGAATCTGCCCATTCAAGATATTTCATATAAGTGGAATCATATTTCTGCCTAATTTAGTATGATGTTTTCAAGGTTCATTCATGTAGCATGTATCAGAACTTCATTTCTTTTTAATGGCTGAAGAGTGTTCTTTGTATGAGCTATACGTTATTTTTTAATAACCTAAATACTTGAAAAAAAAATTTTTTAGGAGGTACGGACAGTTGAACTCGTGACCTTGTACGTGCAAAACAGGTGCTCAACTGCTGAGCTTTATTCTTTTAATAGGCATAACTTTTTTCCCTACCCTTTTTATTTAAACAGTATATGCGGTAGTGTGCAAATTAGTATATAATCTCTGACACATGAGGAACATTTATACGTACTGAGGCTATTTAGCTACAAAAAGAGAATTAGGAAGGCATAAAGGCCAATATTAAGATTAACAAGAATACCCAGACATTTTTAACCACATATTTATACATACTGATATAGTAGATTGTTTTTAAAGATCTATTTAATTTTTTTTTTTAAGATTTGTTTTATTTATCCCTCTCCCCTTGTTCTTGCACTTGCTGTCTTGCTCTCTCTGTCCATTCTCTGTGTGCTCTCTCTGTCTGCTTGTCTTCTCTTTAGGAGACATCAGGAATCGATTCTGGGACCTCCAGTGTGGGAGAGAGGCACCCACTGGCTTGAGCCACCACAGCTCCCTGGTTTGTTGTGTCTCTCATTATCTCTCCACTTTGTCGCGTTTTTGTTACTCCAGCTCTTTGCGCAGGCCAGCTCTCCATGCTAGCCAGCTCGCTTTCATCAGGAGGCCCTGGGAAATGAACCCGAGACCTCCCATATGGTAGACGAGAGCCCAATCACTTGAGCTACATCTGCGTCCCTATACAGTAGGTTACTCAGTAAGGTCATTCCCCATATATCAGCTTCTCCAGTTCTCCTTAAGAGCCAAAGTGTGCTAAGAGCCAGCTTGTGTGTGTGTGCTTCCATATCTACTTTGTTTGGGATTAGAATGGGTGGATGTTGACCTTTAAATTCAAAATCTCAATTGTTTCTATTCCATAACTTTGTCCTAATTTTGGTATTTTAACACACATTTTCCCTGTGGAGTTGCAGTTTACCTCACATTTTTAAAAAAGAAGCATGCAGTAAAGCCAACAGAAAATTATCCACAGCATTCTAGTAGATCCTACCTATGTACACACTGACAACATATGTACTGCAGGTTTGTAGTAATCATTTTGTTGAATATATACGGGATACTTCTGTATCGCCATCTTTTCCTTTCTCCTCCCCTTCCTCCTCCTCCTTCAAGGTACTGAGGATTAAACCCAGAACCTTGTACATGGGAAGCATTCATTCAATCAATGAGGTATATCTTTGCCCACCATATATATCTTGACACACCCTGAGTTCTGCAGAATTGTGCACTAAAAGTAATAAGGCTATGGAAAAAAGAGGGTTGGGGCAGAATACTCAGAATTCTGATCTTGATTATCAACAATAGCAATCCCAGTAAAAAAAGAGGAACATTTTTACCTTGTATTACAATCAATCCTTTGGAATCTTAAACTCTGGGCTTCTGGCTTCCTTCTAGTTGTAGGTCTTGCAAGGGCATTTTGCTTTTAAGAGATTATTTTCATTAAAATTAAAAATCTAATCCAGTGTAGTGCCTTCTTCACTAGTCCATTGCTTTAATACAGGGGAAAGTGTTTTTGCAACTTCATATACACTGGCAGCTTTGTCAAATAGAGTAACCTAGTGGAAAGCTTAGCCATTCTGTAGGCTATTAAATAAACTGTGTACAACCAAAACAAACACTTTTGTAGATTTTTATTTTTTATTTTACTGGGAGGTCCCGGGGATCGAACCCAGGTCCCTCCACATGGCAGACGGATGCCCAACCATCCGAGCCACATCGCCCCCCAACTTTTGTAGATTTTAAGCTTTTTTTCTCCTTTAACCGAAAAGCTTGTTCCCAGTTGCTACAAAACGTTAATATGCTAGGAAGAATTGTTATGAGCTAATCTGACTTTCTTTTACATCAACATCATTCCCTTATTACTAGTGCATATGAAATAATTCATAGCAAAGAATCATACTTTATAGCAGAACAGACTTTATTTTTGCTTAGTTTTGATTTGATTTTTTGACAAATGCATAGGGTGGCAGGTGACTTAGCTTTGGAATAAAATAGACCAGGATTTGACTTCTGGCTGCCACATAAATGCCACTTTTTGCATGTTACTTGATTTCTTTAAGTCTCATTATTTTCGTCTATAAATTGGGATTATCTATTGTACCTATCCCATTGAGTTGGTAGTAAATAAACGAAATAATACATTTAAAGTGCGTAGACAATCCTAGTTACATACTGAGTTTAGTAATAAATGGTAGCTCTTAGAGTTGCCATTTGTTAAGTATTATTCAGACAGAACATGACATAACGTATACTACCAGGGAATATTTTCAGGAAGTTTAATGTTTTAAAATTATTTTTACATCTTTGTAAATTTTATTTAAATACAAAATATTTACCAGAAAGCAGATTTTTGTTTTTACCATCAAATACTAGGTCACAAGGAAAATGTGTACAAAATGTGGTAATGGGAAATTCATATTTTCATTGGCAACAATTTTACACAGGAAACTGATCGAATCATCTGAGGAATATGCAGAATATTTAGGCTTTTGTGATGTGAGAGGGAAACAGACTTTTTTCCTAGAGTATAAGAGAGATGAGCTGTTTTCTATTTAGACCCATTAAAAGTTTTACTATTTATCTACTTTTGCCTTTGATGTGTTGTGGTTTTGAGGCTTATTTTTTCTCTTCCAACTTAATTAGTTTTCATTTAACCAAAGAAATTGAAATAAGACACCATTTAAAACATATGATTGATCCTTCACATTTCAAGAGGAATGTCTAGGTACAGAGGAGGGAAAGATTTATTCTCTCTCGGGGGGTTTCAGTGGAGGCTTCATGGAAGGTTTCTTCTTATTTTAAACTTTGTAGTTGTGCTAAATGAAGGTGAATTTCAGTGACACTGGAGACCTGGAGGCAGGAAATATTGCTCAGGAATATCTATCTGGGTGTTGGCTCAGTCCTCTGCACCTCCTACCAGTCAGGATATGTTTCTTACTGGAGATGAGTTTTCCAGAAACTGCAAGCACCCAGTGTTTGTAAACATTCCTTTAAATGGAAGAAAACAGAAAGTCAGTAGAAAGTTAAACCTGCGTGATGGGCCATCAGAATGTGGCTGTTTTCTCAATTCTGCTGGAGTGTGTCACTGACAGCTGTGAGTACTCTTAGGGGACCTGTGCCAAGGTGAAGATGTGCTGAGATAGAGTGCTTCAGTTTGCTCTTTCTTAAAAACTTCTGTGTAGTATTAAATATCTCTAATACAGGTGTAAATAGATTTATTAGCCATTTTTCATTTGCCGTATGTATTAGTCAGCCAAAGGGGTGCTAATATAAAATACCAAAAATGGGTTGGTCTTTATAAAGGGTATTTATTTGGGGTAGAAGTCCAAAGATACCAGGCCATAAAGCATTAAGTTTCTTCTCTCACCACAGTCCATTGCCACGTGTTAGAGCAAGACAGCTGCTGGCGTTTGCCAGGGTTCAGGCTTCTGGGGTTCCTCTCTTCCCAGGGCTGCGTTTCTCTCCAGACGATCAGGCGAATGGCTTGCTTCTCTTCTCCTGGGGCCTTCTTTCCAACATCAAAACTGCTTCTCAAAAGACTGCTTCAACTGTCCTTTGCCTTGCCTTTTATATTCAATTCCCCACCCACCAAGGGGTGGGGCTCAATGCCCTAATCCTAACCTAATCATGCCCAGATTAACAGATCAGTTTACAAGCATGAATCAATTATAAATTTTGGAATTCATAATTACATCAAACTGCCACATTCCACCCTCTGAATTCCAAAAATACATTCCAATATTAAAAAAAAAACTTAAATCAGTAGCAATCCAAGTACAAAATCATATCAAAATCATTTTAAAGAAATACAGTTCATCTTGAGGCAAAGTCCCATCTGCTATAGACCTTTGAAACTTACAAAACCATTTAACTGTTTCCAATACACAAATGGAAAGACGAAAGATAAACATTTTCAATATTATAAGGAGAAATTGGGATGTGTGACATGAGTCATGGATCCTCTACAGTTCAGTAAACTTGCAGGGCATCCTGTATTCGATTTCAAAGTCGGAGAGTCATTTTTAAGAAGATAGTTTCTTCTCCTTGGGGCCACATGGGGACCCACCCTTTCCACAGGCTTGCCCAATGGCCACTTTCTTGGTTCCACCCTCATCAAGCATCTGGGTGTCGACCAAGCTCCAGACCTCACCCTCCAAGAGTGTTGGGGTGAATGCCATACCTTACCCAATCTCTGGGTTAGAGTCTTAGCCCCGCTAGTACAGTGGGGTGAAGACAACATTCCCCCTAACCTTTGGCTTATAGGTTCAACCCTCTCAGAACAATGAGTTGACCACCTGGCCTTCCCTAACCTTTGGCATACAGGTTCAACCCTCTCAGAGCAATGGGTTGACCACCTGGCCTTCTCTAATCCATTGGTGACAGGAGTACCCCTCTCAGACCTATGGGGTGCTGTCCTTAACCACCCTAATCTTTGAGGAATGTGCTCCACCCTCCCTGTACCCTGGGGCAGCAAAACTCTCCCAGAACATCCGGTAGGCACATCCACCCTCTTCAACTGCAGGGGCAAACTCACCCTCTCTGTACACATGGGTGGGGCTCCTCTCTTGGCCCAAGGAGATGTCTTAAGTCCAGATCTCTGCTTCCACGGTTTTCTTCTTAAAGCTGATTCTCCTTCAATCTCTCCTTTCCGTGTCCTCTTTTGTCCAAGCAGGCAGTGGTTTTGTTCATACAGCACTCTCAAAAACTTTGTTGGTTTAGCATGCAGGAAGCAGGGGTCCAAGCCATCAGACAGTAAGACTTTCCACAAGTCTTTCCGAGATAACTGCATCTTCAATTCTGAGTTATGAGTTCCAAGTTTAGTAAAGTCTTCAAATAGGGCATTTTCATCTGGGAATTTGGTTTCCAGAAAATTGGAAGTTCCAGAATTAGTTTCTGTTTTCTTTTTGCCCAAAAGTTCAGTCCTTAGTGTATTTCTCTCGTCTAGAATTTTGCTATAAGCTGCAAGAAGCCAAGCCACATTCTCCGAGTTTACCTTGGAAAGTTCTTTAGCTAAATGCTCTGGTTCGCCATTTTTAAATTCTGTCTTCCATATAACACCAGGAGTTAATCTTGTTAAGTTCTCTGCAACTTTAAAACATGGATCGCCTTTCCTCCAGTTTCCAATAATAGTTTCATTATTTACTTCTAAGGCATCATAGAAAGTCTCTTTAGCGTCCATATTGCTATCAACAGTTTCTTCAAAGCAGTCTTGGCCTTTTCCATCAAGCATTTCACAATTCCTCCAAAAAATACCCCTTACCCATTTATAAAACCGTTCCAACATTTTGGTATATGCAAAAGCACTTCCCAACTCCTCGGTACCAAATTCTGTATTAGTTAGCCAAAGGGGTGCTAATGTGAAATATCAAAAATGGGTTGGTCTTTATAAAGGGTATTTATTCGGGGTAGAAGTCCACAGATACCAGGCCATAAAGCGTTAGGTTTCTTCTCTCACCACAGTCCATTGCCACGTGTTAGGGCAAGACAGTTGCCAGCGTTTACCAGGGTTCAGGCTTCTGGGGTTCTTCTCTTCCCGGGGCTGCATTTCTCTCCGGGCTTAGCTCCTGTTTCCTCCACAAAGTCAGTTGTAGATGATCAGGCGAACGGCTCGCTTCTCTTCTCCTGGGGCCTTCTTTCCAACATCGAAACTGCTTCTCAAAAGACTGCTTCAACTCTGTTCTTTGCCTTGACTTTTTTATTTTTATTGTGGGTAAAATCAAAATTCTCACAATACATACAAACATTTGCAAAGTGATATATAAATATATATGCATATATGTGTATTTGCTTACGAAAATGTTATTTATATATATATATATACATATATTTTAAGAGCTGCTTAGATTACCCAAAATATTACATGGAACCCACTGGGATTCCCATGTTGCCCATCTAAGTGTGGGAGATGTTTGCCTTGACTTTTACATTCAATTCCCCACCCACCAAGGGGTGGGCTCAATGCCCTAATCATAACCTAATCATGCCCAGATTAACAGATCAGTTTACAAGCATGATCCAATTATATTTTTGGAATTCATAATTACATCAAATTGGCCAACTGTTAAACCTACATTTTGTAATCTGTATTGCCTGCAACCTGCAATAAATCTGTATCTCAGTAATACATATATTTTCTGACAGTAGACTTGAAAGGTTTTCACCCAGTGAATCTACCTTTTGAAACAGGAAATAGTTCCACTTTCTTCTCAGCACATGCTTTCGTTGTAGCTGGGAAATTTTGTCATCTTCCATTCCTTGTCTTTTAACCTTTACACAATTTTCTGCATGCCTAGACTATAACAGAACCTCTCCTATCATCTTTGTTTCTTTGGAAGCCCTTTTTATGTCTTGTTTTTATTAAAAATTTCCTGATCACTCATCCTAAAATACTTTAATTGTGTTATGATAGTAAATGTGCATGTGTTTTTACTGATAAGTTTTCAGTTTTGCTTTCTTTGTGTAGCTTGAGTATTCTTTCTTGTAACTGCAAATAAAAGAAGTGTGAATTCTTATTAGATTTAAAATGTAATTCATGTGCTTCTTACCATATCTTTTTTTCCCTCACCCCTTATCATACTATTTTAATAGTGAATTTTTGTTTTGTAATGTTTTTATGTTAGAAGGGGGTGGGAGTGTGAAAAGGGAAGAGGGACTGACCGATACTTACCAGGGCAATCCCAGAGAGGCAGTAAAACTTGATGGCTTTTCTATATGTATACTATTAATAGAAGTAGGCTTTAGAAACTGAAGCTCTTTTTAGTTTAATGACTTCCATGAAACTAAAATATTTCAGTAATAGTAACACCAAGAAAAGAGATATTTGAAGGAACCCCGCCTGTGTCTCTTTCATACAGGTGTATGGGATATTTCCAGCTCTCATTCAACACAGAATAGGATAGTTGGTCTGAAACCGACCTGGCTTCTATCAAGTGTTCAGACCTGTATTATAGATTAGTTTTCTTAATAAAGAAACAATTGGGACAAAGAAATTTGTGGGATTTTTAAAGTAAGATCTCAGTAAAGCAAAGGCTGTCACTCTGACTATGAAGGTTGTACTCCTTCCCATTCATACAAGATTTCACATTGAAAATGGCAGTGTTGCATAATAGTAGCAGCAGTTTCTTTATTTTTACTCATGGCAGCAGATAAACACAGTGGCTTAACATACCAACACTTAAGTCCTTATTTTTTGTTTTTGTTTTTTAAGTCATTGAAATTATGAGACTATCATTCAGATGGAAGCATTATAGTTCTTCGGAGCCATTATGATCTCAAAAGGAAAGGAGAATGATACAGATACACTGGCTGAGGTGTTTTGAGGTGCATCGAAGTGTTCCAAACTGTGGCTTACCATAACATGTTCTTGAAGTACCATGGCGTGGATTAAAAGGTATGCTTTAGAAATCTCCAATGACCCAAGGTCATACCTAGAATGAATGCCCATGACTCTATATTTAATTATTGCATATTTTAAGATATTTTAATGTTTAGATTATGGATGTGGTTATGGATTTATGACAATAGTATTTTATGTAAAATATATACTACAAGCTTTTTATGATTCAACCTTTGTTTTTTTCCTCATTTGAGATAGGTTTTAATAGTCTTTCAAGTAGGTATTTTCCTCTAGATTTTAATAGTAATGGGCTATAATTTCTTTCAATGACCAGTTTACAGATTATTCATGTGTTAATCTGTAATTATCTTTTTGGTTTAGATCATAGACTATAGTTCCTCATCTGTTGTTTCATGGTAGCCTGAACAGAAAACAATTGGATAAATTCTTTGGTTGAGGTATTAATTTGACAAAAGAAAATTATTTTGGTCATTTATAGTTTGTGCTAGTTTTTGTCTTTTATAAGGAATTTTCACTGAGTGGAAATTGTGACTCTTCATTAATAGTGTGATTGCTGTTTGTTCACCAGTATATTTGTTACAGTTAATCATTCATGTGTTTGTGGTATGTAGTCTCATTGTTATTTGTGGCTGTTAATAATAGTAATTCTAGGCTTCTTAATACCCACTTAACCATCAGAAATCTTTAAGGCTTTTATGTTCATAAGATTTTGAGTGACGTAGTCAAAAGCATTTCTTAATTATTGGAAACTTTCTGCTTTTATACTTTGTTTCCTGTTCAATGTTTTCTTAAAGATAGTAGTAGTGAAATGGGGAATGCTGAATTCATTAATGTTACATCAGGTTCAGAATTCTTTGTCTTTTAGGTTATGATGGAAAATATGTCAGGAAAATAGAGATTTAAATCATGGATAGATAAATTTAATAGAAATACACTGGTACAATCTATGATTTATCAGGCTACTTTAAGATCCTTTGGGCATGTCAGCAGTTAAATTCTTTATGGAATTTAGTTATTAAATCTAAGACAAAACTGCTTTATATTAAATTCTAGTCCAGATCTAATCAAGTTCCAGGGTAAATCCAACTGCTTATTAACCAAGGCATTCATTCAGTTCAATCAGACATTTTACATCCTGTGGCACAGGATATTTCCCCTCCAAAAGATTTCTGACATAATGGATTTGAGATGGTGGCCAACTCCTATATTGTTTCAAAATATGCTCCTCTATAATATTTGTTACTTCAGCTTTAAAATATTTTTGGAGTAGCACTTGGGCCTCTCTTTGCTTCGTTTTAACTCCATAGAGGATGCTGATTCATAGCCAGAGTTGGGAACTCCTGTTCTATTTGGAAGAGTTTGTAGGTTAGTTGTTAAGAGTTTATACTTTGGGGTCAACTGACTTATGTTTCAAATATAACACATTCTTTGTTATCTTGACAGGTTGTGAGAATGGGGAAGGGGGAATAGATATACATATATTAAAAATTCATATATTAAAATATAAAATACATAATTGCACAAGTATATTATGTAATTATATAACATATTGCATAAAATAGATACATATAATTATACATGCACACTTAGTTCAGGACTGGGCATGTAGAAAGCCAATGTTAGATCGACAGTGTGATGATTTTTATATGTGTATGTGCTGATTATTAAATGCCAGAAATCAGAGTCTCTCACATTTTGTTTTTCTTTTTTAATTTTTTGAGCTTTTTCTCATCAAAGAGGAAAAAGGAGGGTGGCCAATAGAGATTGGTAATTTACCTATGGACCTCTTATCCTGCAAGATTGATTTGTATATTCTCTAAAGCTGTATTTCTTAAATTGCAGGTATCAACCCATTCTTTAGTAGGCCAAAAAATCAGTGTAGTGAATTATGACCAGCACTGACACATGTATTAGAATAGAAAATAAAATATCAGAGGCTATCGAATGTCACAAAGAATATTGTATTTTAAACCTTTTGTTTCAATTTAAAAAATACTCAAAGTATATACACAAATATATTGGGTGTAGCAGTTTGGCAGTTTGATATAGTTATGAATTCCAAAAATAGATATTGGATTATGCTTGTAAACTGGTCTGGTAATCTGGGCATGATTAAGTTATGATTAGGGATTTGATTGGGCCACGTCAGTAGGGCATTGAGCCCTGGTGGGTGGGATCTCAAAGATAAAAGACATAGCAAAGGACAGAGTTGGCGGGTTTTGAGTTGGAGTTCTGTTGTTGGAGTCTTGAGCTGGAGCCCCAGGAAGTAAGAGAGCTTGGTCGTGAGGAAAGAGAGAATGCCCCCGGAAAAGAGACTATCCATTCCCCTGAGAGCCTACAGCTGGCCTTGTGGAGAGAGGCAAAGCCTAGAGAGCCTCATAGTCTACAGCTGACCTTGTGGAGGAAACAGAGTAGGTGAGCCCAGAGAGAAACGGAGCCCGGGGAAGAGAGGAACCCAAGAAGCCGGAACCCTGGCAAGCATCGGCAGCTGTCTTGCTCCAACACGTAGCAGTGGACTTTGGTGAGGGAAGAAACTTATGCTTTATGGCCAGGTAACTGTGGACTTCTACCCCAAATAAATACCCTTTATAAAAACCAACCGGTTTCTGTTATTTTGTATCAGCACCCCTTTGGCTGACTAATACAAGGTCTGTAAGGCCTTTTGTTTGAAGGTATCCAGGGTTTCCTCTTGATCATGGAAAGAGTTCCAAATGGGGCCTTGAGGCCAGGGTCTTGCAAAGTCTTTCTGGCTTTGTTCTTTAATAGTAGCCTTCCCCTCAGGAGGTTTCAGGGCAGGGTCTCACCGATGTGTTGTCTGCTGGGTCTCAGCTGTGACAGGACTTCTTCCCTCATCTTCCCTTTACTAACATGCCTCAACTCCCCTCTCAGAGAGTTTACACCCTTATTCTTAAGGGGGACCTGAAGGGCAATGGTCATTCTTCTTTAGCTGCTTCCCGCTGATTAGGAGAAGTAGTCCCTGCCTAACAGAGTATAAAACCCTCAGGCTATTCTATTGAGGCTGAGGAAAGATGGGTCCGGCACTGTGGTTGGAACTGGATGAAATCCCCATGTGACTATTATCTTGTTCTGGAAGGTGTTGATTCTGGAATAAATAAACTTAGTTAGAATTTAAGATATATGGTCCTACTGAAAGGATAAAGAAGATGATGGTAAGCGGACCCAAAAAGGGGGCCATCCATGACATACTGGACCACAGGAATGAGAAAGGCCAGGTGCCTTCAGAGGAGCAGCAGTTTTTGAGTGGCACTAACCAAAGCTATTTTATTCCAAGTAGGATAACCTAGTATACTATTATTTGCATACATTATGGTGTTTATCGACTCCTAGATTAGAAGTGTCCAGACTGCCAGTGTGAGCCCTATCTGGAATCAATTTAATAAATTACCTTTTTTTTTTTTTTTTTAAATAAATGAAATAGAAAGGAATTGAATAGAAAATGTTATAAATATGTCACACAGTGTAGTTTTGTGAAAGTTTTGTTTCAAGGGTAGAGTATGTATATGTTCTGGATTGCAGTGTAAAATGTATTTTTTTTTTTTTTCACTGTGGGTTGTCATACAAAAACATGGGAATAGGTATTCATAAAGACCTAAGTTCCTAGTAATAATCAGCTGGGAAAGTGGATGAAACTCATTCTTAAAAATCCATATTGCCATACTGACCTCAGCCACAAAAGCCTTCAGATAGGTAAGACAGTATTATCAATCTTATTTACAGTTAATTAGCTATAAAACCTTATTTTTGTTTTTTGTTGTGTTACTGTTTTATGAATGTGCATGTGTTTTCTTCTGTTTGCACCCATAAATATTTAAAGGCTCGTCGATTTAAAAAATAACAGTTTTTTTCCTAGTTATGGAAGACTTTATTCTTATTTCGCATTGATGGTTATCCATGCAGTTAAAAAGTACCAAAAAACTGATGATAGATGCTAAAACTTACCATTTCCTTTCCATTCTTTATATGTTAGGACTTTTTCATGTTTTAGGTGCTGTTTTAATTCGGAAGGTAAATATAATGTTTAATATTGCAAAAGTAATTAAGCATAAATCAGATATATTACAAACATTTAAGGTAGTCAAATGTTAGAGCGTCTGTTTTTGTGAGGAGTTCTATAATATTTAAAATTTTATTTTTCTGTGGTTATTGCCTATACCTACCACAGTATACTCATAACAGCAGATATTTGCTTTATAGGTTTCTTGAAGATGTTTAAGAATTTCTTGTGAATATTTTTAAATAAATAAGCCTTCAAAGCAGGGCACTGTAAACATATGTGTGTTTTAAAATTGTGTTTAATACAATTTCCTCCTCCCTGGAAAGCAATAAGGGAATGAAGACTCCTGGTAAAATTATTTCATAGCAGTGGAATTTGTACATTAGTTTTCTACACTTGGGAGTTGAAAAATGGAAGAATTCTTCGCCAAAATAAGAGGGTAGAAGATAATAAGCAAAGTTCATCTTTCTTTGCAAATTGAGTTAAATGTCCATAGTTCCTGGTCTGAATTGAGTATGCCACTATGCTCCTTACAAATCATGTTTTGAAATTAGAGAAGATAAAGTAATAACTGAGCCGAGCAGTGGGTTAACTGCTCTGATGATGGTTGCTGGTCATTGTGCTGATGTGTGCAGGCATATGTTGCTAGTGGTAGAGGTAGTGAATGAGAGCGTATAGGTGGGAAAGTTAAATTCCTTTTTTCTATTACTTTGTTTCCCCAAATTCCTCCCAGCCCCTTGTCCTTTCCCAGATGACCCAATTCTTTCTACTCTTTTTAATAGCATTGTTTGGCTTGTCATTATAAGAGAGTTGGTTCCCTTCAGACATGTTTATACCCTTCTGACTTCATCACTTTCCACCTCATGCTGGTTATTCTGCCCAGAGTGCAAGGTATCATGATGTCACTTTGTGATACTTGTTTCTTGGAAGCTATGTTCCTTTTCTTTGGTTATTGTCGTGCATGTTAGCAACTAATCTTTTCTTTTGGTAGATTTTTTTCCTTCTGAAGTGTAGTTTTGAAGGAAACTAAACCACATTCTAATTAACTTGGCCCCAAACTGAGATCAGTGACCAGAGCTGGGAACCTAGCCCTCACATCTAGGATCAGAAAAAAGCATATCATAAATTACTTCATTAATTATTCGATATGATTCCAGTATACTTTGGCTGTTAAGAAAAGAAATTAAAATCACCTCCAAAAATGAAAATTTGTTGCTGAGACTATTGTAAAAAGGTGTTTGGCTTTTCAAATTGTTTTGAGCTAATGGCAGTGTTGTTGGCATTAGGAATTGTTGACATTATTGTTGTATGAAACAGATTTTGCTTCTTTTCTTTTTTTTTTTTTGGATAGGAAATATTCTATTTATTTATTTATCTATTTATTATTATTATTAAAGAAACTTCAGATTACACAAATGTTATGTAAAAAATAGAGGGGATTCCCATATGCCCCACTCCCTCCCTCTCCCACACTTTCCTGCATTAACAACATCCTTCATTAATGTGGTACATTTGTTACAATTGATGAGCACATATTGAAACATTGCCACTAACCGTGGATTATAGTTTACATTATATTTGACACTCTGTCCCACACAATTTTGTAGGTTATGACAAAGTATATAATGGCCTGTATCTGTCATTGCAACTTCATGCAGGACAATTCCAATGTTCCAGAAATGCCCACTTATTACACCTATTTTTCCCTCTCCCTCCCCTCAGAACTTCCGGTGGCTACTGCCTCCACATCAATGATAGAAGTTCCTCCATTGCTAGAATAACAATAAATCTGTACTAGAATAATAGTAAGTCTACTTTATTCCATTGTTCATTCCCCAATCTTAAGGATTTGGGGATGGTGATGCCCACTCTGCCTCTAATTGAGGGGGCTTAGATTCCATGGAGCAGATGGATGGAACTATCTTGCTTGTAGTTGCAGACTTTCTTTGTTGCTTGGGATGGTGGTTGTCCTGGGTGAGTCCAGTGAACTGGAGAGTAGTTGTTGCAACTCTGCTGAGATTCAGGGCCTAATTGGCACATGGGCAGACCAAGCAGAAGAGCTATGTATAGGGAAATCACAAATGGGTCCAACTCTGTTACACTGGGGAGCATAAATTCCAAGGTAAGGCCCACTGGCAGTGTGCCAAACTCCTGAGCTTTCTGCCCTGCCTATAGTGTCTGGATGTCTCTAGAGCCCTCAGGAGCCCCACTGTTTGAGGCACTATTTACTGTGGCCATTAATGAGATCCTGCTGAGACTGAAATGACCTCCAGACTCACTTTGAAATCTCTTAGACATAAAAACTCATTTGTATTTACCATTTTCCCCTTATGGTCAAGGTCTTTCTCCAGGTGCATTGCTAGTTGGCGCTTGGTAATAATCCCTCAGTGCCAGGGAGGATCATCCCCAGAATTATGTCCTACACAGGGGAGTAGGTAGTGCATTTATATGCTGAGTTTGGCTTAGAGAGAGTCCACATTTGAGCAAGGAGGTAACTCTTAGGCAACATATGATACTAGGGTAAGTTTCTATTTCAAAAGAAAACGTTTATAAGTATAATCATCAATATCAAGAGCCTGGCGCAGTGGTCCATCTTCCTTCTCTAGGCACTGCCCTTGTACACAGGGGATTCTTGCTGTACCATTAGAGAATATAGCAGAACTCTTGCTTATTTTCCTGACTTCTCTGTATCACCAGCCCCTGGGACAGCGACAGGTACTCAGTAAGTATTTGTTGAATGGGTGAACTTCATTTTTCATAATACTAGGTATTTAAGACATGCATCTATCCTATCATGACAGAACAGGCTGTTCTCTTATTTACCACCTTAATTTATCCTTAAATTTACTCTCTTAATAGAGAGAGAATGACTGGATATGTAAGGAAGTGCTCTTGCTTCGAAAATGACTTTAGTTTCTACAATTTTGTCATCACTAAGTTCTTTTGGGAGTTGGGAGTTGGTAAATAAAAGGCAGAGAAAATGTGAGCTGCATAATAACTAACATTTACTGAGTACTGTACTCAAAAGGTGTCCCTCACCACGTGTTTTACATCTATTAACTCAATTTTCAACCAGATCGTTATAATTAACATTCCTATTTTATAGATATGGAGACTGAAACTCCAGAATAATTGTGAAAGGGCTGCAGTATTTTCCTGTTAAAAAGACCTGAATATTTGAGGAGCAAAACCTGGATAATAGTTTATATAATAATTTAACAGATTTTTCTCACAATGGATAGATATCCAAGTGTGAGCTTATTTATGGGGAAGGACTGATTGTGATCTATGCTCATATTCCACCAAAAGAAAAGCTCAGTATTCAACCAAAACATTTCCGTATTTGGAATTGACCAGATTTGGTTTGTTAGGAAGTAGACAGTTGCCCTTTTATGGCCACTAGATACTCCATTGCTCGCTTTTATTTTTATTTCTCTTAATTGGTGGCTCTGACACCCCCACCTCCCTCAAACAGTCTTTTCCCTGCTTTTTTATCGTTCTCTCATGTACCCGTGTTCTTTCTCTTCCACTTCTTATTTATAGGCAATCTGAACAAACAAAATAATACTGCTCTATCTACATTCTGCCTATTTAGAATCATAAGAATAATATGTGAACAGTGCTTTTGAGCCAGGGAAACAGGCAGGTCATGTAGAAGTGAGCTGACCAAATAAATAACGACAAGGATCAGGCAGGAGGATGCATGAAAATAGCGTAAAACTGAGGTCCTAGAAGACTGTCCAAAAGTTAAGACGCAGAACAAAGAGGATTTCTCTTTCAGAATAAAGAGCTTGTTGAGTGTAATGATCAGGACAGCAGGTTTAATTCTTGAGGAATCCTAGAACCAAGGCATTGATGGATAACCAGGGAAAAAATGAACAATTAGAATGATTTCCCTTCAACCTTGATTTTCATTCCAAAACTCCAATTTATATTTAGAATTAAGGATTTCATTCAGTCTTAAACTTTGTTCACCAGGAGCTGCTACCAGTAAGTATTTTGAACATTGTAAAAGCAGCTACTTAGCTAATTTGTTAGCTACATTATTATTGGCTTAAACATAAAGGGTCTTATATTAATATTTGATAATTGTTATTGCAGTAAATAATTGCCTAGGTGAAATTACTGGAGATGTGTCATGGTAATATGTAGGTTACCTCAACAAAACTACCCGAAGGAATATAAACTTTTAAGACCTCTTCTTATATTGCTCATTGCTGCCCATTTAGACTGTGATACTAGTTCTTCATAGACTGTCAAAAATGTGGATTATCCCTTAATGTCAATATGCCTCATTAAGGATTGCTATTGCTGAGCAAGTAGCAGTCATAACTTAGAGCATTATATCCTTGCAGGACATTCTTCATGGAAAGGATATATAGGGTTTTTTTTTTTTTCTTTTTTTCTTTTTTTTCTTTTTCTTTAGTTTTATAGGGTTTTATCAGTGTGAGAGGTTATTAATCACTATCATTTTAGCTATTTGGATTTGGTAAAATAGTTCCTCCACCCTACCCCATCCCCCAGCCCCTAGTGTACAATTTGTAAATTTTACATCAGCTCATTTTGGGGGACAGTATTTACAACCTTTTTCTTCTATAGAAAGTAAATATGTATTTCAGATCAGTATTTTCATAATTGTCATTTAATTCAAAATAGTTGATTTAAATAATATTATAGTTTGAGCTACAATTCCATGATAAAAGTTAATGTGAATAATAATAGCTTATAGCTTTAGCTTTATTTCTCTAATGTGCAGTTCTGCCTTTGTTTTTGTTTTTTCAATAATTTGCAAAGTTGAAAAATATGACCATAATAAAAGTTATAGCCTAAAATTTCACTGTGCAATTCCAGATCATTGTGAAAATAAGTTGGCTCTTCATTACTGGGATATTTAGTTATAATCCTTTAAAGGCTCTGGATTTGACTAAGCTCTGGAGTTGTTAGCTCAGTCACATTTTCCTGGTTTATTTAACCTTACAGCATTGCCTCATGTTCTCTATTTGTATATTACTACAGTATTTCATCCTTGGGAGTCAACAGTTTTGATTTGCTGAGAAATAGTTCACAAGTTAAGAGATGATGTTTCTGAAACATTAAATAAGCTTTCAGATGGTAGGTGGTGTTTAATGGGAAAAGTGAGTGAGAGATAATTTGTCAGTGAATTGGGGGAGAGGGGAATCATTATTTTGGGAAGTCAAGGAAGATAAATGGTTTGAGTACCAGCATAGGGCCTCCTTATATACTTAAATGTGGGTCTCTTTATGTTTAAACCATAGTGGGATCAGTGTGTTATCAGAGTTAGGAGACAATCCTACTTGTGACTTTCTGAGCTTCAGTTCTTCCTTCTTAGTTAGGAATAGTACCTTCCTCTCAAGGTTGTTAATGAGAATTAAATGAGAGCATATAAAGATGTGTTATATGTCTGTTGCTATTTGCTGCATGTCCATTCTGCTACATAAGGTTAGTAGGAGGTATGGGTGTAATCAGAAATTGAGAACTTGATCTAACATTATGAAACCAGGGAATAGAGACATTGGAATTACTTTGGAAATGATTGATAGCATTTGTTAAGGAATTGCTTGTGATGGAGAGAAAGAATGAGGGAAGAGGTCAATAATATTAGTATCATAGATGAGAGAACTTCACATTTGTTTAGGGAACATGAATGTTTAAAGAGTGGTGAGATAAATAATATTAAGAATTAAGATTTTAACAATAGAGCTACTCTTTAATAGGGAAAGTATCCTGTTTTCTAATCAAACAGTTTGATGTTGGACTTCTGACTAGACAGTTAAGTGGTAATTTACCTAACAGCTTAATCAACAGCTTTGCTGTTTACATAATTTAAATTCATATTACAGCAAAGTGCCAATAAATATTTAACATGAATGGCCCCAACTGTGAATGTTTTTTTTTTTGTTTGTTTGTTTGTTTTTTATTTTACCGGGAGGTCCCAGGGATCGAACCCAGGTCCCTCCATATGGCAGACGGACGCCCAACCATTTGAGCCAAATCCGTCCCCAACTGTGAATGTTAAGGCCACACATTACTATCCTTATCATTCTTTCTTGTTGCTATTCCCACCCAAATCCCCTAGTTTTTCACTTCTGTGGTAGTGCGTCATCATTATAAATTCTTGATGATCTGTGCTTTTAATCACATTTTGATGATCTGGTCAACCTTCATTTCAAATATCTCTTTCACCTTTGCTAAGTATAGGCTCCTCAAATGGTGGCAAGGCATCCTGCAGTCACATCTTGCACCTGATCCACTGTGATGTTTATTTCCCCTTCAGAGGCCCATGGGTACATATATGGCAAGAGTGAGCAGATACTAGCTGTTAGGCAGACCCTCAGTCCCTACTTTTTTAGTCCTAGCATCACAAAAAGGCAGCATGTTAAGTTAATGGCAAAGATATATTTTGTGACAGAAAGCCATTCTTTAAGCCTTAAATTGTGGTTTAGACCACTTCTTCAGAGTGGTTTTTAGCTTTACCACAAATGTAGGTTTAATCATTATAATATGGCGTATGATAACAGGAAGCTTAAGTTGCCATTTTAAAGAAATGCATTCTTTTGGCTATTAAAACTCAAGCAAAAAGGCATTTTTTAATTCACATAAAGTAGTATTTATGTATTACATAAATACATAAATAATAGTATTACATAAAGCATTTTGGAAATCCCTTTCTCAACATAAACAGAAATTTTGATTCTGATCATTGTATTATTTTAGTTTATTGACTATACTGAATTTCCCTTTTCAACTTAGGTAAGTTGTCCACAATATTCTATTTTACATGTTCTAAAAAGATTGCCATGTTTTATTTTTTTCTGTAGGGACAGTCTTTGAAACAGCTTAACTCCTTATAAACCTGGATCATAGTCTGTGTGCATTAAACCTTATTTTGGCTATCCCCTGCATAAATGTTTTGGTCTGCTTTATTTAAGAGGAAAATAAAAGGCAGATGCACTGTTAATTTATATACTTTAGAATAATAAACTCTGTTAGAGGTTTGGCTGCTTAAGAAATTGGCCAGAGATGGTTTGATGGAGATTGGACTGGTACAGTCTGTGTAATTTCTACCAAGAAAAAAAGAAGAATGTAAAACCTCTTTGTTAAACTAAAGAAGATGTCTATTTAGATTTGTGGTCTTTTCAATTCAGAAGAATATATACTTTGAAAAATTATGTTTGGTACTATAAATGCTAAAGTCAAAAGTCATGCAATTGTAACATAATCCACTTGTATGAGGAAAGGGGTTTTCAAGTTCATGACACACATATGCATACTCATAAAGTACATGTGCATCTGTATGTGTCTGTGTGCAATAGCCAAGGTGTGGTTCCCATAGCAGAAATCTTTAGATTTCCTGAATTTTATATATTTATAGTAATTACTTTTATTTTTTTTTTTACCGGGAGGTCCCAGGGATCGAACCCGGGTCCTCCATATGGGAGACGGACGCCCAACCATTTGAGTCACATCCATCCCCCTATAGTAATTACTTTAAAAAAAAAATTTATTCAAGTAATATCATTCATGAACATACATAAACAATAAGTGTATAGTGAAAGTTGAGAAAATATGAAAGAATATTGTCAAAATATTACTACAGTACTAAATGTAGTCCATACCCTACATATGCTGTATTTTCCCCCAACCCTCCCTATTATTTTTTATTTATTTACTTTTATCCACCCCCCCACCCCCACCCGTTTTTGCTGTTTTTGTGTCCATTCACTTGGCATTCTCTGTGTCTGTTTCCTGCCCTCTCTCCTCATCCTTCTCCTCCGGTCCTTACCAGGATTCGGGCCTCGGAATCTCTGATGTGGAAGAGAGGCGTCCCTCCGCCTGCGCCACCTTAGTTCTTGGTTTTTCGGCATGTCTCGCCTTGGCTTTTCCTCATGTCCCTCTCCTGTTATGTCATCATCTTGCCACGTGGCTCGGTGGGGCCTAGCAGCTCACTCACGTGCGGGGCCTGGCAGCCCAAATGCTTTCTTCTATATTTTCATTTTTTTTATTTTTACTGGGAGGTCCCGGGGATCGAACCCAGGTCCCTCCACATGGGTGACAGATGCCCAACCATTTGAGCCACATCCGCCCCCCTGCTGTATCTCCCAAGGTCGACTAAAGACACCCAGAGTTACAGTCATTTCCCATACAGGATGGTCATATAATAAATCAGGCTTGGTTTATCACCAGCATTCTGAAAACCAGATCTAGGGAGAAAAACTAGGTCTGGGGACACATGCATGGTTTCTAATATAGCAAATATTTAAGCTACCCTGATTATCACAAAATCAGGGCAGCGAGACTATTTGCAAAGTAATTGCTTTTGAGTAATCAAAGAAAAATTTATTCTTTACACTCATAAAAGCAATACCACTACTTATCTCAGGTGCACTTTTATTCAGTCAATAGCTAAAGGATTAGAAGGGAAGTGAAAGAGCGTTTTCTTTCAAGATTTTTTTTGGGGTTCATTCCCCCTTCTCTGGACTGCAAACCAAATTTATGCTATATCATAGAAAGCCTTGGGTTCAAATAGTGTGATATAATCCTAATGTAAAAATTAATTTTCTTCAAAGATCCTTAGATGAATTTTTGTATTTCCCCCTCATGCACCTATATATTTGCTGGTCATCCTCTTTAAAGTTTAGTATCCTGAATTGAACTGCAATTAAATTTTATTCTTGCCTAACCAATGCAGAGTATGTGGGAAATTATAAACACTATAGTTTAGTTACATCTTGAACCAAATTTACCAGTATGTGAACTTGAGTGAGGTAGTTTCTGAATATTTACCTTATAAGATTGATGTGGGTATAAAGTGATAGATGCATACAAAGTACATAGCATATTGCTGGCCCTCCGTTAGCTGCTATTGTGGTGCAAATTCCATATGGGTAGGAACCATGTATCTTATTTACTATTATATGTTCCCATAGGCACTTAAATGTTTGTTGAATGATGAAAGGGGAAAAAAAGGAACTGGATTCTAAGAGAATAATTAAGTATACCATTCTCTTTCCTTTTCTTCTCATTTTAAGTGAAATAGGCAAGGGAAAGCAATTTTAATATCAACAGCAGGAATATTCTGAATCCTAGTACATTTTTAGCATATTTCTATGACACTGCATAACTGATTTTTTAAAATGTGTATTCTTATGACTTATGAATTGTCAGACAAAGGACTACAGTTGATTAATTTTCTGCCTAGCAATGTGAAGGAAAGAAGATTGTTGAAGTCTCCGAGCTGGGATTTGAATTGAGAAGAAGGAGCTACTTATGTTAGGACTTATATCCTCCCATTGAACTTACTGTTATAACTTTTCTTAATATGAAATACATACACCGTGAAACATTATAGCAGAGGAGTAGAACTTACTGCCTTCCAATTTTTTTTTTTATTTTAAAATAAAATATGAAGTCAATATGAAAAGCCCAGGAAAACTTATTTTCAAAACTAGCCATGCATTCTGGTGGGGGGGAGGGGGGAATCTATGTATAAATTACTAAATGAAAGTCATAAACTTAGAGAAAGGTGCACAAATCATAAATGTACAGTAAAGTGAATTTTGCAAAGTGAGTAAATGTGTGGCTATCATCCAGATGAAGAAATTGAATTTGACCAACTCATCTGAAGCCCTTCTTACAGCCTCTCCTAGTCTCTACTCCTCCTTCTCAAAGGAAGTCTGTGTCCTCTCTAACACTATAAATTAGTTTTGCTAGTTTTTGAACTTTATATAAATAGAACCGTACAATTTTGTGCTTTTTTGTAACTGGCTTATTTTGCTAAACTTTACCTTTGTGAATGTAATCCAGCTAGTCGCATATGTAGCAATATTTACTTTCATTGCTGGTAGTAGTCCATCTACTGGATACACTTTATCCAGTTTTCTGACAGTGGTCATTAGGCTTGTTGTGCATTATTATGTCTAATGATGCTATGCTTGTACATGTCTTTTGGTATCCATTTTGGGGAGTGTATAGCTTTTATTTGAGCTTCAACAATAATGTCACATCAACAAGCATACATTTTAAACTGCTGTCAATGGTCTAGCAATATCACTACTTTTCTCAGGTGCACTTTTATTAAGGAAAAATCATGGGCCTTAGTGAATCACCCAGTTGTGTGACATTTGATCTGAGGCTCTTCCATTCTAGAAGCTAAATCAGAGCCAGTCCCGTTGGATCTGTCAGAAACATTTCTTTCCTATTTTTGATGTGTCCATCCATGAGATGGGAGCTTGCTAGTATAATGCTTGGTCTCTCTTCACCATGTTGTCATTTGATTCCTCACCAGCCACTTGGACTATTTTACTTCTTTAGGTGTTAGGACTCTATTAAGTCCAGCTTTAAAATTGGGAAGTCTTTTGACTTAATACAGTTTTTTTTTCCCCTTAAACTGAGAATTACTTATTTTTCCACAGTTTGATAATCCTTTGGGGACAGAAATGTACTTTTGAGAAGCCTTCTGAGATATGACTTACTTTCCTTCCTCATTTCCTTCCCCACTAGAAATCTAGTTGACTGTCTCTTCTGTGGTCAGGCTTCCCTGCCACAAATTATTGATCACTTCTTAGGGATCTGATCTCTGTCAGTGCCAAACACCTTCTGTTCACCTGTCCTGGACAAATATACTATCCACTAAATGCTGCATATATTTTCAAAAGTAGGATCCGTAGAACACAAGTTAAGAAATCCTGTTAAGATAGTTGTACCCTGTGAACTTCTAAATTTTCTTTCAGGTAAGAGGGGAAAATGGCTATTTTACTTATGCTGGATTTTTTGTTTGTTTTTAATTATTAGGTTTAGAGCCTTTCAAAAGATGAGATGAAAGTTATTAACTCTTCTGATTATTGTTAGGCTTATTTCTTCCTGCAACAAATTTTTGAGTAATTTGTAGCATTCAGAGATTCAGGACTACTCCTACTGACAACCTCAATATCTCTGGTAGAAATTTTATGGAGAGAAAATTATATTCACTGCTCATAATTTTAGGTGGTGTTAAGAAATAAGAGGGAAAGTGCAAGGCAGAAAAATAATGTGACTTCATCTTGTATGTACCAGCTAGTTTTGCATGATTGCTTTGTAAATTTTCCATGGAAGATGTTCAATCCCAGTCTTTCTTGGGTCTCTTGTAGGCTCTGTCTGGGCTGCCCTTTCTAGAGAAGTGTAGATTCCAGGACAGACTTCATCAGATGTCTTTCCTTCTTAGTCTTGATAGTAGTAGGAGCCTTTTATGAGCATATATTATACTCCTGAGGCTCTTTTTTTGTTTGTGTTTTGGTATCAGCTTGTCTGTTATGCAAGTTACTGGGCGGCTGCTGCCACCTGACCTGGCAATAACATAGGGTCTCCCAAAGCTGAGCATGGTCATCCTTTTCTAAGCCATAGTTTAAGGCAAAATTAAGACTCTCTCTCACTATACATATATTTTTCTTTTTTGAAAAATTAGAGCCTTATAGGTTTACAGAAAAAAAAAAAAAAAATGCCGAAAGTACTGAATTCTCATATACCTCTCATTCATACACAGTTTTCCCTTTTATTAATATTCTGCATTACTATGGTGCCTTTGTTACAATTGATGAAACTAATAATATAATGCTATTTAGCCCACTGTTTACATTAGGGTTCTCTCTGGGTTTTTCAGTGTGTGTGTTATATACAACCTAAAATTTCCCTTTTTATCCTTGTTCAGTTATACAATTCGGTGGTGATGATTACATATGCAAAATTATGCCTTCATCACCATCATCCATTGCCAAAATTTTCCTGTCACCCCAAACATAAACTCCAAGCAAGTTAAACGTTAGCTCCCGTTCCCCTCCCCCACCCATTCTAGTTTCTGACTTAATGAATATACATATTCTGCTTATTTCATACCTGTGAGATTATACAGTATTTGTCCTTTTGTTGTCTGGCTTATTTCACACATGATAACTTCAAGGCTTATCCATGCAGTAGCGTGATCAGACCTTCATTCCATTTTACGGCAGAACAATATTTCATTATATGTATATATCACATTTTGTTTATCCATTCATCTATTGATGGGTATTTGGATTGCTTCCATCTTTTGGCAGTTGTTCATTATTCACATTGGCATGCAAATATCTATTGCAGTTCCTTCTTTCAATTCTTTTGGTTATATGCATGGAAGTGGGATTGCTGGGTTATATAGTATTTTTATTCTTAACTTTCTCAGGAATCACCAAACTGTTTTCCACAGGGGCTGTACCATTTTATATTTCTACCTACAGTATATGAGGGTTCCTGTTTCTCCACATACTCTCTAACGCTTGTTATTTTCTGTTTTTATTTTGTTTTGTTTATATTTTTTATTTGCTAGTGGCCATTCTAGTAAGGCACGAGATGGTAGCTCATTGTGGTTTTGATTTGCACTTATGACTAATTATGTTGGGCATATTTTCATGTATTTATTGGCCATTTGTATATCTTCTTTGGATAAATGTCTATTCAAGTCTTTTTTCCAATTTTTAATTGAGTTGTCTTTTTGTTGTTGAGTTGTAGGAGTTCTGTATATATTCTAGATATTTAACCCTTATCAGATAAATGGTTTCCAAATATTTTCTCCCATTCTGTAGGTTGTCTTTTTTTTTACTTTCTTGATAAAGTCCTTTGATGCACAAAAATTTTTAAGTTTGATGAAGTGTCTCCTATTTATTCTTTTGTTGTTCATGCTTTTGCTATAAAGTCTAAGAAACCACTGCCTAACACAAGGTCCTGAAGATGTTTCCCAATGTTTTCTTCTAGGAGTTTTATAGTTTCAGTTCTTATATTTAAGTTATATATATAGTGTGAGGTAGGGATCCATCTTCATTCTTTTGCATATGGCTAACCAGTTTTCTTAGCACCAATTATTGAAGAGACTCTTCTTTCCCCACTGACTAGTCTTGGCACCTTTGTCAAAGATCATTTGGCCAAAGTTGTGAGGGTTTATTTCTGTACACTCAGTTTGATTCCATTGGTCTATATGCCTGTCCTTGTTTCAGTACCATGCTGTTTGGATTACTGTAGCTTTTAAAATAAGAAAGTATGAGTCCTCCAACTTTTCTTTTTTCTTTCCCCAAGTTGATTTTATCTATTTGGGGTAGTTTACCCTTCCATGTGAAAAGACTGTGTATTTTTAAGCCATATTGATTAAACTAAGTATCATACAGTAATCCAGCCTTGAAGGAGTAGTGGTGCTTTATTGAGTACTTATTCTGTACTGGGTACTCTTTTTATGTGTCAACCTTTTAAATTCTGGCTATAACCTTGTGTAGAAGTACTTTTATCTTTATTTTCAGTTGAGGTATCTGAGGCACAGAGAAGTTATGTAACTTGTTCAAGGATGATACATCAATAGTGTGCATTAAGGCAAGGATTTAAACTTCAGCATTCTAGCTCCTGAGCCCACACGCTTACTAACACTTAGCTACCTCTCCCGTGATTTGTACATATGATAAAACTCCTATCAGATGGGATTTTTCAGTTCTTGACACTGTCTTACTTCCTATAGATCTTCCTTTATCTTTCCTTTCTCCATCTGGTGAGAGGAATTGGAGAGGACAAAAACCAGAAGTTTTTGAAGAAAAACAAAATCATGACGTTCAAGAAACTAAGTAAACCTCATCAAGTCATTGTGCCAATTGTAAAGGCAGTTCATAAAATTAAAGTGAGGTGGGGGATGGATATGGCTCAAATGGTTGGGCATCCGTCTCCCATATGGAAGGACCTGGGTTCGACCCCTGGGACCTCCCGGTAAAAAAAAAATTTTTAGTGAGGTGTCTGAAGCAAAATTTAAACAGTACGATTGGAGTCTCTTTAATCCTTTTTTCCCTTTTTTTAGGAGGTATCAGGGATTGAACCTGGGATCTCATAGGTGTGAAGCACGCACTCAACCACTAGGCCACACCCGCTCCACCTCTTTTTATTTTTTTCCTACCAGGCCGTACCAGAGATTGAACCCAGGACCTATTTAAAGTTTTTAAAGTTACATGGTCTTTCCCTTTGTGGAAATGTAGGTTTTCCTTAAGGGCGTGAAATTAATTTTTCTATTTGATTGGCCTATTTTTTTCTAAAATTGTTTCCCTAGTAAAATTTGCATACTGAGATTTTTTTTTGTAAATTCTTAAATTATATGCCTTTCTCTGTTTTTGTCTCCTGTGTTCTAGAATTGGTGTTTCAGTGGCCTTCAATTGATGCCTAAAGAATACAATTTCATTTTACTGTTACCTAAGGCAAACTTATTAGTAAAGAAAAAACATCTTTCAAATTATATAATGCATTATAAATAAAAATAGAATTTTTGCTACTGTCCATCTTTATCACTGTCTACCATGATCATATCATTATGTATGTGTGTGTGTATGCACATGGTGGGTAGTGGGATGAAATGCACATTTCATTTCCTCATTCAAAATTAATGTTACTAACAGAATAGTTTTTTGCATGTATATATAGGTATAACTTGTAGGTGCTTTGCAATAACCAGCTCTCTATTCCTCATTGTGCACATGGAATTTTAAGGGTCTTTTTTGTTGTTGTTAATGCAAAGGCTGCTTTATTGTATATCTTTGCATGCATATATTTGCATAGTAACGAATTTTCTTTCTTTCTTTTTTTTTAAGATTTTATTTATTTATTCATTTATCCCCCCCTTGCTGCCTGTGCTCGCCGGGTCAGCTAACCACGCTGTGCGGGCGGGCCTGCCCTCACCAGGAGGCCCCGGGAACCGAACCCGGGGCCCCCCATATGGCAAACGGGAGCCCTACTGATTGAGCCACAGCCGCCTCCCACGAATTTTCTATATGGAATTGCTAGGTCAAAAAATATACTTTTTGAATTATAATAGGCATTGCTAAAATGTCTCCCCAAAACATACAAATTTTTATATTTTATTATTTTTTGAGGTATCGGGGCTATGGAATGAACCTGGGGCCTTGTATGTGGGAACCCGGCGCTCAGCCACTGAGCCGCATTGGATCCCCTGAGTTTTTTTGTTTGTTTTCATTGTTTTGCTTGTAGTTTTTTGTTTGTTTTTAGGAGACACTGGGACACACCAGGGACCTACCATGTGAGATGCAGGTACTCAACTACTTGAGCCACATCTGCTCCCCTGTTGTACACATTTAAACTCACACCAGCAATGCAGGAAACTTTGTGTTTGTCCACTTATACACAATAGTGGATATTATTAAACTTTAAATCTTCAGCAAAAATAATTGTCTTAAACGCATAAAAGCTATACCAGGAAGCTGGTCACAGAGTCTGTGTGCCATCTCCCTTGAATATGTATTGATAAGTTTGTTACCACCAGGTTCTTGAACAAGTATGGTGCCTTGGACCTGTGTATCTTAGAAAAATATGTTCTTAAACTTAATCCATTCCTGTGGGTGTGAACCCTTGTAAATAAGACCTTTTGGTGAGATTACTTCAGTTAAGGTGTCTACCTCAATCAGAATTGGTGTAAATCCTCTAACTGTAGGACTTATAGGGAAGGTCACAGAGAGAAGGAAAGCGGAAGGGAGCAGCCAGAGCACAAAATCAGTGGAACCCGGAGGAAGAAAAGTAGCCAGGAAAGGGTACCATGTGACAAAAAAGCTAAGGACCAAGGATAGCTGGTAGCCAGCCCCAGAATGCCATAGGCTTTTGGGAGAAAGCATTGCCATGATGACATCATGATTTTGGATTTCTCCTAGCCTCAAAACTGTGAGCTAATAAATTCCCATAGTTTAAGTCAACTCATTGCATGGTATTTGCTTTGGCAGCCAGGAAATTAAAATAGCAAGGGTCAGACTAGCATCTTGATCAGGAGACAAATGCTTCTCTGGGTGTAACCTTTTATTTTGATATAATTTAAATTTACAGAAAAATTGCATTAATATTACAAAGAAATTCCACCAGATTCCCCAAATATTAACATTTTACCACATTTGCTTCTTCCTTTCTCCCTTGCTTGCTTGCTCGCTCTCTCCATACACATGTGCACTCAAACACAGATGAACTTTTTCTGAGCCATTTGGAAGTAAGGAGTAGACAAGATACTTTTTTATTTTTAAATGCTCCAGTGAGTGTTTCTACAGACAAGTATATTCTCTTAAATAACCACAGTACAAATATCCAAATCAGGAAAGAAAAATTGATATAATCCTATTATCTTAATTTATAAGTCTTATTCAGATTTTCAGTTGTCTCTATAAAGCCTTTTATAGAAAAGTAAAGTCTGGATTGTATGCTGCATTCATTTTATTTTATTTTTTTTAAGATTTATTTGTTAATCCTCCTACCCCCTTGTTTGTGCTAGCTATCTGCTCATTTTCTCTTGAGGAGGCACCAGAAATCAAACCTGGGACCTCCTGTGTGGTAGGCGGGAACTCAAGCTCTTGAGCCACATTCACTTCCTTTATGCTCTGTTCAGTTGTCATGTGTCTTTAGTCTCCTTTAATCTGTACCAGTTCCTCGTTTGTTTTTCATGACCTGATTTTTTAAAAATTAATTATTTTTTTAAATAGACTAATTAATTAAATAGTCTATTTTAATTAATAGACTAACCCTTTATTTGGGTTTTTGTTTGATTCCTAATGCTTAGATTCAGGCTGTGCATTTTTGACAGTAATATCACAGAAGTGATGTTGTGTCTTAATGAATAATATTAGGAGTTACTTGATGTCAGTTTGTGCCATTTAGACTTTTGATACATGAAATTGGAGTATCTAAAGGATAATATTCTGCACAGGTTCATCTCCAAAGACTGGGAAGTTGTTTTCTTTTTCTCCTTACAAACAAACAAACAAACTTGTTAGCTCCTGGCATTCAAGGAAAGCTTTGTCATAGCACTAGCTGGATGCAAGCTTAAGGAACAGATACCTCAGAGTCTCAGTTTCATTGATAATGTCCTAAAATATCAAAATGTCCACATCGCAACAAAAGATAACAAAACATACAAAGAAACAGGAAGCAATCGCCCAGGCAAAGGAGAAGATGAAAGTATTAGAAACTGTCACCGAGGAGGATGAGACCTGGGTCATTCCAGACAAAGCTCTTAAAAAAATTTGTCCTAAATATGCTCAAAGAACTAAAGGAAAACATGGGCAAAAACTAAAGGAAATTGAGAAAATGGTATTTGAGCACAAAGAATATAAATAAAGAGCTGGAAATAATGGGAAGGACCTAAACAGAGATGAAGACCACAGTAAAAGAAATAAAAAATTCCCTACTGGGAATGATCAGATAAGAGTTGGCAAAATAAAAAACGAGTGAAATTAAACTATCCAGACTAATGGATGGAAGCAGAAAGAAGAAAGAATGAAGAAAAGTGGATAGAGCCCAAGGAACCTGTGGGATACTATGATGTGTACCAATATAAGCCTTGTAGGAATCCCAAAAGGAGAAGAAAGAAAGGAACAAAGAGAATAATCAAAGAAATAATGGCTGAAGACTTCCTAAATTTAATGTAAGGCAGGAATATACACATCTAAGACATTCAACTAACTCTAAACAGGATAGACCCTCACCATACCATTTTATAATCAAACTGTTGAATGCCAAAGATAGAGAATTCTGAAAGCCATGAGAGAAGCAACATAACACATACAATGGAACCTCAAGAAGATTAAGTAGTGATTTCTTATCAGAAACCATGGAAGCAAGAAAGCAGTGGAATGACATATTTAAAGTGCAGAAAGCAAATACTGCCAGCCAAGAATTCTATATCTGGCAAAGTCGTCTTTCAAAAATGAGGGAGGGGGAATGAATGTGGCTCAAGCGGTTGAGCACCCACTTTCCACATGGGAGGTCCCTGGTTTGGTTCCTGGTGCCTCCTAAAACAAAACAAAACAAAAACAACACAAAAACAACAAGCAAAACAAATGAAAAAACCAACTCAGGGCAGCTGATGTGGCTCTGGTTGAGCACCAGCTTCCACATACAAGGTCCTAGGCTCAATCCCCAGCCCCCAGTACCTCAAAAATAAGAGAGAAGAACTAAGACATTCCCAGATAAACACAAGTTGAGGGATTTCATCACCACTGGACTGGCCCTGTTAAAAAATGCTAAAGGAAATTCTGCAGGTTGAAAGAAAAGGATACTAGACAAGTGACTGAAGCCACATGAAGTAATAAAGATCTCTGGTAAAGATAATGGCATGGGTAAATATAAATACTAGTACTATTGGATTTTTGGTTTGTAACTTCACTTTTTATTTCCTACAGAATCTAAAAGGTAAATGCACAAAATGTAACACTAAAGCAGTGATTTAGGACTCATAATGTATAAACTTGTAATTTGTGACAAGAACTACACAATGATGGGGTGATGGAGGGGTATAGGAGCATAGAATATGTATACTATTGAAACCAAGTTGGTATAA
The DNA here is from genome assembly GCA_026826555.1 of Tolypeutes matacus. Classification (NCBI taxonomy): domain Eukaryota; kingdom Metazoa; phylum Chordata; class Mammalia; order Cingulata; family Chlamyphoridae; genus Tolypeutes; species Tolypeutes matacus. The sequence goes on along the minus strand of JAKSZT010052319.1, from coordinate 4,659,119 downwards.
AAGCAAAAGAGGTTTTAAAATATAGGATGTTAATTTTAAGCCCCATGATAATCACAAAGAAAATATCAGAGAATATGCAAACTTAAAGAGGCAGAAAGTAGAGTACAGGTTACTAGGGGTTGGGGGAAGGGGCCATTGGGAAGTGTTTCAGTTTGCTTGGCTGCCAAAATAACAATATATTAGAAATGGGTTGGCTTTTACAGTGGGGATTATTTAGCCTTAAAAGATTACAATTCTGAGGCTGTGAAAATGTCCAAAGCAAGGTATCATCAGGCTATGCTTTCTCCCCGAAGACTGACTCTTGGCGATCCTGGATTCCTCTGTCATGTGGCAAGGCTCATGGTGGCACCTGCTGGTGTCTCCCTTCTCTTTTGAGTTTCGTTGCTTTCAAAAGCTTCTGGCTGCATACCTTTCTCTCTTTCCTGTGGCTTTCTCTCTGTCTCTCCTTAATTCATCCCATTTATAAAGAACTCCAGTAAGAGTAGCCCCACCCTGGCCACACTGTACTGAAGTAACCTAATCAGAAAGACCCACAGGAATGGATTTAACTCTAAGAACATAATTTCCTGGCGTCTGTCCAGTGTGAAACTGTCAAAGGGAGCAATGCAAAGTGTGTATAAGGTTTCTGTTTGGGGTGAAGGGAATTTTCTAGTTATGGAAGGTGCTGAGGGCACTGTAACATTAAAGATGTGATTAATACCACTGAATGGTATGCTTGGGAGGAGTTGAGATGAGAAGATTTATGTTGTATATATGTTTCCACAATTAAGAAAATAAGAGAAGCTAAAGAAATGTTGTTAAATGCAGTACATGATACTGGATGGGATATAAGAATGGAGGAGAAAAGGCTCAGAATGACATTATTGCGGGGAAGTGGATGTGGCTCAACCACTTGGGTGCCTGTGTACCACATGGGAGGTCCCGGGTTCGGGTCTTGGTGCCTCCTAAAAGAAGATGAGTAAATGCTGCTTCTCACTGCAACAGAGTTAAACGCCACCGCAACAGAGCTAGACACCACCGCAACAAGCTGCTAGACTCTGCACCCACTGCAACAAGCAGAGGCCACAAGCCAGTAGACACTGCAGCCCACGGTGAACAGATGTAGCTCAGTCCGTTGGACACTTGCCTCTCATGTGGGAGGTCCCAGGTTCAGTTCCCAGTGCCTCCTGGAGAAGGCAAGCAAACAATGAGCAGATAGATGAGTGAACCATCTAGGGAGACGGGGGTGATAAGGAAAGAAAAATAAAGTTAAAAAAAAAAAATCCTTATAAAAAGGACATTATTGGGATATAATGAAAAAATGAAATATAAATTGTAAGCTTTAGAGAAGTGGATGTGGCTCAAGCAGTTGGGCACTCACCTACCACATGGGAAGTCCCAGCTTCGGTGCCCGGTACCTCCTGAAAAGAAGACAAGCACACAGCGAACAGACACAGAAGGTAGACAGTGCAAACAAGGGCAGGGGGGGGGTGTGTTAAGAAACAAATCTTAAAAAAAAAAAAAAAGAGAAGAAAATCTTTACAGCAACGTTAAGGTTCTTGAACTTCAAAACTGCACTTTACGAGATTATCTAAGTTGAATATACTTGTTTTAATGCGCATGGAAATATTATGTGTTTAAGGAGTATAATGCCTTTGAAGCCTACCCCACAGGATATCTGTTCTAGTAGGAGCATGTTTAGTAAATGTGATGGTCTAGGAGAAGACATCATGCCTTGCTCGTCTTTTTTTTTTTTTTTTTTTTTGAGGTACTGGGACCTGGGTACTGGACCCGGGACTTTGTATGTGGGAAGCCGGTGCTCAACCACTGAGCCACATCAGCTTTCCTGTGTTGGTTTCTTCACCTGTTTTGCCTTTTGTTCATTTCTGCTCTTTCAAGAGGCACAAGGAACTGAACCTAGGGCCTCCCATGTGGAAGGTGGGAGCCTAACTGCTTGAGCCACATTTGCTCCCTTGCTGGTCTTTTTCAATGGTAGTCTGGAACCATTGCTTAAATTTAGCTCAGTTTTAGTAGCATTGTTATTAAATGTGCCTCTTAAGGTAAGAGCAGGTCAAAACTAGATATTGAAGTAAAATATGGCAAGTCTGACATGGTGTCTTGCTCAAAGGCCATGTGACTTAATTGTGGGGCCATTTTCTGCCACCCATGGATGAAGAATGCGTAAACTTTTTAAAAATAAAGATAAATTCCTTATATACTTTAAAAGTGTACTTCCAAATGGTCACATTAATTTTTTCAGTCTTAGTAGGGTACAATATTTGAGTTCCCAATAGTTTTGGTTTTTTAAATTATATAGATGAACATCTTTGAACATACACCTTTTTCCATTTGTCTTGATAGTATGTAAATTCCATAAAAGCATGGATTTTTGTCTCTGTTGTTCACTGATGTATACCAAGCAGCTATAATAATGTTTGGCCCATGCTATATACTCAATAAATATTTGGTGAATGAATGAATCTAGAGGCAAGGACAGACCTTAAATGTAGCCCTCTCTAATGAGCCTCTTTATTTTCTTGAGTAAACTACTGAACAGCTCCCCAGTACCACTTGCTTTGCTTTTCATAATATATTTTATCACAGAATATAGCGATAATGTATATTAACTATTTGTTTCCTCCTACTGGTGAGTAAATTTGCCTCGAGTTTATGGATCAGATTTACCCATTTTCCCCCCAGTCATGTGCTGCTTCATTTGGTTATTTTAGGTCATAGTTCAGAAATTACAGTCCTTTTGAAATGTATATAATTTATATATAGGGAAGCGGATGTGGCTCAATCGATAGGGCTCCCGTTTACCATATGGGAGGCCCCGGGTTCGATTCCCAGGGCCTCCTGGTGAAGGCAAGCCAGCCCGTGCAGCGTGGTGAGCTGACGCAGCAAGATGACGCAACAAAGGGAGACAAGTAGACACAGAAAAACGCACAGCAAATGGACACAGTGAGCACAAGCAGCAAGGGGGGATAGATAAAATAAATAAATAAAATCTTAAAAAAAAAAAATTTATATATAGTTTACAGCAGATTTGGTGTAAAGTTTGGATTTTTCATGCTTTTTCTTTTCTTCTTTCATGTAAATACTATATTACATTAATGTTTCTTGCTTTAAGTTTTTTTTCCAGTATCGTCGTTTTAAATCTCATTTCTGTATTAAGCAGAATTAAGATTCCCCACATTGGGGGACGGATGTGGCTCAAATGGTTGGGCATCCGTCTCCCATATGGAGGGACCTGGGTTCGATCCCCGGGACCTCCCGGTAAAAAAAAAAAAAAGATTACCCACATGACTTGGGTTTGCTTTTCAAGGCAGCTAAGCCTATATTTTATTTTTCAAATATTTATTTATTTTTAAAAGATACTTAGATTACATAAAATGCTACATTAAAAAATATAAGGGATTCCCATATGCCCCACTCCCCACACCTCCCAGTTTTCCCCACAAAAATTTCATTAGTGTGGTACATTCATTGCAATTAATGAACACATTTTGGAGCATTGCCACCAAGCATGAAGCGTGAATTATAATTTACATTGTGGTTTACACTCTCTCCCAATCAATTCTGTAGGTTATGGTAGGATATATAATGGCCTGTATCTGTCGTTGCAGTGTCATTCAGGACAATTCCAAGTCCTGAAAATGCCCCCATATTATACCTCTTTTTCCCTGTCCCTTACTTCAGCACCTCCTGTGGCCACTGCCTCCACATCTATGATATAATTTCATCCATTGCTAGAATCATAATAAGTCTATAGTAGAATACCAGTAAGTCTACTCTAGACCATATTTTATTCCCCAATCCTGAGGATTCTGGGATGGTGATGCCCATTCCACCTCTAATTGAGAGGGGTCTTCAATCCCATATGGCTGATGGATGGGACTCACTTGCTTGCATTTGTAGATGCTCAGTTCCTGGTGTGGTGGTTGTCCATCCTCACCTCCTCGTTAGTTGTCCTGGGTGAGTCCAATGAACTGGAGAGTAGATGTTGCAACTCCGCTGAGGCTCAGGGCCCAGCTGGCATATGGGCAGCCCAGAGATTCAAGTCTCTTGGATGTACACCAGCCAACTATGTTCAAACAAAAGGGACAGAAGAGGCATGTGTAGAGAAGTCACATCTTAGTCCAACTCTCTCACACTCAGGAGCATAAACTCCAAAGTAGGACCCGCTGACAAGGCACCAAACTCCAGAGCTATCTGCCATGACCCAGCACCTAGGTGTTTCCAGAGCCCTCAGGAGTCCTACTATTTGGGGTGATATCTTCTTCGGCAGTCTATGATATCCTCCTGAGACGTGATAAGCGTTACCTCTCTGATGACCTCTCATCTCACTTTGAAGTCTCTTAGCCATATAAACTCATTTGTTTTTGCCTTTTCTCCCTTTTATTCAAGGTCTTTTTCCAGTTTTATCACCAGCTGGTGCTTGGTAGTAATCTGTCGGTGACAGGTAGGCTCATCCCCAGGTTCATGTCCCTCACTGGGGAGTAGGCAATACATTTATATGCTGAGTTTGGCTTAGAGAGAGGTCACATTTGAGCAACAAGGAGGCTCCCAGTAGATAACTCTTAGGCATCATAAAACACTAGGCTAAGTTGCAATTTCAAGAGCAAAGGCTCACAAGTATAGTCGTCAATATCAAGGGCCCATCAGTGGACCATCCTTCTTCACTAGTCATTGCCCCTGTACTTGGAGTATTGTTGCTGTTCCATTAGAGAATGTGGCAGAGCTCCCCAGGATGGGAATTCAATATTCTTTCAGTTGTGTTAATCTCTACCCACTGTGGCAATGCCCCAGGAACATTTGAACACGTTTATATACTTTATATGTATGCCCATGTGAACTTCCTCCCATGTATTAAGCCTATATTTTAAAAATAAAAGTTCTAGTATTGTTATTAGATACATCTGTTTTGTAGCAGTAATTCCTAAATTGTTCTGTATTCAGGAAAGCGTTTTCTGTGTGTTTTTACTTGCTTTTGTGTGCCTGTGTAAAGCATCTTTTAGCCAGTAAAGGTGTTGAGATTGTGAAGTGATGATAACTTTTTATCATGTTTGTCCTCAGTTCATATACTTCCTTAAGAGATTGGTGAATTTAGAAGCTCATGTAGCTTCTAAACAATATTGTACCTTCTCTGTGAACAAAAAGGAAGTATGTGTATATAATTGAATTGTGTGTGCAGGTTATTTATTTATATGAAAATTCTAGTGGATTGGAGGATACTTGGATGCCTCAGTACAATTTACAGGTAGAAAGTACTGTTTAATGATAGATTACTTATACTTCCAGGTAATATGAAGTCAGATTTAGCTGCAGTAATTAATATTTACCCTAGCAGTTCCTAACTATTTAATTAATACAGAAAACTTTCTGCCATTCTTATTTTGAATATAAGATCATTGTTATCTTCAACGGGGAAAGGTAGTAAACTTACAGTAAAATAGGTTTTACTTATGACATATGTACTCCAAATATTATATGGTAAGCAGATTTTCATGTTTCTTTGTCTCTACCACCAATCTGAGGGAAGTGTACAGAATCTAGAGTAAGAAGAAAAGGGTAAGGGTTAAGATATAAATTTATTTATGAGCTAACTTTTGCTTATTATTTTAAAAAGCCCAGAATGATAATTTTTTTCCCTTTAAGTGTGTACCAGGATTGATTATTACATTTAATTAAAAATTTTATATAATATGCATTAAATTTGAGAAACTATTTATACCAATTAGATATTGACAATCTTATTATCAAAAAGATCAGTTGGGGCAGCGGATGTGGCTCAAGCAGTTGGGCACCCGCCTATCACATGGGAGGTCCCAGGTTTGGGTCTCGGTGCCTCCTAAAGAAGACGAGCAAGACAGTGAGCTGACTCAACGGGCTGGTATGGTGAGCTGATGTAGCAAGATAATGCAACAAAGAGACACAATGAGGAAACACAGTGAGAGACACAACAGGTGGGGAGCGGATGTGGCTCAAGTGATTAGGTAGCTCCCTTCCACATGGGAGGTCCCGTGTTCAGTTCTCAGTGCCTCCTAAAAAGAAAACGAGCATACCACGAACAGACACAGAGAGGAGACAGCTAGCGCAAACAACGAGGGGCATGGGGAGGAGGAGAAATAAATAAATATATATTTAAAAAATCATTTAGATGGTAGTGATTCTTTGTTACAGTGAGGGATTAATTTTTGTATTTTATGAAATACAAAGGGCCTCTAGGGTGCTTGAGGATTTAGATTTTTATTTAAAAGCATTGTTAATACAGCATACACCTGTTCTGCAAAATGCTTTTGCACGAGTGGTCTAAGCTAATATAAATATTAAATAAGTTGGTCAGTACAGTTTATTTCTGGTTTAGTTGTCAACATAGATCATGTCAATAGATGTATTATTTTTAAAATAGATTCCAAATACAGATAAAAAAACTATACCTTCCTTTCTCAAGCATTCCCTTGCAAAAGGAAGAGGCACCCTAATCTTTAAATTATATCAGTCTTACTATCAGGCTTTGTGTAATCGTTAGCTGACTGTTGGTCTTCTGCTGAGAAGTGGTCATTTTGATTGCATTAAATAAATATTACATCATGATTTTTATTGAACACTTCAGGTTTACAATGGACCTTCTTTATACAGTAGATAATTCTTTTTTCATTTAAAAAATTTATTGAAGTACATCATTCATACATGAACATACATAAACAATAAGTATATAATAAAAGTTGTAAACTTACAAAACAAACATGCATAATATACAGGGCTTCCATACATCACCTTGCCACCAATACCTTGCATTATTGTGAAACATTTGTAACAAATTATGAAAGAGCATCCTCAAAGTATTACTACCAGCTACATTTGGTGTGTTTTCCCCCCAACCCACCTTATTAGTTTTTTTGTTCATAAACCATACACTTCATCTATAGTGTACAATCGGTGGCATTTGGTATAATTGCAGATCTGTGCATTCATCACTTCATTTAATATTAGAGCATTGTCATACTCCAAAAAATAAAATAAAAACAACTATCATACTCATATGTTAGTGCTACTGATTACAAATCCTATGATGCGATTTCACCATTTCTGTTCATTTCCAAACAACTTTTTTTTTTTTACCAATTCTGCACAGATTAAATTGCAACTTCCCATTCTCTAACCATATTCTATTATCTGGTGACTTACATGCTAGCTATTAACTCCATGAGTTTGCTCATTATACTTAGTTCGTAATAGTAAAATCATAAAATATTTGTCCTTTTGTGCCTAGCTTGCTTCATTCAACATGTCATCCAGGTTCATCCATGTTGTCATATGCTTCACAACTTCATTTCTTCCTATAGCTGAAAGATATTCCATCATGTGTATAAACCAGAGTTTGTTTATCCATTCATCAGTTGATGGACACCTGGGTTGTTTCCATCTTTTGGCAATTGTGAATAATGTCGCTATGAACATCAGTTTGCAGATATCTGTTTTTGTCAGTTCTTCTGGGTATATAACTAGTTGTGGTATTGCCAGGTCACATGGTAGATCTATATCTACCTTCTTTCAGAATTGCCAAACAGACTTCCACAGTGGCTGTACCATTCTACATTCCCACCAACAGTGAATAAGCGTTCCTATCTCTCCACATCCTCTCCAACACTTGTAGTGTTTTTTTTTTTTAATAGTGGCCATTCTAATAGTGTGAAATATCTCATTGTAGCTTTGATTTGTATTTCCCTAATGGCCAGTGATGTTGAACATTGTTTTCATGCATTTCTTGGCAATTTGTATTTCTTCTTTAGAAAAATGTCTATTCAGGTCTTTTGCCCAAATTTTAATCAGGTCATTTGTCTTTTTATTGTTGAGTTGTAGCATCTCTTTATATATTATGGATATTAGGCTCTTGTCAGATGTGTGATTTCCAAATATTTTCTGCCATTGAGTAGGCTGCCTTTTTACCCTCTTCACAAAATCCTTTGAGATGGAAAAGTGTTTAATTTTGAGGAAGTCCCACTTATGTATTTTTTCTTTTGTTGCTCATGCTTGGGGTGTAAGGTTTAAGACACTCTTACCTACTACAAGTTCATGTAGATATTTCCCTACATTATATTCTAGGAGTTTTATGGTCCTCGCTTTTATGTTTAGGTCTTTGACACATTTCGAGTTGATTCTTCTGTAGGGAGGGAGTCATTCTTTTGACTATGGATATACAGGTCTCCCAGCACCATTTGTTGAAGAGACTGTTCTGTCCCAGAAAAGTGAACTTGGTAACACCAAGTTGACCATAGAGATAAGGATCTATTTCTGAACTCTCAGTTATGAGTCCATTGATCATTGAGTCTGTCTATATGCCAGTACCCTGCTGTTTTGACTATAATACACTTCAAGGTCAGGAAGTGTGAGTCCTCCAACTTCGCTCTTCTCCTTTAGGATGTTTTTGACTATTCCGGACACCTTTCCCTTCCAAATAAATTTGGTAATTGACTTTTCTATTTCTGTAAAGTAGGCTCTTGGAATTTTGATTGGTATTGCATTGACTCTGTGTATCAATTTGGTTAGCATTGACTTCTTCTTGATGTTTAGTCTTCTAATCCATGGAACACGGGATGTCCTTCCATATGTTTAGGTCTTTTTGATTTCTTTTAGTCTTTATTGTTATTGTAAATGGAAGTTTTTTCTTGATTTCTTCTGCAGCGTGTTCATTACTAGTGTATAGAAACACTACTGATTTTTTGTGTGTATTGATCTTATAATCTGCCACTTTGCTGAACACATTTATTAGATCTAATAGCTTTGTTGTAGATATTTAGGGATTTTCCAAATATAGAATCATGTCATCTGCGAATAGTGAGAGTTTTACTTCCTCTTTTCCAACGTGGATGGTTTTTATTTCATTTTCTTGCCTAATTGCTCTAGCTAGAACTTCTAGTACAATGTTGAATAACAGTGGTGACAATAGGCATCCTTGTCTTGTTCCTGATCTTAGAGGGGAAACTTTCATCATCTCCCTATTGAGTATGATTTTGACTGTAGGATTTTCATATATGCCCTTTATTATGTTGAGAAACTTTCCTTCTATACCTATCTTTTGAAGTGTTTTTTTTAATCAAGAAAGGATGATGGGTTTTGTCAAATGCCTTTTCTGTATCAATCGAGATTATCATCTTTTTTTTTTCCTTCAATTTTTAAATGTGTATTCTGTTAATTGATAAACTTATGTTGAACCACACTTGCATAACAGGAATAAAATCCACTTGATCGTGGTGTACAATTCTTGTAATATGCTGTTGGATTCAATTTGCAAGTATTTTGTTTAGAATTTTTGCATCTATGTTCTTTAGAGAGATTGGTCTGCAATTTTCTTGTAGTATCTTTATCTGGCTTTGGTATTAGAGTAATATTGGCTTCATAAAATGTGTTGGGTAACTTTCTCACCTTTTCAGTTTTTTGGATGAGCTTAAATAGGATTGGTCTTAATTCTTATCAAAATGTTTGGTAGAATTCACTTGTGAAGCCTTCAGGTCCTGGACTTTTCTTTGTTGGAAGATTTTTGAGGACTGATTCAATCACTTTACTTGTGATTGGTTTGTTGAGTTCCTATATTTCTTGTAGAGTCTATAGGTTGTGCGTTTCTAGGAATTTGTCCATTTCATCTAGGTTTTCTAATTTGTTGGCATATAATTTCTCATATTTTCTTATGATCCTTTTTATTTCTTTGAGGAGTCATAATGTCTCCCGTTTCATTCTGATTTAATTTATTTGCATCTTCTCTCTTTCCTTGTTAGTCTTGGTGAGGGTTTGTCGATTTTATGGATCTTCTCAAAGAATTCCTATTGGTTTTTTTGTTATTTTTCTCAATTTCATTTCTTTCTACTCTAATCTTTGTTATTTCTTTCTTTCTGCTTGTTTGAGGATTGGTTTGCTGTTCTTTTTCTTGTTTCTCAGGTTGGTCACATAGGTCTTTGATTTTTTTAGCTTTTTTTTTTTTTTTTAAACAATTTATTGAAGTATATCATACATACATGAACATACATAAACTATAGGTGTTCAGCAAACATCGTGAACTTACAAAACAAATATGCATAACATCATACAGTGCTCCTATACATCACCCCCCCACACAAACACCCTGCATTGTTGTGAAATGTTAACAAATCATGAAAGAGCATCATTAAAGTATTACTACCAACTATAGTCTGTATCTTCCTCCCTTATACATTTTTTAAAGGATTTATTTATTTACTTTTATATTCCGCCCCCCGTTTTTGCTGTTTCTGTGTCCATTCGCTGGGCGACTCTGTCCATTTCCTGCCCTCTCTTCTCACCCTTCTCCTCCTGTCTTCATTGGGATTCAAACCTCGGAACCTCCGATGTGGGAGAGAGGTGTCCTACCACCTGCCCCACCTTAGTTCCTGGTTTGTTCAGTGGTGCATCTCATCTTGGCTCTCCCTTGTTTCACTCTCCTGTTACCTTATGATCTTGCTGTGTGGCTCGCGGGGCCTGGTAGCCCACGTGCCTTTTATATTTTTCTTTTTTTAAATTTTTACCGGGAGGTCCTGGGGATCAAACCCATGTCCCTCCATATGGGAGACAGACACCCAGTCACCCAAGCCACATCCGTCCCCCTGCTATATCTCTTAAGGTTGACCAAAGATACCCAAAACTACAGTCTTTTCCCGTACAGGATGGTCATATAATAAATCAGGCTTAGTTTATCACCAGCATTCCGGAAACCAGACCTAGGGAGAAAAACTAGGTCTGGGGACACATGCATGGTTGCTAATATAGTGAATGTTTAGCCTACCCTGATTATCACAAAATCAGGACAGCGAGAATATTTGCATTCTTCCTTTTAAATATAGGCATTTATAACTAAAGATTTTCATCTCAGTACTGCCTTCCCTGTATCCCATAAATTTTGATAAGTTGTATTCTCAGTTTTTATTCATCTTGAGATATCTACTTAATTTCTTTTGCAGTTTCTTCTTTGACCCTCTGATTGTTCAGGAGTGTGTTGTTCAGCCTCCATATATTTGCAATTTTCCCCCTTTCCTGCCTATTATTGATTTCCAGCTTCATTTCTTTATTATCAGATAAGGTGCTTTGTATAATTTCAATCTTCTTAAATTTGGTGAGATGAGAGCTGTATTGTGGCCCAGCGTGTGGTCTATCCTGGAGAAAGACCCATGAGCACTTGAAAAGAATGTATAACCTGATTTGGGGTGCAGTGTTCTGTGTGTCTGTCAGGTCCAGCTCATTTATCAGATTGTTCAAGTTCTCTGTTTCCTTGTTGATCTTCTGTTTAGTTGTGCTATCTATTGATGTGAGTGGCATGTTGAAGTCTCCAACTATGATTGTAGAGATGTCTGTTTCTCCTGTCCTCTACCTATTTTTTTCTGGGAGGGAATTGATCCCTTTGCCTCTCTAATCCTCTGTTTTCCCAGAAGTCCTGCAGTAGGTAGTTCTTGAAGTTGTATGTTATACATGAGATTACATGTGAGAAATGGATCTTTGGATCATTATAAGTATAGGATGCATATGTAATGGATTAGAATCTTAAGTCTTCTAGTGCCTTGGTACATAACCTGACAGTTTTTAATTTGTAGGCGTATGAATATTTATGAAATAAATTAGAGTTTAGTTTGATTGTGACCTTGAGAATTGTGCATTGTGAACTTCTTCAGTGCTTTTTGAATTTTCTCAGAAAACCCATTTCCTCATTCTTTACTCAGTCTAATAGATTCAGTAATTATTAGTTTTAATAAGGAAAATGAGATGGTTTTAATGAATGAAATTGGAATGTGATTGCATTTATAGTAAAGAATAGATTGGGATTATACACAACAGTTATTGAATATGCTTTATTATACATTGAAGAAACAAACAGTTTGATCTTATTATTGTTTATAAGATTCCTAGCCTTAGAGGTGCAACTATGTAAGTAACACATTGTTTTGCAAAAAATGCTGTCCAGGCTTTTCAGACAATTGGATTGAGTTCTTGTGCTCAAATTTTTTGTGGGGGCAGGAAGGGGCATTTGTGCATTGTACAAATGGGTTATGTAATTGTTGACTTGATATAATGGGTTATTTCCCTAAAAGAACATAGACAAAGACAGATATTTTAATCAACACTTTAGTTGTTAATTAATCTGATTAAAGAATTTCAGGGCACCAAAGAACAAATTTACATTTGAATTTTGAGTGTTACGGATCTCTTACTAGTCACATAACAAGCTTATGTTAGCTCTTGTGAGAGATACCAAAGGGTTGAAATATAAGTAGTCCTAAAAGTAGCATCATGATCCTCATTGAAAAGTTTGATCTCACTTGTTAATTGTGCCTGTCTCTATAAAATTTTCATTGTTTTAAGTCTTGGGTTAGGTTCCTTCACACCTCACATTACTTCCCTTTAAAGTATAACACTGCTTTTATTTATTTATTATTATTATTTTTTAAAGATTTATTTATTTACTTTATCCACTTTAAACCCTCCCTTCCCCATTTTGCTGTTTTGTGTCCATTCGCTGGGCAATTCTCTGTGTCTGTTTCCTGCCACCTCTTCTCATCCTCCTCCTCCAGTCTTCACCAGGATTCGATCCTGAAGACCTCCTATGTAAGAGAAAGGTGTTCTGCCACCTGTGCCACCTCGGTTCCTGGTTTTTGGAGCTTTTGGAGCATCTCGTCTTGTCTCTCCCCTGTTACGTCGTCATCTTGCTGCATGGCTCCCGGGGCCTGGCGGCTCACCGGCACACAGAGCCTGGCAGCCCATGCGCCTTCTATATATATATATATATTTATTTTACCAGGAGGTCCCGGGGATCGAACCCAGGTCCCTCCATATGGCAGACAGATGCCCAACCATTTGAGCCACATCCACCCCCCATAACACTGCTTTTAAATACATAAAGGAAAGAAGTTCTTTAAAAAGTATTTTAAGCTTTTTGGTTTTTGTAAAATATTGTATATCTAACCCAGTGAGGCAGTTTTATCGTAATCATATACCATAATGGTACATATAGTTTCAAAGATACAGAAAATCTTATCTGTTAGGTTAGGATTAGGGTTAGGGTTAGGGTTCCAAAGATACAGAAAATCTGTGGAAAGAGACTCAGGAGCGGATTTCTGCCTTTAATTCCATAGCTGGACTTCATGGAGCAGCCAGTGTTTCAGTGTTTGAAACCTTTGGTATTCTCTCTTGATGGTGTTACCACTAAAACATTGTGTGTTTTGTTCCTTGATTTTTAAAATTGAGTATCTTTTTGTAGGTTAATATTGAAGAGAGCTGATTAATCATAAGTGGTTCTTATAAGAAACTTGCGTTATTTGCTCAATTTTCATTCTTGTTTCAGTTAAAGGCATGTTTCAATATTTCAGCAAAATACCCATTGCTTATGAGTTAGTGTCACCGAATTATTCATTACATTATTCAACAAAGTGAATTTAGTGGAATCCTAAGACTCTTACCAGAGTTGTTAATCCTGTGTAATATTGCTACTTTGCTAGTATAGTAGAGAAAACACTTAAGTCAAATAAGGCTCCACCATGTAGACCTGTGTGATTATGAACAAGTCACTGTAACTACAGTCTTGCTTTAAAAAGTTCTGTCATGTGCTCTGCCTCCACCATCTCTCTCATCTCTTTCAGAAGACCTCACCTCCTATTACTGAAGAAATGAGGTCATCACACAGAAGCTCCCTTATTTTTCTTCTTCATAAACTTATTTATTTCAACTAACACCATACTACCTTATTTGGTTATTTTGGCTTAACCATTTATAACTAAAAATTAGTAATTCTAACACTTTAACATTTTGGAGCACTTACCATGTATTCCAGACACTCTTCTATGTGTTTTCTGTATGTTAGGAACACATTTAATCTCCACAACAATTCTGTGAATTAAGTATAATTACTGTGACTCTTTTTTTTACAGATGAGGAAACTTAGGTCTAGAGAAAAAAGTAGCTTCCAGGGTTATACAGCAAGTGAATCGTGGATTTGAACTCAACCAACCTTACCCTAGTTTTTTTTTTTTTTAAGTTTTTTTTTTTTTTTTACCCCCCCCCCCCCCCCGCTGCTTGTGCTCGCTGTGTCCATTTGCTGTGCATTTTTCTGTGTCTACTTGTCTCCCTTTGTTGCGTCCTCTTGCTGCGTCAGCTCACCGTGCCGCACAGGCTGGCTTGCCTTTACGAGGAGGCCCCGGGAATCGAACCCAGGGCCTCCCATATGGTAAACGGGAGCCCTATCGATTGAGCCATATCCGCTTCCCCCAACCTTACTCTTAACCTTTTTTATTTCACGGACCCCTTTGCCAGTCAGGTGAAAGCCACAGACCCCCTTACTGAGTCCACACTATACTGTGTATTACTTAATAAATATATCGCACTCATACCAGCACGTCCTCACAAGAATAATGTTTTTGTTTTGTTTTTTAAATTTAAATTCAAGCTTATTGACCCCTGCTCTGGAGCCTTCCTCTTAACCTCCATGGTGTAACCTAATTCCAACCTAACTTACGCTGCTTATCTTTGCTCATGCCTTTTTCTCTTTGCCTGAGTGGCTACCTCTTCCAGCCACTTAAATGCATCTGTGCTAGTTCATTTAGCATATTTGTTTTGATGGGCTACAGATCTAGTAAATAAATGGACTATAGTTCTAGTAAAGTAGTCAACATCTAGGTTTAAATCTCACCTCTGCCTGTTACTTAATTAATTTTCTGACAACAGCAAGTAGCTTCTCTGTCTTTAAAATAAGGTCAGTATGTACTTTATAGGAATATTTTATCAGGAATAAATGGAGTAATATATTAAAAATGTATAGAATAGTGCCTGGCACATGATAAACACTTGCGAGTAGTAGCTTTTGTTATTAATAATCACAATCACCATTATCATCGCTTTGTTACTTGCCATCTTCCTTCATCAGACTTTTGGGATATCTTTGCACCCCTTACAGAATCTAGCATAGTGTTTTATTACATATTAATATTCAAGAAATATTAAATGAATAAAATAAACCCATAGACATCTTTGTCAGCATATTTCAGAACAAGCTTCTTTCCTAATGCTGAAGTTTTGTTATTGTAATTGTTATATTGTCTTATAATTATATCTTCTGATATAAATAAGTACTTAAAAGTATCTCATGTAATGGCAAAATTCGTGTTTTAGTTTTTAAAATACTTATATTTAGAAGCTTTCATTCTTGGAGATTGATTTTTATCTAGTCTCAATAAAGTTTCTTATGAGGGGCCTTCTAATTAGCATAGCTGGCAGATTGGGAAATGTACCTGTTTCATTAGAAGTATGAATTTTAGGCATTTGTCATAAGGTGAGAAAGGTGTGGCTCATTTGGGGTGTAAAAACATGATTATTTTAGCATTCAAGCCAAGATATACTACACACCACCTCTTGGGCTATGAGGATTTTTCTGAGTGCTGTAGGCTATGAGAGACTAGGGTCTTTGGTTGGTTTTCTTCTTTTTTTTTTAACTGGCTCATGGTAAGAATTTTATTATACCATATTCTTTTTTATTTTTTAATTTTTATAAGATACTTAGATTACATAAATGTTACACAAAAAATAGAAGTATTCCCCTATGCCCCACTCCCTACACCACCCACAACCTCCTACATAAACATCCTTCATTAGTGTGGCACATTCATTGGAATTGATAAACGCATCCTGGGGCTTTGCCATTAAGCATGGTCCATAGTTCACATTGTAGTCTACACTCTCCCACACAGTTCTGCATGTTATGTGATGATATAAAATGGCCTATATCTGTTGTTGCAGCGTCACTCAGGATGCTTTCCAAGTCCCGAAAAAGCCCCTGTATTACAACTGTTTTTCCCTTTCCTGCCCCCAGAGCCCCAGTGGACACTGACTCCACATCAATGTTGTAATTTCTTACATTGCTGGAATCACAATATGTCTATAGTAGAAAACTGTCCACTCTAGTCCAAAGCTCTTCCCCCAATCCTGAGGATTCTGGGATGGTGACATCCACTCTACCTCCAATTGAGAGGGGGCTTAGATCCCATGGGTAAGATGGATAGGACTATCCTGCCTGCAGCTGCAGACTCTCTTCGTTTCCTGGGATGGCCATTGTCCATCTTCATCTCCCCGCCAGTTGTCCTGGGTGAGTCCAATGAGCTGTAGAGTAGTGTTTCAACTACGCCAAGATTCTAGGCCCAGCTGGCAAATGGACAGCCCAAAGACTCATGTTTCTACAAATTCCAGCACAAGTATAGGTTTAAATAGAAGGGACAGATGAGCCATGTGCAGGGAAGCCATAATTGAGTCCAACTCTGTCACTCTCAGAAGCACAAACACCAAAGCAGGGCCCACTGGCAAGGCACCAAACTCTGGAGCTTTCTGCCCTGACCATAGGACCTGGGTGTCTCCAGAGCCCTCAGGAGCCCCACTATTTGGGGGTAGTATCCACTTTGGAAGTCTTTGAGATCCTACTGAGATGTGCATAAGCGTTACCTCTGAGATGACCTCCCAACTCACTTTGAAGTCTCTTAGCCATATAAACTCATTTGTCTTTACCTTTTCCCCCTTCATTTGAGGTCTTTTTCCAATTGCATTGCTAGTTGGTGCTTGGTAGCAATCCCTTGGTGCTAGGGAGGCTCATCCCCAGGATTCATGTCCCACGCTGGGGGGAAGGTAATGCATTCATATGCTGAGTTTGGCTTAGAGAGAGGCCACATCTGAGCAACAAGGAGGCTCTCAGGAGGAACCCTTAGACACTCCATAATAATAAGCTGTTTCAATTTCAAGAGCAAAGGCTCATAAGCCTAGTCATCAATATCATGGGCCCATCAGTGAATCATCCTCCTTTGCCAGTCAGTGCCCCTGCATTTGGGGGACTGTTGCTCCTCCCTTAGATAATGTAGCAGAGCTCTCCAGGATGGGAATTCAGTATTCTCTCAGTTAATGTGTGTGTCCACCCACTGTGACAATGCCCTGTGAACATTTGAACATTTTTATATACCTTAAACGTTTGCTCAGGTGAACTTCCTCCCATGCATCCCCCATCACTGACACCCCACACCAATGATCCTCCCCCACCCCAGTTGTAACCCTTCTGTGATCCAAAGCTTCTTGAAAAATGAAGCCATTATAATAGCCAAATACAATTAATAGGAAAATGAAACAATAATGATACGTTTAAATATAAGAAATAAAATACATAAAATTTTAAAAAGACTAAAAATACGATAATATTAAAGGATTGGGATATTTTTTTAAAAATGAAAAATATTTTTTAAAATTTTATTTTTGTTTTGACATTTTGCCTTTCATCACTGCAATATCTGGTGTCCTGTCTCTGCCGTGGCACCTTCCCCCACTCATTCCCCAGTAACTCATTATTTTTCATTTTGTTTTCAAAGAAGTTTTAGGTCACGGCAAAGTCACACACAGAATACCGGAGACTCTCATATACTCAACATCCTCCCCCTTTCCTCCCTCCCCCCCCATATTAATACCTTTTTATGTGTGGATAGTACCTTTGTCATACCTGATATACAAATAGTGAAACATAGCTACTAAACATGGTCAATGGTCTACATTATGGTTTACATTTTAGACCATATACTTCTATAAATTTTTATATTTAGCATGTCCTGTGTCCATCATTGTAAGATCGTGTAGAACACTTACACTGCCCACTAAAAAACCCCTGTTCAATCTGTTCTGTTCCTCTGTGCCTCTCCCCTCGGGACCCATGGCGACTCCCTGGCTTCACTCCATGGATGACAAGATTCATAGTTACATGCAAGAAGACTGAGGTCTTGACACACTGGTTTGTCCTGGTTGGTTTTCTTGTAAGAGATGCCTCTGAAAGCTACCTGTCATCCTTATCTGAGTGTACTATTTGCTCAGAGTGGGCATTTAAAGCCCACTCCGTGTGTTGTTTTTATTTAAGAACCATTTTAAAGTATCTATTTTGTTATTTCTGGGTACAGTTGTTTCTAGAGGATTTTTCTTTTCACTATTCTTCAGTAAGATTGCAGTATACGTTGTAAAGGAAATGTCACTGTGCCTAAAAACTGTGGAGTTATCATACAGATTATTTGATTCTTTTTTTTTCCTTATTTCTTCCAGGAAACTTGGTGAGCGGCCTCCACCTAAACGACTTACTAGGTAAGCATTATATTAGTCACCCTTTCACTCAAACATTTCTTAAAAGTCTAGGCCATTTCATTTTTTTAGAAACTGTATTAGGTGCTTTTGAAAAGAAGACATTCAAATAATAGTATCTATGTAAGCATGTTTAGTCTATCCTCCCTCTCACTGCCTTACTATTCTTTACTCCCCAAAAAACCTCACCTCAGGATAAAAGGATATAGTTCAAAAGGGAAAATTGAAGCCTTTTCAAGAATTAATCTTGAGTACTATGTGGTAAATGTAACACTGTAAAGATAGCTTCCTATATCTAGCCTTCTTTAGCCAACCACAATTTGTTGATTACAAGTGGGGCTTGAAAGATATTTACTGAATGCTTTTAGAAAAATCTTTTTTAAGGAAAATACAAAATTGTACACATTTTCAATGAGAATGTAAATATTATAGTGTGTTCTAATTATGTAAATTAATTTTACCAAATATTTTATTAAATGTTAAATAATGAAAGTATTAGTCTTGAAAATGATAAAACATTTCTAATGATCAAAGGTTGTAAAATAAAGAGACTCAGTTTAATAGTCATAGCCCTAGAGTTAATGCAAATCCTGTATTGCTGGCAGTTTCTTTGGTTAAGTTTCAAGAAAATTATATGCGTATCAGTTGATCCTCATTATTTGCAGTTTCTGAATTCTGCAAATCCCACCTACTCAGTAAAATATATGTATAATGTTAACATCGTTATTGGCCAGTCACTGTTCGCCATGCTTTTGCTGTCAATCGTGGACATGTGCAGAGTGGTGAAGAGTTGCACAGGTCCCAGCTGAGGTCAAATAAGAAGATCCTTTCCCTTGTTTCAGCTTTAATATTTGTAAACAAGTTTCCTTTTGTAATATCTTTCCTGCCACGGTTTTCACATTTTTCTGCTTTTTGTTTGTGATTTTGTTGCTTAAAAAAAATGGTCCCTGGGGGCGGATGTGGCTCAAATACTTGGGCATCCGTCTGCCATATGGAGGTTCGATCCCCGGGACCTCCCGGTAAAATTAAAAAAAATATATATATATATATATATAGAAGGCGCATGGGCTACCAGGCTCTGTGTGCCGGTGAGCTGCCAGGCCCTGGGAGCCATGCAGCAAGATGATGACGTAACAGGAGAGAGACTCAGGGGAGAGTCAAGGTGAGATGCCCCGAAAGCTCCAAAAACCAGGAACTGAGGTGGTGCAGGAGGCAGAACACCTCTCTCCTACATCAGAGGCCTTCAGGATAAAATCCTGGTGAAGACTGGAGGAGAAGGATGAGAAGAGGTGGCAGGAAACAGACACAGAGAAATGCCCAGCGAATGGACACAAAACAGCAAATGGGGAAGAAGGGGTTTAAAATGGATAAAGTAAATAAATAAATCTTTAAAAAAAAAAAGGTCCCCAAGCATCATGCTCAAGTGTTTCTAAGTAGAAGAATGCTAAGATGTGTCTTCTGGAAAAATGGATGTGTTAGATAAGCTTTGTTCAGGCATGAGTTGTAGTGCTGTTGGCCATGAGTTCAATGTTAATGAAGCAACAATATATGTTAAAATAAGTGTCTTACAAAAGAAACACACATAGAAACACAGTTATATATTGATCAGTTGCCCAAAATGTTGTGACCAGAGACTCACTGGAACCTAACCATGTATTTTCCCTTAGGAGCAGTGGTTCAGTATTAGCTAATTCATTATTTGCAGTGACTTTATAGAACATAACTACTGTAAGTAATGAGAGTCAACTATATAAACATATGCCCATCTTTCTTTTTCTTTTTAAACTTAACTGGGATTATCCTTTACCAATGTTCTCAACCCATTTAACAATACATTTGATGGCCACTTAGGTTGTTAAATCATTGGTATTATAGAAAAAGCATTTGCACCCAAAGAATGATGGAGACATGCCAGGACACAGGAGCCAGTTTGAAGGGGTTCTTAATAGTGATGGATTAAAGCCCATGGAATAAAATGACAGTTTAAAAGGGGGAGAAGTAGATAGCTTTTCCTTCCTTAAAAGTGCCATGTAATAAATATTAAAGGAATAATGGAATTAGGAAAACATCATTTGGCAACCACCGTAGTGATAGTTGTTTCAGGCTAAAAATCATCAATGGATGCATAAACTATTGGTTAAAATTTGATGAGAATCAAGATAGTTACACAGTATCAAAGTGTATCTTCAAAAAATATGTGTTAATTATAAAGAGAAAAACAGTAATCTAGAAGAAACCTAGCAGACACCACCTCAATTAAGTGATCTAAATTAACATCACCAGTAATGGACAAATAGATAACATATGCATCCTGAGAAAGGCACAATATCACTTTTGTGATATTCTTGCCAAAAATGCATAAGCTAAATCAAATCATGAGAAAACATCAGTCACAGATTGAAGGGTCATGAAAGACAAAGTTGAGGAACTGTTACATATTAAAGGAGACCAAAGAGATAAGACAATTAAATGCAACTTGTGATCCTAAACCAGAATTTTTTTTTCATTTTACTATAATGTTGGAGTTGGCAAAGATTTTTTTGTAAAGAGCCAGGTAATAAATATATTAGGCTTTGTGAGCTATACTGAGTCTGTTGTGACTACCAAATTCTGCTTTCTTATATACCCAAAGTAGCCTTAGACAGTATGTAAGTGAATGGACATGGCCCTGTTCCACCACTTTATTTACAAAAATCTGGTGGCTACCTGGATTTGGCCCTTGGACAGTAGTTTGTCAACACCTGCCTTTCCCAGAGGATATTAGTGGGACACTTGGCAAAATTTGAGTAAAGTCTAGAGATTAGATAATAGTATTATACCAGTAATATTTGTATTGTGATCAGATAAGATAATGACCTTGTTTTTAGGAAATAAACACTGATGTATTTTGGGTAATGAAGTATTATGTTTATAACTTACTCTTTTTTTTTTTGACATTTGCTAAAGACACATTTATTGTATAACTTACTCTTAAATGGTTTGAAAAACATAATGTATAAATAAGTCAAATATTAACATTTGGGAATTCTGGGTGAAAGGCAACACGGAATTCTTTGTACTGTTTTTGCAACTCTTCGGTAAGTCTGAAATTATTTCAGAATTAAAAAAAAAAAAAAAATTTAATGCATTACTTAAATGTTCCAGATTAAGTGGGCTGGGAAAATACTTACCTATATCACTGACCTATGTAAATATATTTTTAATTTCTTGTTTTCATATATCCGTTGTATAAATTCTGATTATTGCATTCACATATATAGGCATTTCGAAATTAAAAATTTAATAGATAAGTATTTTTATTTCATTACCAGCTTGAGTGACTTCTAACAATAAAATATATTTTGATGAATAAGTGAGTAACTTTAATGGTTACCTCTAGAAAAATAATAATAAGATGATGATAAACTTCATAAGCAGAGTATTCCTTTCCTTTCCCAATGATAGAGTTAGGTCCCATCTACTTTATCATGATTTTCCATTTCCCCTTTAAGCAGTTTTCCATGTTTGGAAAATCTTAGTACTTGTAGGACTTTTCTTCTGGCCAAGATGGAATAATAGGGACTGGAATTTCCCTCCAGCATGAAACAACTTTAAAAACCAGGAAAAAATATATGAAACGACAGTCTTAAAGACATTGGATATCAGGCAAGCAAGGACAGTGATCTCCCTGAGAGACAGAAAACAAATGAGGTGAGCTCTACCCTTGCCCAAGTAGTTTACTGCCTGAAGAGAGTTTCTAGGATGTGGCTCAGGGAGGCGGAACCCACGCAGAGCCTAGTGGGCACCTTGAGTTGAGGAGATGGAGCTGGTAATCCAGG
This sequence comes from Tolypeutes matacus, assembly GCA_026826555.1. Classification (NCBI taxonomy): domain Eukaryota; kingdom Metazoa; phylum Chordata; class Mammalia; order Cingulata; family Chlamyphoridae; genus Tolypeutes; species Tolypeutes matacus. Next base: position 4,637,178 of record JAKSZT010052319.1, on the reverse strand, counting down.
GGAGGACAAGGTGGTTAGAGTTTGCAGGTCAAGCACTGTAGAGGAAAGAGCTGTTGGCGGAAGGCTCAGGGTTCTGGGCTTCTAGGTTTTGGCTATGTCGCGTAAAAGAATTTAAGGACACACCAATGGTTAGGCAAGGGAGTAAAGAGTTTATTAAGAAACAAAAAAAGAGTACACAGTCCTAGACATGCAATGCCGGGGGTGACATGCACATGGGGGCCCCAGATTAGGCCTTTTAAAACCTTTATTCCTCCCCCTTTATAATGTTGGGGAGGGGCCCCAGCTGTTTGCTGCTCTGATTGGTTGCCAGAGTCTCGCGGGATCTTTCCAGCAGTCCTTCCCCTCAGTAGGTTTCTGGACAGGGTCTCTCAGCCATGTGGTCTGCCAGCCATGTTGTCTGCTGGGTCTTCAAGTCTTCACTTTCCCTATACTAACCTGTCTCAGAGCTGTACAGAGAATTCCGGATACCTGCAGAGGGTCTGGTCTTCATCCGAGCATTGATCAGCACATGCATGTGAGGAAACCTCCCAAGGTTCAGAAAAGAACTACCTAAAAGAATTAGAAGAAACAATTCCTAAAGCTCATTCAGGCCAGGAACTGTGTGTATTCCCAATAGCCAGTGTGGAAAATCTCATAATTCATGGGGCATTGGGTAGAGTAATCAGAGAGTTGTTGTTTTGATAGTGGTAAAAAATTAGCCCTAAACTAAATGCTACTATGGTTTCACCTAACAAAACTTAAAAAGCAGAATCGAAAAAATCAAACTCTCTCTAAATAATTTTACCGTGTTCTAGAATAAAGCTCAAGACTTTTTATAAGAATTGGAAAATATCCAGCACACCAAAAGGTAAAATACACTGTTTGGCATCCAATCAGTTATACAAAGCAGAAAAATATAATCTGTAATGAAGAGAAAAATCAGTCACTCGAAACCAGCCCAGAAATGATAGAGATGATAGAATTAGTAGACAAGGATATTGAAAGTTGTTATACTTGTATTCTATTTGTTCAGGATGAATTGGGTCATGAATTGGCACAATTTTTCTATAAAGAATCAGATGGTAAATGTTATAGGCTTTGCAGCCATATAGTCTTTCACAGCTATTCAGCTCTGCTATTTGTAGCAACAAAAGCAGCCACAGGCAATGTGTTAGTGAATGGGTTTGTGGGGATTTATTGAAGTACAGCTTTATTTAGTAAATTAATATGGGTTGTAGTTTGCAGAGCCCTGAGCTAGAGGAGAGATAAGAGCAAATTAAAAAGAAACATGGAAGATTAAGGGGAAAAAAAAGCACATTTTAAAATAGGTAAATAATTTGAACAGATGCTTCTTCAAACAATATTTAAGTGTGGCAAATAACCATTAGGGAAATGCAAATTAAAATCACAAGGTACCACTACACACTATTGAAATGCCTAAAATTAAAAGGACAGACAATATCGAGTGTTGGCAAGCATATATACTGGGGTGGGTATATAAAATGGTACAACCACTTTGGAAAGTAGTTTGATAGTTTCTTAAAAAGTTAAATGTACACCACTATGTGACCCAGTCATTCCACTCTTAAGTATTTAACCAAGGAAAATGAAAACATGTGAATACAAAGTCTTGAGCACAGCTATTCACTGTGACTTTAGTTGTAAAAGCTATATGGACATAATCAAAATAACTATCAACAAGTGAGTAAATAATATATTCCTACAATGGGTTTCTACTCTGCAAAAAAAAAAAAGAATGTTACATACAATGTGGATGAACCTTAAAATCATGCTCACTTTTCCAAAGAAGTCAGGCAGTAAAACAGTGTAAACTGTATGATTCTATTTACATAAAGTTGTAGAAAATACATACTAATGTGTAATGACAGAAAGCAGATCAGTGGTTTTCTGGGGATAGGGTAAGGGAAAAGAGGGAAGCAGGATTACAGAGAGAAGAGAAACTCCAGGGGATGATGAATATTTTTATCTTTACTGTTGTGATGGTTTTACATGTGTAATACACATGTCAAAACATATCAAATTGTTTAACATAAGTGCATTTTATTGTATTACAGTTAAATTTCAATAAAGCTGTTAAAAATTTTAGTAGCTGTTTTCACTTTAAAATAGCCTGAAAGGGATTGCTCTTTCTTTTTAAATCTCTTAAAGGGGGCAAAATACAGATTGGCATTTGTATGAAAGCTAGTATGAAGCAAATTTATTAAAACATTTTATATATTAACATTAAGTTGGAATGTAATAGAAGTTACTAATTCTGTGATAAATATTTAATTTTATTAGGCATATACTTAGAAATAAGGAGTTTTTCCTTTTTGATAGTAGAGCAAATATAGATACTACCTAATTTTTTAAAACCATATTTTTCCATTTCTCCTTTAAACAGTTTTCTCTGGTAGGGAAATTTTAGAGTCTATTATTTGACCAAAAATATTTTGAGAGGAATTTTTTTTTAATCTCTTTTCATTGGTGTGTGTGTGTTTCTGGGGGTTAATTCAGAGAGGATTTCTTTCTCTTTCTGTCTTAAAAAAACAAAAAAAAAAAAAACTTAAATCTTTTTAAGTTTACCCTGCTCTACCCTTAGCTCTATTTTCCAAATTAATCAGTATTGCAAGAAGTTACCTGTCATTTAGAGGATTATCTTTTTGATTGTGTTCTATACAACAATTCTACCTACAGAATTTTTCAATAAGGACAGTTAACACTATATACTATTCAGTTTTACCGTGGATTCACTTTTTTTTTTTTAATCACATTCTTTCTTAAATATATATGGTAAGATTGTGTATTAACTCTGAAGGGCATCCAAGTAGGATATTCTTCCTCTTGAAATACTCCTCTTTAGTGTGACAGGCAGGTATAACTGACTGCCTGTGAGTTCAGAACACAAAACAGAATAGCCAGATCTTATGCTAATGTGTAAAAACAATAGTTCTTTTATTATGAGGCTTCTCATTTGGTCATTGAGAGCCTGATGTCCTCAGTGAAAATATTACTTGGCAATGCAATTAGGCATTGGTCCCTTTTGTAGAGAGTTGGCCTGAGCTGTGAAGTTACGCCTGTGGCAGTACTGTAACGTAGGCTTTAAAAAAATGATGTTATTCAGCCGACTATCCTGTTTGTACTAAGTGACTTTCACCCTGGTGTCAATAACCAAAAGGTTAAATTGGCATCTTTAAAATTCTTGGCATTGCAAGCAACCTTCAAAACCACGTAGTTCCCCTCTATGGTGCTCTGTTGCTGCTATAACACTCTGTTCCCGCTATAACACTCCAGACTGTTAGCCACTAACTCATACTTTGAATTCATTTAGTGGCAGAAGACTTCTCTCATGAGGTTTACCATTTCTTTAAGGTTTGCTGTGTTTTGTTGAAACTGTTTTATGCTATTCTCTCTGCTTGGAAAACTTTTTACCTATCACTTGAGTGACACTTTTTTCATACCTCTTTCTTGGTTTGTTTTGTAGTTGCCCCAGTGTGAAGGTTAAGAAAAAGCCATCATATCTGTTGCCTACCTCAGCATGGTCTATAGGTTCATATTTGAGTGTGCTCTTATTTTGGGATTCCCTTGTCTTTGAATAAACCCTTTTTTAATTTGGATCTCTTTTTTTTTATCCATAGCAGGTAATCTTTTTCTTTTCAATTGAAGTTAATTTTTTTCAATTTATTTAATTTTTTTTTATTTTTTAAAAGATACTTAGATTACATAAATGCTACATAAAAAATGTAGGGGATTCCCATATACCCCACTCTCTACCCCTGCTACACTTTCCCATGTTAACAACATCCTTCATTAGTGTGGTTCATTTGTTACAATTGATGAACACATATTGGAGCATTGCCACTAAGTGTGGATCATAGTTAACATTATAGTTTAAACTCTCTCCCACACAATTTTGTAAACTATGACAAGACATATAACGGCCTGTAGCTGTCATTGCAACGTCATTCAAGACAATTCCAATGTCCCAAAAATGCCCTCATATTACACCTATTTTCCCCTTATCCCTTTCCTCAGAACCTCTGGTGGCCACTGCCTCCACATCAGTGGTAAAAGTTCTTCCATTGCTAGAGTAACAATAGGTCTATAGTAGAATAACAGTAAGTGTACTCTAGTCCATTGTTCATTCCCCAATCCTGAGGATTCAGGGATGGTGATGCCCACTCTAACTCTAATTGGGAGGGGGCTTAGATCCCCTGGGGCAGATGGATGGGACTATCTTGCTGCATTTGTAGACTCTCTCTGTTCCTTGGGATGGTCGTTGTCCATCATCATCTCCTTGTTTGTTGTCCTGGGTGAGTCCAATAAATTGGAGAGTAGATGTTATAATTCTGTTGAGATTCAGGGCCCTCCAGTGGTGTAATTAGTAAAAGTAGACCCATTGCAGATAACACATGAGCTTATTTTATCATTCACCAGTGTGTTCACTTAGGTATTCTTTTTGTGACTTTTGTTTGCAGCACAAAAAACCTTTGAAATTTATAAAACAAAACACAGCCACGGAAACGACAAAGATATGACCATAGACAGCTTAAACATTAATCAAGAGGAGAATGATATTTGCCATGATTTAATGAATTATTGATAAAAATAAAAACTTCCACTTTTCTAATCATTTTTGCTTCTATATTTTCAGTAAGCAAACTTTCAAAAGTAGTTGATCTGTAGTGTTTTTCAAATAATTTTAATTAGCTTTAATTTGGAACAGATATTTTATAGTTATAAGAAAGGAATCATTAAAAAGGAAATTAATAAAGAATATATTTCAAAACTTGCACTCAGTATTTTAGAGTAATTGTTTCAACAAATTAGGAGTTTTAAATTTGTCACCATTACTATTTTTAATGGTTCCGTAATACAAAGTAGTAATTTTACTGATAAGGATTCTTCAGCACTTAGAGTTTAGTTTTCCAATGATAAAATTTCCCCTTTTCTTTCTTAAAAGATGTTTTGAAAGGGGGGAAAAAAAGACATTTTGAATAATTTTGGTATCTTATTGTTGGACAATATTTTTGTTTCCTCTATTACAGTGATTTTCAATTCCAGTAAACACCACTCCTTTTTTTTTTTTTTAATGGAACGTGTAGAAAGTAAATTATCAAGCTTTAGGTGCCAGAGAACATAATTTTAATGTGTTTGATATCCTGTTAATAAAGCAAAGTATAATTATCTTGTTGAAAGAAGTTATTTGGCAAATTATTGTTTGTCCACTGCAGGACAACTATTTTTAGTGATTACTTCGAATATTAAGGCTCTGATTACTTTTACTTTACATACTTTTACATACTTTTGCAGTCCAGAATCCTCTCTGGAACTAAATATTGGTGTTTTCAACAACCTACTGAATATTTCCAACTTGGAGGTCCCAGAGCCACTGTAAATTGGATATTTTTCAAATTGAACCTAATTAATATATACCCACTTGCCTCAAAACAAAAGATGAAGAGTTCTTAAAATTTTTTCTCTTCTGCTCTGCTGTCTTCTAACATGTTGACATTTTCACAAGTTTGTCTTGTTTCTATTCTTTCTAATCCTTTTTTTGCTCCACCACTATAATTAACTAAAAATGAAAATTTTAAAAATACATTTAAAACCTCAAGATATCCCATTGTCTTTCGTGTGGATTGAAAATCCAAATTTCATGCTATGATGGTTTCCTATACTTGATGTTTCTGGTGTCATATTTTCAAGGCATTCTCACAATTTGGTTCTGTCCGTCTTAGCTTTATTCGCTGCTGTGGCTTACTTTAGAAATTGCAAAATTTCGTTTCAGCTCTCACTGCCACCAAAATGGTGGCAGGTATTACCATTTACTCCAGTAATAATCATTCACACTGTTATTACCATTTTTGAATTATGAGGATTAAATGAAGTCATACATTTATAGTATCTAATACAAGGCCCAGCACATGATAAATACTCAAGAAATATTAGCTGCTGCTGTTTTTATTTACACAGGCATTCTCTTGTGTTTTACATATATACTTCTATTTAGATCATTACAATTTGTTATTTTTCCAAACTAACTCCTTCATGGACTTTGAGCTCCTTTTTCAGTGGTGTGGATTAGTTTGTAATCTCTTCATATGCCAGTGTTACATGTGGTACCTTGCAAGTAACAGGTTTTCAGTCAATAAATTTTAATGCTGTCTTCTAAATTATCTCATTTAATCCCTGCATCCACGTAGTGTTATTCTCTCCAATTTCTAGATATGGAAACATTCTGGATGAGGTTAAATGATTTGTCACAGCCTATTTCATTTCTAAGTATAGAACTGGACCTAGAGCTTGATATCCAAGGTCCCATGGAATATGAGGAGGCTTGGGTGTGTGTGTGAGGGAGATAATCCATTTTTCTCTTAAGATCAGTAATCAAATATACACTACTTAGCAGGAATAAATATATCATCATATTGCTTGTTCTATTTATCTTAAGTTTCAATAGAAGAATTAAGAAAATGACTAGTGTTTACCATTAACAGTCTTCCTCCCTATTTGGTTGCTAGTTTGCCTCTTTTGTGATCTCTAAGTCTATAATTTCTCATGTTTTATAATTTAATACTATGCCATAGCTATCTTCTTATATACAGTCTTTTGTCTTAGTTATAATGTTAATATAAGTACAATAATATTTAACTTATAAATATTTCTTGATGATTCCCTGTAAAGCACCTTTGTCTTTAAGTTTGTGATATGTAAAACTTCTCAAAAATTGGATTCTGCCAGTTGAGAATTGTGATTGTTCGATCTGTGTAGAGCTAGCTTTCTTTGTACTATATAATATTGCTTAGCAAAGCAATTGAGTAAATCACTGTATTTAAGAAATTGAACTTTTATGGAACATTTACATGATAAATAGGAACTTGAAGGAATTAACAGTGTATTTTTTCCCAAAATTTAACTCAGTTTTTCATTAACTTCAAATAGCCTTTGTTAAATTTTATGTATTTAGAGACCTCCTGTAGGGTAATTGTGTGTGTGTATATAAATGATAGCCTTTTCTTAGTCCTTATGTAGGATTGTCATTTTAGGACACATTGCAATACATATGGATGACCTAATGGTTTGTTATGGCTTTGTATTCAATAAAGAAAATACTGATTGTGATAGCTGCAGGAAGGGGGTTGGTGGGGAAGTACAAAAATATTACATGTCTTTTTTTAAAAGACAGTTTAAAGCCAAATTAATAGTGCACGTGGTGATTTTAGTTAGTCTTATTCTGAATAAGTTATAATTGTGGTTTGCATTAGATCATAAACCCCAAAGAATGAGAAACAATTTCTTCTTTTAATAAACAAGAAAGTATAAAGTTGAAGGTGAGCAGTGTTTAATATTTGTATAATATTTTTTCAATATAATTTGTGGGCTTGTATTGCTTTATTGCTGTTTTTAGGTTTGCTGGTTTAAAAATATCCATAAGCATTCCTTTCTTTACAGATAATTTAATTGACCATAGTTGTAAAGAAAAAAGATTTCATCAAAAATTTCATTCGTGTAATAGTTATATTTATATTTGATTTTAGGGAGGCTATGCGGAATTATTTGAAAGAGCGAGGGGATCAAACAGTACTTATTCTTCATGCAAAAGTTGCACAGAAGTCATATGGAAATGAAAAAAGGTAATATTGTCTTTCTGGTGGGTAGTTCATTTGTAGCTATTGTGTATTTGTGAATGATATATTAATATGCATGTCAGGATAATTATATTGGGTTAATTTGCAAATACAAAATGAAAAGTACGGTTTTTGTCTCTATAGAAGGGGAGAAAATGATCTGTGGAATATTAAAGCCAGAAGGAGACCTTAGTAAAGATCATATGAATAAATCCTGGTTTCACAAAATTAAACAGTCCATACTTTTTCTTTTGGGCTGTGTGATGTTCCCTAAATATTTCTGTGATCCATTAGTTCACTCACAAAGTAGCTTCCCTTTTGGTGGAAAGTATAGTTTTATAAACAGATGCAACTCTCAAAAGTACCATTTTCAAAGGCTAAACAGATTCCTGATCCTAATCCTGAGCTGAGTTTAAGTTTGGAACTTTTTACCTTAACCCTGTGTCTGTTTAATTAGATTGTTAAGAAAAAACAGTAAATGTAGGTTTGTATGCTTTCATACCACATGGATGTGGGTACTACAGAAATTACCTACCTATAGATAAGGTAAGCCACAGTTGAATTATAACAAAGTGATCTTTATATTTAGCATTTGCCACGTATCTTATAAATTTCAATATTTTTGGCATATAATTGTGGATTTTTGTTATTGTTGGTTTGTTTTCTTTTTCACTTGGTTCCTGAATTTTCTTGTTAATACTTTCTTGAGTCTTTGTCTTTCAGTCAGCATTTTTGTATTAAGCATTTCACAGACAGGGATAGACTGCTTGTGGGGTAGTTGAAAGGTTTTTTTATGATTGCTAAGTCTAAAGTTCCTCAAATTTTATACCTTTCACCTAATTGCATAGCTATAGTCTTTTTTTTTTTTTTTTTAAGCAGTTTTATAAAGATATATTCACATACCATACAATCTATCCAAAGTGTACAATTTGGCTTTTAGTATAATCACTGTGTTGTGCATCCATCATCACAAAAAATTTTAGAACAATTTTATTACTCCAAAAAGAAAAACTCCACACCCCTTAGCAGTCACCTCACAATCCCTCTAACCTTCTCCAGTCCTAGATAACCACTAATCTACTTCTGTCTTTATAAATTGATTTATATTTACATTTTATTTAAATGAATCATTCAATACATAGTACTTTGTGTCTGGCTTCTTTCACTTAGCATAATGGTGTTTTTTGTTTGTTTTGGGTTTTTTGGTTGTTTTTTTGCCTATATTAACATCTTGTAACGTTAACATACATTTGTTCCATTTCAAAATCTATCTTCTTATACTTTACTGTTGTGTTATTTATAAGTACAATAGCATTTAATTTACTAAAAGTATTTCTTGATGATTGCTTATAAAGCACCCTTGTCTTTAAGTTTGTGATATGTAAAACCTCTCAAAAATTGGGATTCTGCCAATTAAGAATTGTGATAGTTTGATTTATGTAGAGCTTGCTTTCTTTTTACTATATAATATTGGGAGATGAAGAATATTTTAATATATGCATAAGAAAAGTGAAAATATAAATATATAATTAAAATTAATTTACAGCGTCCAAGAAAGTTAGGAGGTTCCTTTCTTACAATCATCTAAATCTGAGCTGTGAAAAGAAAGCGAAGCTATTTAATTGATAATTTTATCCTCAAAGAGATTGAACATGTAAAAACAATATTTAGGACTCATTCTGCTGAGTGTTGATTTTTCCTCCTTTTTCCAGGTTTGCAATATTTCTGATTATTTTATCTTTATTAATGAAACTTAATAATTTGAGTTAGAGTGAAATGTGGAAAGTAGTTGTTACCTGCAGGGTTTGTTTTTTGTTTTTTTGGTGTCTTTTTTTTTTTTTTACAGCATCGTTATTGCTTCACTATATTTTACCTTTCCTTTTCTAATGTGTTTTTTTAGTTGAATATTAATAAAATATCACTAAACAGTGATTTGGGACATAAATATCAAATCAAGATACTAGCCCTTTGTTACAAGAATTTAATAACTGGAAAATCATTAGTTGTAAAGTAGCTTGAGTAGGCCTTTAAGCGTTTTTTGTTATTCGTTCAGTAATTTTTTTTTAATAATGAAATTTAAGGTATGTATATAGCAGGTCATCTGTTTTCTGAGAAAAATTGAACAAGTCAAATACTCTCATTACTTGAGAGTGTAAAGGTCAGCTGGGCTACATACCTCATAGTGAAACTGAAACACTTTCCATTTATTCATCTTCTACCATGTGCCAGACATTGTCCTGAAAATGATTTTTAAATGTAATCTTCACAGTAGTCTTGTAAGATAGGCATATTATAATTCCCATTCTCTAGATGAGGAAACTAGAGGTCAGAGACATTATGTCTGGGTTTACATTAGTTAGGAATCACTGGAGCCAGGATTAGAACTCCTGGTCTCATATTCCAAATTTCTTATCCTTTCTACTGCCCTTATTTTCATAGCCTACCATTTTATGTTTGAGTGTTATCTACAGCAGGGCTAGAGATTAGAGGCGGTAAAGATGCCTGAAGCACACAAACTATGTTAACAACTTTGCTGAGGATTACCCCTTTACCAGGCTGGGCGGGACTGGGCCAGATCTAATGGAAATATGAATAAAAGTATGTTGATGGTATAGCTTCAAACTTGGGCAGTGCTGCCTTTCTTTTTCTGGATCCTTTCTAGTACAATTGGTGTAATTCATTGATAAATCATTTTTCTTTATTTCTGACCACCTGTCAGGTGCCAGGTACTGTGCAAAAAAACCTTTACTGGAGTTTTAAAAGTCATAATACCATTTAATATTATGGTAGATAACAGAGGCCCAGGGGAGATAATAAAAGAGGAAGAAATATTTTTTAAAATTGTCCAGATAAGAATCCTATTTGTTAGTCAGTGTTGTTAGTATAAAACTCTAGTCGCATATAAAGTTAAAATAGATGGTTTAATGGTTATATTTTATTTGAGTGGTTGCCTTTATTTTTATTTTCTTTCTATTATTTGGATAAGGGCCTGGCCAATCTAAAATCTCAGTCAAAGGAGAGTTTAAAGACTCTAAGCTTCTAGCCTCCAAAATGAAGAAACAATGGTGAAAAGGCCACAGTAACTACTTTTTAAATATTTTTACTTATTTGTATTATTAGAATTTCTCAAGTAAACATACATTACCTTTATAATAAAGGTAGAAAACTCACTCAAGTTTCTTCATATGGTTTTAAAAATATTGGTAGGTAGTAAGGGACTGCTAACTCCATCCTGCCTCCTAGATCACTTGATAAGCACAACAGAGGCTTCTTCCTGGATAAAAGGAAGAGATCTGGTGCCTTTCTCTTAGAGGAGCAGCACACAGTGGGAGGAGGAAGAGATGCCTTCTTTTTGTTGATCCGTGTTCAGGCCTTTCTGAAGAGTGGCTGTGGCATGAGGGAATCTAGGGACATGACCACAATGGCCTTGTCTTCTTGGCATATTTTTTCTTTGAATGATACTAGAAATATTTGATGAGGAAATCTTGTCCTAAAATTTTAAATTGTTCCTGATATTGACATATATCTAATAACTATTTGCATTGCTTACCCAGTATCCCATTTATATTAGTGGTTAGTTTTATTATTTATTAAAGAAGATCTTCACAGTTTAAAAAAGAAAAATTCCAATTAAAATATAGAAATGCCATTTCATATTAACATACCTCCTTTATCTTTGTCTCAAGGGAAGTAATTAAGCAATAGTGAAGGTGATAGTGACACCATTGACAACAGTGAAAATATTTAGACAATTACACAATGTTTCTGAAGTCATGTAGAATACATATTAATTGGAGTAACAGTGGTGAGCAAAAAGTTCCAAATACGGTGTTTTTTAATTGAATAATCATCGGACTGTGATGGTTCTGCAAAGTCAGTCAGATAATGTAAATGGTGTGAATTTGGAGTTTGTCTAACCTAATTTATTTTTACATATTGTGCAGAGTAAAAAGACTTCATTGAACCTGTAAGGTGCTTTCCATACTTCATCTGAAAACTTGAGGAAAAAGTTGTTGAATCATTCTCTGAAATAAATAAAGACTTGATTGTTTGAACTGTGTACTGAATAAAATCTTAAATGTGTCCATATCGCCACCAAGTGGCAGAGAAAAACCACTGTGTTTTTGTTTGTTTGTTTGTTTTTTACCGGGAGGTCCCGGGGATCGAACCCGGGTCCCTCCATATAGGAGACAGACGCCCAAGCAGTTGAGCCACATCCGACCCCCAAACATTGTTTGTCATAGTTGCTTAGACTTGACTATTGGGAAAGATTAGAGAATAAAGGCAATCTTGTTTTATAAGGATATCCTTTTATAGCAGTTGTTAAAGCTGGCCATTTATTGGTCAGCTTTACACTAGAATAAATGTTTTAAGCATGGATCTATCCCAAAATTCAATTTTCACTGTGTGTTTGTCACAAAATAAATATCTGTACATATTGGCGAACTGGCTAAATTAAAAAAAAAAAAAAAAATCATTGAATTCCTTTATGTATTTTAATTTTCTATTAGGTAAGCTTTTTTTCCTTATCCCCACTCCTTTTGATTTCCTTTCTTTTGTATTTTTCCTCTTTTATGGTATAAATGTTTATCTTCTATCTGATTATTGTCTTACTACTTGAAATCTGTGGAAATGAAAATTTGTTTTATTTGCCATTTTTAGGGGGTTATCAATATTGGAATGATTTTAGAAATAACCTCAATGTTTACGTTATACTGGATTTGCGGTTTTTATTTTGAATACTTGTAGAGGTGATAAAAAAAAAATCAAGGCTAGCTTAGAGGCTTTTGAAGAGTCTTCATTTTTCTTACTTTCAGTTTTCAGTGGGTAAGAATTTCTTGTCAACCTGTCTTGTCTACCCTATTGATTTCTTGCCCTTTTATCCAAGTATTTTTGAGAAAACCAACCCTACTTAGTCTCCTCCTTAGTCTTTTATAGTTTTAACCCTCTTTAAATTTTTCAGATGTGAAATGAAATATCTTTTATGACAACTCAGTATTTGACTGTTACATTTGGTACACTCTACTAAAGCACAGCTCTTTGAATTCTATAGCTGGTATACCAATTTACTAAGGAAGCTTAATATCATTGTTCAATTAAATACTAACAGAAGACAAATTTCCAAAATTGGTGCTTTCTCAATCTCATGAGAGTGTGCCAGTCTAGATATTTGAGTCTGTGCCATGGTAAGCATTGGGTGGCTCCCAGCATTTGAGACCTGAAAGATCCCTAGTGTAGACTTGAACTGAACCAACCCCAGAACTCACCCAGCTAATCTAGGCATCCCTCCAAACTTGGAGTGACCTGGAGCTGGGCCCACTACAATGGCTGTGACCTTTATGTCCATGGCTACAGTGCCAAATTACACAGAAAGCTGCTGTGATTTGTTTCTATGAGTGTAGATAAATGTGAAAGACTCCAGAGGCTTCACTTCTCATGCAGCTTGACCTCCAGAGCCTACTTGGTCTACTTCCCTGTTACCTCTCTGACTTCATCTCCTGTTGCTTTGTTCCTCCTTCTCTCCACAGCAGCCACAATGGTGTGGTGGTGTTTCCTCATGGTCAGTCGTGGTCCTGCCTTAGAGCCTTCCCTTTGCTGAAATGCTTTTTTACCAGATAGCCACATGACTTCAGGTTTTGAGTCGATGTCACTTTCTCAAGGACCCTGGCCATCCTTGGTCTTCTGCATTTCAAGTACCCGTTCCCTGCTTAATTTTTTTCCTTCAGCATTTATCATCAGCTAACAAAATATATACATTATTTTACTCATTTACCTTTTTAATTGTCTGTCTGCCCTGTTAGGGTTTAGGTTTCACAAGGTCAGGAGTTTTTGTTTTGTTTACTACTCTATTCCCAGTACCTGGTACACACTAGGGATATAATAAATAACTTGATAAATTAATGTATTTGAAATATACTCAGCTCAGTTGTTGTATATTGGATATTAATTGCCTGTAGAGTAGTCTTTGGAGTGGGGCTGAGCAAAAAGTAGGTGCCATTATATATTTTGAGTCAAATCAATCAGTATTGTAGGCACTAAGGGGAAGCCAGTAAGAAATAGATACTACTACCTTTGGAAGTCTTGAGAGCTAAATCTAGCTTGCTTTCGTGCTCTGTGTGTGTATGTTTATATGCTTGTTTTTTCAGTTTGCACGCTGTTGGCTCACACTGTGTTGAAAAGCACTAATTGCCAACTTTTAAAAATTGAAATTTCAATTTAAAAATTTGATATTAGACATTTATTGAAAAATTGGAGGATGTGATCAACAGTAGGTCTCTATGCTCATGTTCAGCACTGAGTGGGGGTTTTCTCAAGTGTTTGCCCCTCCTCATTGTCTCCCTGTCATCAAAGCCACGCACCAGTGCCTGATTATCATTGCATTTAAATTCATGTTTTTCTTACAGTAGATTAAGAGTATTACAAAAAAATATTCCCAATGCTCTTAAGTACAATAAGTGGGAATTGCCATGAGGGCTGTGTGCTTCAAGAATGAGTCTATTTCTTTGGTTAATTAAAGAATATCCCTACTTATTTATTGTACTCTTGGTTCACGTACACTTACATTACTTATATGTATACTGTAGGCATTTAAGCTTTTAGCCTCTTACAAAGGCATGACAGAAATATTTTAAAGTTTGTGCAAGTCAGTGCATTGTAATTGAGCACAAAGTTGAATTACACCTACATAAGGATTAGATTGATGATCTGTACTGTGTAAAATATGGGGCTAGATCCAGACTTTGAAATAGAGGTTTTTTTTTTTAATCGCTTAAGAGATGATTATATGGAGGTTATTCTAGATGGTAAGAATTTATGAGGATGGTTGTTGGCAACTAGCAAAACAAACCTGTTGGGAGTGTATGGGTTGAAGGAACGTAGTGTATGGCTCTTTTAGCATGATGTATTTCTCAGTCATCCAGGTACCATGTGTTCAAACATAAGATATATAGAACATGGCACTGTTCTTGTATAACTTATAATTCAGTGATCCATTTTGCTTTTAATTCTCCTTTTAGTTAGTTTTACTTACTTTCATTTAGTCTTGGGGCATTGCTCTAATGCCATAACAGTAATGTCATGATTACTAATTATCATCTTGATTAGATCTTAATTGGTAATTTCAAATTGTGTGGTAATATCATGTTTTATAACAAGAGTATATTATATTTACTGAATTCCAATAGAATATACTCTGAACTATGTGAATATTTTAAAAATATCTAATCTAAATGAATGTACACTCCAGCATAGGTAAACCATACTTGAATAAATGTAGTTTTGTGGAGTCTATGCTGTGGAAATAATTTATTTACATCACAAAAGGATTCACTGAAAGTTTTCACTAGGAGCTAACTTTTAGTGCATTTGAGTTTGTATTCATATGTTCAGGAAAGGAAATGCTTTTTTTTTTTTAAGGTTTATTTATTTACCCCACCCCCACCCCCCGCTTTTGCGCTCACTGTCTGCTCTCTGTGTGTTCTTCTGTGTCTGCTTGTCCTCTCTTTAGGCGGCACCGGGAACTGATCCTGGGATCTTCCAGAGTGGGAGAGAGGTGCTTAATCTCTTGCGCCATCTGAGCTCCCTGGTCTGCTGCGTCTCTTATTGTCTCTCCTCTGTGTCTCTTTTTGTTGCATCATCTTGCTGTGCCAGCTCTCCATGCAGGCCAGCACTCCGCGAGGGCCAGCTTGCCTTTCACCTGGAGTCCCCGGGAATCTAGCCCTGGACCTCCTATATGGTAGACGGGAGCCCAATCACTTGAGCCACATCTGTTTCCTAGGAAATGCTTTCTTGATTCTAAGTGCATTGTCTTTTCATCTTCAGGTTTTTTTGCCCTCCTCCTTGTGTGTATCTTATGGGCAGTGGATGGAAGAAAAAAAAAGAACAAATGGAACGTGATGGTTGTTCTGAACAAGAATCTCAGCCATGTGCATTTATTGGAATAGGAAATAGTGACCAGGAAATGCAGCAGCTGAACTTAGAAGGAAAGGTAAATCACAGCTTTGCTGTTACCCCCTTAAAGGGACACTGTGGTACCAGAATATAGCTTCCATATTCATTATTATAGTGGTGATTTTTATGTCTATTGGTAGCAATTTCTTGAATATATAAATCAGCACCAGAAAAAATATACCTCTCAAATAGCTGTGGTTTAGTCATATTTCATGAAGTTTAAGCTGTTGACATCTAAAGGTGGCATGCATGTGCTTCCCCAGCTTGCTAGCAGTTTTAGCAGGATGTGATGCTGAGCTTTCTGTTGGAAACCAATAATAAATCTAGGAGGCTAATCATTGAATTTCTGTCTCACAAATGATCTGAGTATCAGATTTCAATGAAAATACATAGTTCAATAATGTTTTAGTCTGTTTTCTTAATCTTAGTCTTATACTAGAAACAAAGTGATGTAGACATATTCTTGGAATCATTTACCTAGGTTAGAAAGATCATAAATGTTTTACTTAGCTTCAGTATGGAGAATTATATAGTATACAAGAACAGAGCCACAATCAGCTTTACTTTAGGGCTTTCCTTTCATTAGTTAAGGCAAGACATTTATTAATTAGTTCTAATTTTATGAGTTTAAACAATAATCATTGTAATCTGTACCTTTGATGTTCAAAACAGTTCTTTTTTCCACTTAGAATTTATTATTTTATTTTTCCTTAATATTAAAATTTGAAAATGGTTAGCTCTGATGTCAGTGACTGCATGAATGTATTTTAAAATAAAATCAGCTTTCTTGAAATTTGCTTATTTGTGTCTTTATGATTTTTATCAGTAAGACTTGCTGACTAAGCATTTTAAATAAGGTTTGGGATTATAATAAAGGGTTCATCTTTTTAAAAAAATAGCACTGTGAAAATATTTTAAAATTATTAACTTTCTGAGCTAAAAAGAATATATTTAAGTAATGGGCTGATCTAATAGGCCTTAGAAATATCCCATCTATTTTCCTGTTATATAGATAGTCCCAGAGTTATATGCCCTTGAGCTACACATAGAGAGATTCATTACCACAAATGATTAGATCAGATTGGTAGTGTGAAGCCAGGAATTGAAGCTTCCTTCAGTCAAACTTCATTAGTCCCTATAACCACTCCCAGGTTCCAGCAATTTTAAGGGTAATAACCAAACAAAGCAACCAATAACATCACTGCTTGCCTTTCCCAGGAGACCTTGTATTGCCACATTCAGATTCTGGGACCCTAGAGGCTGCCTTAGCATAGAGATCCTTCTGCTATCCCATTACCTTTCTCTTCATCTCCTACCTTTCCCTAAGCCCTAGAAGGTGACAGAATTGTAAAAGAATACTTGAAAGCTTGAGTGTTAACTAGTATTTCAAACACCTACTAATAGGGTAACAGAATGTCTATAAGCAAATAATACATATTAATATTTAGTTTTAATGGAAATTGCAAATAGAGAAATCTGTATAAAGTAAGACTTGTTGAGCATTCATTCCAGACAGAAAGAGCAACCTACTGAGGTGCTTGGAGCATAAAGGTATTAGAACAGGTGTGTTTGGGACCCCGGTAGGCAAAAATGTCCTGAACAGTAGAACACTGAGCTTCAGAAAGAGGCACTTTGTTCTTTTCTGCTTCATGTAACCTCCATTGATTGAAAGAACTTTTATTTTTCACAGTCCATTTGCTGAATAGTATAATTAGTCATTAAAAAAGGATATTTTGTATTATTAAGAATTTGTACTTACTTTGAATATTCATTACAGCAACAGTCTAGTATACTTAGCCTTTTACATTTATGATCATGCCATTTGACTGTATGTTAATATTTTGGATCTGAGATTTCATTTAATGATTTTAATTTGCTTAGTATTCTTTTCTTCCATTTTATTTCTTATGTAGTTGCAGCTAAGTAAGCTATACAACATGGATTACTTCCCTAAGTTGCACGCTTGCACTTTTTTTTTTTTTTTTTTTTAGGTACTGGGGTCCAGGGATTGAACCCAGGACCTCGTGCATGAGAAGCCAGCACTCAACCACTGACCCACATAGGCTCCCCTTTTCTTATTTTTAGAATCTTATGTCCTCCATACCCCTGTTGTTAGTGTTGTTTTGTTTTGTACAAACAGTATTATTTTTGCAGCATTAGATTAGTATTGCATCTTCGTTTCAGGTGTGTGTTTTTTATTGCCTAAAGATCATATCTGCAAATAATAGTTTCTAAGTTATTTTTCTCTTTAATAATTTAGAGAGATTATTTTACCCAATTTTCTGTTCTAGAACTTCTTTAGCTAATTTAGCCTATTTTTAGTATGATGAAGCAAATGTAATTTGAGTTTCTATTAACTGATTTTCTTAAAGCCTTAATACTTTCTATGAGTCATTGAATTTTCCCTTGGAATTGAAGTAGTGTGGTCAGTGGCCTTAAGTTCTTTAAAAATAATAGGGTTCTAATAAAGTCATCTCAGGTCGCATTTTTGTGAATTCTAGCTACTCACTTGTGAGTAGGGATATATATTCTTTCCAAGGAGATATATGTGTGTTTGTTTTTTTGCCCGAACAAAACTAAATCTTTTTGTGTAGGTCTTATGACCCAATCCTCTTTTTTTTCCATTCCTGTTTCCCAGTCTATTTTACTATTTATGCCAGATTTCAGTATTTTCTCCTTTCTAATACATATCATATCCATTAATGGTAACACTCAAATTTAGTCATCTCAACATTTTTAAGCTTTCTCATTAGAATGTAATTGCCTTCATTTAGATATACTTTCATTTTTGCATTCTGTGGCTGTCCATCCACTTTAGTATGTTAATAGCAATTTTCATAGACCTAATCCAATGTTGCAGAACAGTTCCATAGTTTAGGCTTCCTTTGACCTTCAACGCTGTCATTTTTTAAAGTATGGCAGACCAATGGCTCCTGCCACAGCAATTCACAGATGCCCTCTCTAAGCGCTTGAAGATCTTCGGATGAAAGGCGCTATGTGAGTGTAAACTACTGTTGTTTTTATATTCATTGTTACTATTATGAGCTTTATCTTACTTTTGCCTTCTGCAGAGCAAAGCCTCTCAAAGCCCTTTACAAAGCTTTTGAATTATAAAAACTGAATCAAATATATATATGCAAGATGGCACCTAATTTTTAAATATAATTTTGCTATTGAGAAATGAAATAAAATGTTGCATTATATTTTTCTGCTACTAAGGCTGCCAATGAGTAAAATTTTAAGAATAATAACTTAGAAATCATTAGCTATTTCCTAAATGAGTGGCATCTGTCCTGCTTTTTAAAAGGAGCACACAACAGAGGTAGTCGAAGAAATTTGTTTAACACAAAGTAGAGCACTGATCTTTTAAAAAACTGTTCTTACCATGAAAACTTGTAAAATATAAATTCAGATATTTTAGATAGGTAAGCTATCCTTGAGGACTATTAGAAAAGGAAATCAATAATTTAGGCCCTTCCCGAATTCACAGGAGCCAGAGGAATAGGATTCAGAATTGTCATGTATATTTGAGATAGCATTTTAAAGTATCTTTGCTGGTTTGCCAGTGCTGTAACTTTTTAATACTATCTTGTCAATTACCACAATTTATTTCCTGTTAAATTGACTTAATGCCTGTGCTGCATTTATTTTCTCTCTACTTGTCAGTCCATTTCTTTTGGCAATGCAATATGAATTATTCCCGTTGGCTAAAGCTAACCATTTTTTTTCATATGCCTTTTTCTGGCTTAGGATATTTTATCATCATCCATTTGGTGTGTAGTATTATTTTCTTCAAACTTATAGGTGGGTACTCTGGTGTTCATCTGTGTAAAGGGAAAACAGTTGTATGAACTATTTTGAGAAGAAACTCTTCTAAAATCTTTTACATATTTTGATTGAATTTTGATGGCCTTATATATATATATCTTTGCAGAAAGACAATCGTGGATTTTTTTTTAACAGTAAAAATTCTATTTTTAAAAATTTGCCACTGTAATATTCAATGATAATTCTGTGAAACAGATGTAGAGGATATAAAACAAGCAATGTCTGTTTTAAATAGATTTGAGAGGAGTGGGTGTAGCTCAGTTGTTGAGCGCCTGCTTCTAATGTATGAGGTTCCGTGTTCAATCCCTAGTATCTCCTTAAAAAAAAAGTGAAAATAGATTTGAGGGGGTAAAAAGGATCACAATGTTAGTATTTCATAGACTTGATAAGGGAGACTTTGGAATTCTTCAGAGATCAATTTCAGTAATTTTTACAGTTGGGTTTGTCAGCATTTAAACGGAATCAAATCTAGCCATGGCCATTCTGAGTTGTGGGTACAAATGAATAAAGTTTTGGTGCTCTTAAAATTTTGCTTTTCTTCCACAGAACTATTGCACAGCCAAAACATTGTACATATCTGATTCAGACAAGAGAAAGCACTTCATGTTGTCTGTAAAGATGTTTTATGGTAACAGTGATGACATTGGTGTGTTCCTCAGCAAGCGGATAAAAGTCATCTCTAAACCTTCCAAAAAGAAACAGTCGTTGAAAAACGCTGACTGTATGTATATTGAGTTCTCTTTTTGCCCCCAACTCTCATCATGAATTAATATTAAAATGTTAAAACTATTTTTAAAAATTAAAAATTGCTTTTTCAGTAGCCAGTTCTTAAATATATTTGTAGCCCTCACTTACCTGAAAGTGTCACATTCAGACATTACTGCTTTCTTGTCTCTCTCTCTCCTTTTTTTTTTTTAAGTTGAAAACAGACCATACCTGATCTAGTGAAGTGTTTCTCAACAACAGAGTTGGTTCCTTACTGCTCACTAGGGACGTTTGAAAAAAATGGGTGGTTGTTTTTGTTTGTTTCATTTTTTAGTCTTCTTTTGTCACAGTGATTTGAAGGGGTGCTTTGGCATTGGGTGTCTCAGGCCCCTCGTGCTAAATGTCTTTCATTGCCCAAGGTAATTCCCATTCCACTAAGAATTAATCCACATAGAATGTCAAAAGCATCACTTTGAGAAAGACTGTTGTTATATTAATAGGCTTTGGAAGGCTGTCTTGGGAATCTAAATACAATTTGCTTTAGCAGAATGTTTTCTAAAACATTGTGTCATCAGCAAACATTGAGACTACCATCGATATACTATGCTTGTCTGTTTCAACTATATGCTTCACCCCCCACACGCTTAAAAAAAAAATAAACTTTTTACTTGAAAGTATGAAAACTTTAAAATTAATTGGAGAAAGTAGTATGTAGCAAGCCACCCAAGCCTCAACAGGTTTTACCAATTGTTTCATTATCTCTATTACTCATTCCTCTCTTCCTTTTTCTCTTTCCTCCCTCCCCCACCAACTGCTGGGATATCATTTAACCAAAATTTCTGCAATAATAACTAACAGCTGACTTTTCTTTTTAAACATTATTAAACTTAACAAAGTTAACAGTAGTTCTTTAATGTCATCTAATAACCAGTCCATGTGCAGATTTACCAAACTGTCTTAGAAATGTCTTTTTAAAGTTTTTTTAAAATAGTTGGCTTGTTCAAACCTGGATCTAATCAAGGTCCACTCATTTTAATCTGTAATAGTTTCTTCTCTACCTTTTCTACCTTCCCTACTGCCCTTCATGATGTGAGTGAGCTTATTCTTCTGTCTTTCATATTTTCCATAAACTCTAGGGACTAGAGACCTTTAGAATTAGCTGGTACTATGATGTCCATTTGATCAAATCAGAAAGCATATAATATTTGGTTATCCCACTTTTTGTCTTTTTAAGATTAATCAGTACATTCACTTGTTAACTCTATCCACTATAAAATTCATGAGCAAACTTTAACCTGACAGTTTTTAATAACCATTAATGATAGCTGCTTAAATCTATTATTTCATTAGGGGCTGAAAAATGATGGTTTTCTCATTGTTTTATTCATTTATTTCTGTATTTGTTAGCTGGATTTTCCTTTTACAAAGAGGAGCTATGCCATATCTGCTATTTGGTTAATGTCATCTATTAACCAGTCCATGTGCAGATTTACCAAACTGTCTTAGTCTGTAGAGAAAAGGCAGGCCAAATGCTTAATTGTTTCTCTTTATTAATTTGCAGTAGTGATGCCATTGTATTCTTCAAAGGTTTTAGAGGTTTTTTTTGTTTGCTTGTATTTTTCTTTTTGTTTTATTATGAGCTCATGAATATTTATATTTTGGATATATTTCAGTTCACTCAGTCTTTATTATTATTATATTTTTAATTATATTATGGGAAATTTCAAACATCTGCCAAGTAGACAGAGTTGCATAATGAAACAAAACACACACATAAAATAATAGAATAGAATAATAAAATAATAATTCTATAACTTCAACGGTGATCTTAACTTCAGTTCAATCTTGTTTTCATCTTCATCTGTACCCTCCCCCATTTTAGGTTGATACAAATCCCAGACATATCAACCATAAATATTTCTATGCATTCCCAAAAGATAAGGTCTCTCTTTTTAAAATGGTAGGTAACATATACAACCTAAAATATTCCAATTTAACCACTTACTTTCAATATACAATTCATTGGTATTAATTACACTCACAATGTTTTGCTACCATCACCACCATTAATTACTAAAACTTCCATCACCCCAAACAAAAACTCTGTACCCCTTAAGCATTAACTCCCCATCCCCTCCATTATCCTCCACCCCAACAGCCCTGGTAACCTGTACACTACGTTCTGTCTCTGTGAATTGGGATGTTTTAATTATTTCATGTAAGTAGAAGCATATAATATCTGTCCTTTTGCATCTGGCTTATTTCACTCAACATGAAGTCTTCAAGGTTCATGTTGTGGCATGTATCAGAACTTCATTCCTTTTTATGGCTGAATAATATTCCATTGTATGTATATACCACCTTTTGTTTATCCATTTCTCTGTTGATGGACATTTGGGTTGCTTCCACCGTTTTGCTATTGTGAATAATGTTGCTATGAAATTGGTGCACAAATATCTTGTTTTTTAAAATATAATCAAAATACCAAAGTCTCATAAAATAAACATGAAACAGCTATACAAAGAAATAACTTCTTACTGTTATCAAACGTCCAGTTAATGTTCAAATTTTAAAATTGTCTGAAACATCATTTTTTTTTTTAAATCGGCTTTGTTTGGATCAAAATTCAACACATATTACAATATGTTGAAACCTATGGATTCCTTCCCCTCCGCCCCCCATCCCGGCCCTGGAATGTATTTACTCAAGAGACTAAGTCATTTTGGCCATTCGAGATTTCCACATACTAGATTTTGCCGATTTTATTCCCTTGGTATAGTTTAATCTATTTTCTGTAAATTAGTAATCTAGAATCTTGATCCGATTTAAGATGGGGTGTTCTTTTGCTTTCTTGTTGGAGTGCAAGGCCTATAATGTCATGTGTTCGGATTGATATTTCCGGTCCAAATGTAACAGTACAGGGTTTTAGCCTTTTTAACTTTGTATTTGCATTGAATATAATTTTCTTGATGGCAGAGAACGTAAGTCATTTTTAGAATATTTTCCTGCTTATGTAGATGTTTTTCCTCAAGAAATTTCAAGCAATATAATACCTAAAGATATTTAGAAGAAATCAGGTTTCTCAAAAATCACAATTTCTATAAACAATTGCCATCATCTTTGGTAAACATTCTTCTAGACCCCTCTCTATGCGTATATCCTATATGATTGGATGCAAGCATGCAGACATGCAACATGCAATCAAATAAAAGTATTTACCTAAAAGAACAACAATTTACATAGTGTTTTATATAGCATGCTTTTCTATTGAGCGATATTCCTGGGAGATGTTTCCTTATTAATGAATTTATGTGAACATTGTTAATTTAAGTAGGTGAATAGTGTTATCATTTATTTACTCAATATCCTACCATTGGACGTTTATTATTTTAAAAAGAATTTTCCCTTTAATGAATAGCACTGCATTAAATATACTATATAGCTCATTTTAAAATGATTTTTATGGACATATTGTATATCCTTAACTTGACATTGACTTTTTTTTTTTCATCATCTGTACTTTCTTGGAAGGTTAAAAAATGTTAAAAATTTGTTAATCTGCTAAATTATAATAGAGAATAATCATAAGTTGTCAAGTAAAAGTCCCTTCTTGTCCCCTCTCCAAAAAGTAAAAAAAAGCCAAAAGAAAACCACACATAAATCGGAGCTTCTTTTTCTTTGCAGTGTGCATTGCATCAGGAACAAAGGTGGCTCTGTTTAATCGACTTAGATCCCAAACAGTTAGTACCAGATACTTGCATGTAGAAGGAGGTAATTTCCATGCCAGTTCACAGCAGTGGGGAGCATTTTACATCCATCTCTGTGAGTATAAAAATGTACATTTGATGTTTTTAGTGTGAGACTTTTAAATTCCTTTTGATAATGAGACAGATTGGTATGTTAAAGTTTTTTTTATTTTCCTAAGCAGATAATGAATTCTAAAAGATAATTTGACCTCTTTTTTCTACCCACTGCAGTGGATGATGATGAATCAGAAGGAGAAGAATTCACAGTGCGTGATGGCTACATCCATTATGGACAAACAGTCAAACTTGTGTGTTCAGTTACTGGCATGGCACTCCCAAGATTGGTATGGCTCTGCTTTTGCTCTACTGATCTGTGTAATAAAAATTAATTCTTACAACAGGATAACAAACATTTAAATATAAAAGTACACTTCAATTTCATGCTTTCATTTTAAAAGGTATTAGTCTCCGTGCTATTTATAATTGACACTTATTATACCCTCCTTATTTCAGAAATGTTTTTAAGGCAATTAACCATTTTTTATCAATGTATTATTAATGACTTCTTGTTATACTATTTCTAATAAATTAGTATTGGCATATTTCCTTTTTGATTGTATATCTGAACACGTTCAATAGAGGGCACTTACATTTTGATTTCTTAACTAAGGCAGATAGATACATGGTTTTCATTTTCTGTGGTACTTGCTGTATCTCAGTGTAGCACCAAGTATCCAAAAGTATAGAAATTCTCATTCCTTTTACAATACAAGCATAATATTTTTTAGCTTACTCTCCCAGAAGAAGTTAGATTTATTAAAAATTGAATAAAATTAGTATTTCATAGGGAAGGAAGGGTGGACCATCAGAAAGACAGAAGAAAACAGCAGAAATCAAATCACCATTTACTTGTTCTTCTCATTCATTTGTGTACTCTATTCTGAGAATGAGGATGTACTACAGAACCACAGTTTTTGCTTCTGATCAGATGTACTCATATTTAAACAAGCAGGACTACAACAGTTTTAATATGGACAACTTAGAAGACAAACCCATTTCTTTTTTTGTTTTATTTATTTCCCTTTATTAGAGAAGTTGTGGTTTACCAGAGCAATCATACATAAAATACACCCCACTGAGAACAACTTGCGTTGCTGTGGAACATTTGTTATAATTGATGATAGCACATTTTTGTAATTGTACTGTTAAGTAAAGTCCATGGTTTAACCTAGGGTTCACTTTTGTGTAGTATCCAATTCTTAAAATAGTGTTTTCACTTAGTTTCGTGCAAAGGACCAGCATCTGCCTTGTTTGAAAATCACCTTTCCTTTAATGTTTTGACACCCAAAACTATGTGACTCTGATTGATTGTTGTAATGTTAAAATAAAAAATTAAACTGGAGAACGCATTAGGAAAAAAAATGTAGTATAATCATTAACATACTGATAAATATATCTTTCTAGAGTTTCCATGACTTGAGGAATTCTGATTAGTTTCTTCCAGGTCATAGATAGACTTTAGTCTACACTACTGCCTAGCTGCCTTGGCCTCCACTTACATACAGTGTTCAACAAAAGCATGTTTTTCAGAAGAGACATTCTAAAGCTTTCATACGCTTTTAAAAAGATAAAGACCATTACTCTGATAAGTAAAACTTGCTTATAATTCTTTCTGAGTCTCTAGAATATAAGCCTCATCCAAGAGCTTTGGTTGGGAAATACTGTCCATCTGAAACCAAGTTTTAATAGGATAAGTGTCCTGGTGAAAAATCGTATTGTTCATAGGGTCCTCTCAAAGCAGAGAGTCTGCAAATCTAGTCACCTAGAGAAGAAACCCCTTTTCGCCATTTACCCTATGTACTCATCAAGGCTGACATATACATCAGGAGTGGGGGATACCTTCGCTGTGTTGTCACCTTTATAGCCCTACCCCAAAACTTTTATCAGTGCAATTAAATTATACTAAAATCACTGTTCATTGTATGGTGTAGAAATAAGTTACACACATTCTCATTTGGTGAATAACTCAGTGACATAAACTCAGCCAACATTTACTGAACATTTACCAACAATCCAGAGTAATCTCTGATGTTTTCTGAATATAGAATTCAACACACACAGCTTAAGTTGTAACGAGTCTATACCACCTGTTCTCTCAAGTTTCTTTCCTCATTTTCTTAATAATTATACCAACATTAATGAATTTAAGGCATATCTGATTTCAAGTTAACACATTTAAGAATGGTTTTAAATAAAGCAAGTATTTGTTGCCAAATGGCAGTGGACATCTTTGGTTTCTTTATTCGTGAGACCTAGGTCATTCAGCAGTACCTGTGTCCAAAGAAGTTTTGTGGGGAATAAAAAAATGAACCAAACATGACCCGTGTTCTCAAAATGCTTGTTATTACTAGCTAATGGAGAAACAGGGATACACAAAATTTTATTTGTACTAAATAACAAATCATATACTAAAGACAAGTCATGACTCGTAAGAGAGAAGCACAAGCAAATGCAATGCTTTAGGGTTTTTGTTTTAATTTTATTGAAGTATATCATTCATACATGAAGGTGCTTTAGGTATATATCATTCAAAAATACCAAGTATTTTTCTGAAATCCAAACCTCATTAAATTTATAAAGACCTCTAAGACACTAGCATTGAATTGAAACTGCTTGAGTATAATTAGCCTCACAGTCTATCCTAGAAGCTGCAATTGCTAAAAAATGTTTTGTCTTCCTTTTTTTTTTTTTTAAAGATTTATTTATTTACTTTATCCAATTTAAACCCACCCCCTTCCCCATTTGCTGGTGTGTGTGTGTGTGTGTGTCCATTTGCTGGGCAATTCTCTGTGTCTGTTTCCTACCATCTCTTCTCCTCCTCCTCCAGTCTTCACCAGGATTCGATCCTGGAGACCTCCGGTGTAGGAGAGAGGTGTTCTGCCACCTGCTCCACCTCGGTTCCTGGTTTTTCAGAGCTTTCAGAGCATCTTGTCTTGTCTCTCCCCTGCGTCTCTCTCCTGTTACATCATCATCTTGCTGCATGGCTCCCGGGTCCTGGCGGCTCATCGGCACAAAGAGCCTGGCAGCCCATGAGCCTTCTATATATATATATATTTTTTATTTTACCAGGAGGTCCCGGGGATCGAACCCAGGTCCCTCCATATGGCAGACAGATGCCCAACCATTTGAGCCACATCCACCCCCTTTGTCTTCCTTTTAAACACAAAAATTTAGTAATGGTGTAAGTAAAATGACATATTTTAATAAACATCAGTAAGAGGGTGTAAATATGAAGAATGTTAATTTTAAAGATTGGGACTTGATACATGGTTTAGCTGAAAGAAAATGATCTTTGAATATAAGTGAAGCTTGAATCAAGTACTGCCAGCACACCCACAGCAGGTGGAATGGTAAATGTGCTGCCAATTTTCCCTTTGACATTGGGATATTTGTCGTCATATATTATTGGAAAGATCATCTGAACCTTGTTATTCAGAGTATGGTCAGACCAGACTGCAGCATCAGCATCACCTGGAAAGTTGTTAGGAATGCAAAATGTGTAAGAATCTCAGATAGTTTGTATGCACACTAACATTTGAAAAGCACTGATCTAGAAAACAAGTATCTCCCTCCCCTATTTTTTTCCTTAAGATGTTGATGGAGGAAGGTACAGTTTCTACATTCTAACATACTTGCAATCTAAAAGTATTTTTTTTTATACTTTGCTTTACTGTTCATGTTTTGTATATGTAGGTAGATGACAAATGTGATATATTGCTCTAGAGCATACACTTTCTGTACTCTTGATAATGTAAAAAACAAAAACTCCATATGTGGATGACGTCTTGCTTCTTTTGTTGTTGAAATACAGATAATTAGGAAAGTTGATAAGCAGACTGCATTACTGGATGCAGATGATCCTGTGTCGCAACTCCATAAATGTGCATTTTACCTTAAGGATACAGAAAGAATGTACTTGTGCCTTTCTCAAGAAAGAATAATCCAATTTCAGGTGAGTTTTTAAATTAGTGGTAGAATCTAAAATATGGGGAGGCGGAAGTGCTCAAGCGATTGAGTTCCCACCTATCTCATGGGAGGCACTGGGTTTGGTTCCCGTTGCCTCCTAAAAAAGAACACCAGCACACAACAAAACAGTGAGGGGGTAGGAAGAAATAAATAAAATAAACCTTTAAAAAAAAAAAAAAGGTCTTCAAATGTACAAACTCTTAGGGTAGCAGTGTATAAAAGCATGAAACTCTCATTTGATGTTAATTGTTTCCAAATACATGAAGCTAAATTCCAATATTTATCTCAGGTCCAAGAGCACACATGCCTCCGACATTCTACCCAGACAGGAACTCAGAACGATGGAAATATTCTCAGAAAAACATTTCCATTGAGGTTCTTAATCTGGAGAACAAAGAGTCTTTCCATCAGAATACCCAGAAATAGATTTGGAGTAATCAGTGAATCCTCTGAAATTGTGTGCATGCTAGTATATAGACACATAGATTTTTCTGTGGAGGATTCAGATTTACATTAGGGTATTCCAAGATAGTAATGGTGACATTTCAAAAGCTATTTTTAAGCCACATTTACTCAGAAGTCTTTCATGAGGACACTTAAAAATGGACAAATGAGTCAGTAGGGTAGTTAAAGTTTCATGAAAAACTCATTTGTAAACATTTGGAGACTTGTTTTAGAGAGATGGCCACACACAGTCATTTTCAACCCATCATGAATGGACATCCTGGATCCCTTGTCTAGGTATTTGAAGGTAGGGGATTGCCAGTTCTGACCTTGTTTCCCTCCTGCTGAAAGTACCTAAGTTTCCAGCTGTTCTTTAAGCGTGACGGACTACCATTCTCTCTCTTTCTTAGGGGGCCCTAAAGAATTGTAAATAGCTATTTACGTCACAGATAGAATTCTTTGAGAAGAAATTGTACAAGTAGTAGTGTACTCTTAATAGTTATTCTGAAAAGTGTTATTATTTACTATGATGTCACTGAAATATCTTGTGTTATAATAAAAACTGTTCTCTGGTATTTTCGTATTAATATTTACTATTCTGTTTGAATGTATTTAGGGATTGGCAAAGCACCATGCTTTGGCATGGCAAAACACCATGATTTGGGATGGTTCTATAAATTTTTACTAAATCTACCCTTATCATCTCCAGTCTATGAGTGTTACTTTGCTAAAATTCTCTTACACTGCAGTTGAGTTATAAAACGCAATTTCTAAACCTTCTTTCTTCATAAGGCCACTCCATGCCCCAAAGAACCAAATAAAGAGATGATAAATGATGGCGCTTCCTGGACAATCATTAGTACGGATAAGGCAGAGTATACATTTTACGAGGGAATGGGGCCTGTTCTTGCCCCCGTCACACCTGTGCCTGTTGTAGAAAGTCTTCAGGTGAGGCCACTTAATAACAAGTTAGATTTTGGCTCTTTACAACTGCTCTTGGCTATGACTTGGCACAATTATATTTCACAATTTTAGTTTTTCTGCAAAGCCTTGTGATTGGGGAGTTTCATTATACATCATTTGTTGATTAAAAAATAGGAATGTCCATTTATCAGTACAAGAAAATTTACATTTAAATTAACTTGGTTAATCATATTGAAATTTTTTGCTTTGTCTTTGCAAGCATGCCATTTAAAAGAAGCATTTTAATTACCTCTTTTTTTTTGCATGTGGTAGTTGTATGAGAAACTAATTTACATACCTTAATGAAAAATGAAAAGTTATCTTAATGTCATTCTGATTTTTTGTGAATTACAGTTGAATGGCGGTGGGGACGTAGCAATGCTTGAACTTACAGGACAGAATTTCACTCCAAATTTACGAGTGTGGTTTGGAGACGTAGAAGCTGAAACTATGTACAGGTACTTGATAAAACTTTTTCCGTCACCCTCAATTTTTGAGGAAGTTGGGTACAGATTTCTTGGTTATTCGTGACACTGATTGTAATATATTAAGCAACTTTGTTTTACATTTTATTTCTAGAATTTGCCTTGCCTTTTAAAGTGCTTTTAAGTTATTTATTTTTCCTCCTTAGATGTGGAGAGAGTATGCTTTGTGTTGTCCCAGACATTTCTGCATTCCGAGAAGGTTGGAGATGGGTCCGGCAACCAGTTCAAGTTCCAGTAACTTTGGTCCGTAATGATGGAATCATTTATTCCACCAGCCTTACCTTTACCTACACACCAGAACCAGGGCCGCGGCCACACTGCAGTGCAGCCGGAGCAATCCTTCGAGCCAATTCAAGCCAAGTGTCCCCCAATGAATCAAACACAAACAACGAGGGAAGTTACACAAATGTCAGCACAAATTCAACCAGTGTCACATCATCTACAGCAACAGTGGTGTCCTAACTACTGTCTTTTGGCCAGGACTTAAACTGACTTGAGTGCTGCAAAAAGTTGACAAGGAAAAAAAAGGGGGGGGGGAAGAAAGAAAAAGATGAACAATTTTTTGTGGTTTCTTGGGAAAACTTTTAATACCAGGTGAATACTATTCAAAAAACCCTTTACCTTCAAGTGCTGATTTGAAATGCAGAAGCCACAGTAAAACAAAAGAAAAGAAAAAGAAAACATCAAAATGTAAAAACTATTGGGAATCTATTTTCAGCTGTTTTTTTTTTTTTCTTTTCTTTTTCCTTTTCTTTTTTTGATTGGTTGGCTTTTGTTTGGTTTTTGTTTTAATGGGAAAGAATTAGAAATGTGGCTGGAGTAAAAGTTAAAACATACTAGAAGACACAAACCTAACATAGTTTTATGGACCAAGGAACTTGTATAAGCTTTAGTAAAAGGTACATTTTCACCATACCTTTTTTATATTACAGTTTATAGTATGCCTTTTGTTACCAAATAGGTTGTTCCCATCCCCAAGCCTCCCCCACCCCCCTCTGAGCTTTTGCTCTAAAGTACATTCAGGTTCCAAGCCTGACTGACCTGCTTGTTTAATCAAATTACGACTCTTCCAGAGTTTTTTTGGTCTAAGGCTGGAACTATTTTTTTAGTTTTTTTGTTTGTTTGTTTATTTTTAAAGCTGAAGTCTTAGAACTTTTCATATTTGAGATTGGTTTTTGATTTCAGCAAGTCAAATCTTGTAAAGGCCTGCATATTTTTTTTTAAGATTATATGAAGTCTGTGCAAAAGCTTTAAAAAAAAAATGCCTCTGCCTTGCCTGCAATACATGCAATGTATGTTAATTTAGCCTCTATTCTCAGACAGTTATATCTGTGTTTTCCATTTTTAAAAAAATGTATTTATAGTGGTAATTCAAGACGCTCTAACATTTACATGAGATTAAATGAGGCCGTTTAGTCATTAATGAGTTAATGGCACAGAACAAGTTGGTATTTGAAGGGTTCTCTCCACTTTCCCTATACATAAATGCATTCTATGTATTTTGGGATTTGTTCAGGTTTCTTCCCTCACCTAATCTTGTACATAACTTGTATTATGTGTAAGTTAAACATTTTATTTTGAACTTGGAATGTTCCCATTGATTTCATTCAGCAGGATGTTTTCTGCCTTGTTGGCATATGATAAAAATATCATGAGAAGTATTTGCTACCAATAGGTAGATGGTGCCCCTATTGTATAATGAGGAAAATCTCAGCAAAAGCATGTTTTTATTATCTTTACTTTTTTTTGTAGCCTAGGCCAAAACATCATTGTAATCTTAAAACATAAAACGCTTTTATTAGATCAACTAAAATAGCTGGAAGACAGTACTTTAGAAACAGAGTAGTTGTAAGATTATAAAAATATAACTTATCTTTCCTTTTCTCTCCCTGTTTTTTTTTGTCTTCTCTCTCCAGTTCTGAGCATCACCAGTCCTTACGCTCTCTACTCCCACAAATGTCCCCCACCCTAGAAATTATTTTTTCTCCTTTCACTTAAGATATGGTTGCATTCAGGGTTGTGTGTTGGCCTTGCATGCTACACTTGCCATTTTTACATTGCTTGCCTTCCTGCACTTTGATTATGCCTTTGTTCAGTTTCTTAGAAATTGCAGCAGACTCATTTGACTACATTTAATACAAGAACCCCATGAGTTAATAGCATAGGACACAGTCCTAGTTACAATAGTACAATCATCCTCCTTAGAATAAAAACTACCTCTAGATTGTGGTAGGCTTTTACTATCCCATAAAACAGGAGCCACGAGTACCTTATGAATGCAAATCCATAATTTCCTGCAATGTTTACATACAGAACATTGTTGTTCTGGTGTCCTGGGCTATTTTGATAAAGTTTCCATCAATAGACTTAAAAAATCATTATTTGTAGCATCTTTTTTTTTCCCCCAGCTTTGCTATCTTCACCACTCATTGTTTCTCATTCAGACTATGCCACTGTAAATATAAGTCCTTACATCTTTAAATAGCTTTTCTCTCTGTTTTCAAGGGGAAATTCATTTGTAAAACACATTAAATGGTTTAATCAGTTCCTGTGGTTTTCTCTTGCAAGCCTTTTTAAATCATCCACAGGTTGCATTACACTATCTAAAGCCTTCTCTTTACCAAACTGCTCCAGTCACTAACTTCTCTCTTGTAAATTAATCCTGCCTCACACCTTAAATCTGTTTTGGTGACGTAGAGCAGAACTCATTGTGGCCTTATCTTTTTTGTTTGTTTGTTTTAACTGTTTACTGGCTTTTACTTGCACACCTGCTTAATCCTGGGTAATATTTATTCTTCTCTCTGGAATAACAAGGAAGTAGTCATTAATCAGTGTTTTTTGTTCAGAGCTTGGAAGTTTTTTCAGTGCTACTTTTCTTTTAATGGGCCACAAATTTCCTCCACTTCCCAGGTTTGATATTTAGTTAAGAAATTATATTAAATTAACCCATAACAGATGAGATTTTTTTTTTTTTTTTAAAGAACAAACAACCCTATCCAGCTTTGCAGCTCAAAATAATTTTTCAAGTTCATGGCTTTATTAAAATGAGCTTTAAAAAAATAAAATAAAAGTTTATCTTTTAGTTCTTTCTTTTAGTAAAATAATTGAATGTAACATACAGGCATTTTCTCCACCTGTTTTATACCCCAGATTAAAAAGTGAAATGATTTGTCTGTCGTAGCTTGTTATCTGTTCGTCAGCTGCTTTTAAAAATATATTTGTCATGGGTTTGGGAATTATTTTCAGTGTATAATTGACTGGACCTTGCCCTCCATTGCAGTAGAACACATCCCCTCCCCGAATGATGGCATTATTAGAGATGCTGGTCATATAGGGTCATCAAGACTCTTCTTGGAATGATGAATGCTTCAGTTAAAGTATAGTATGTTAAAGTTTCGGGTTTTTTTTTTTTTTTTTTAAGTACTGTGTTGGAAGTGTATCTTACGCTATTGTGATTCTATGCAATTTCTAAAAATATATGCATAGAAGCTAAGCCTGTGATCCAGTAAGTTTTTATTAGTTCCATTGAATTTATCACATACATTGGGAAAACAAGCTAAAGACAGTAAGTGTTGAATGCCTTTTATATTTTGAATGATTTCAGAGTTGAACACTAGTGTAATATTTAATCTGCTGCTGACTTTTCTTAAACGCTGGCAACTAAAAGCATCCCCATATATATATATTAATTAATGAAAAAGTTATCACTCTTACTGCACAGACTTATTTGTGATCATAACTGGTTAGTTTTTCTTATTAAAATGAAACTGATACTGTCTGTGCCCTCAACAGGGAATTTCGAATGCAGTTTTTGAGAACTAAATTAACTTTTCAAATTAACCAGATAATCCACAACGGGGTTCCTTTTTGAAACAAATGCTATTCAGTTATTAACCAAGTTACTTACTTTTTATTTAAAAGCAGCTGTGCTTCTGATGAGTACTGAACAAATGTGGGTAATTCTGTGCCAGACTTTTTTTCAAGCACTGTAATGTGGGCTGGATGGTTAGAAACAATAATATATTAGGGTGTCTATTTAACCCTTTCAGGACTGAACTGTATCTCCTTTTATTAATTTTTCTCTGTGTTGTGATACATGTTTGCCAGCATTCAGTTCTGTGTTGGTCCAGATGTAGATTAATATGCTCATTTTTAGCTTATTTCTTGTACCTTGCAGCATGCTGTACGCATTCAGTCCTTAAGGGGTTTATTTTACAAACTGTGCACCTGTAAGGTTTATTAGCAATAAGATAGAAAATTGAGCAAGTTTATACCATAATTTTGTAGGAAAAAAAAAATCTGCTCAGTTCCATATTTCATCCGTGAAAAATCTGCAATATGGGCAGTTTCAAGGAATAAATAAAATTGAAATGTATACCATTGTAAAAAGTCTTTTGTTGAATGTGCCTGATGCATGTATTATGGTCTTTGATTTCAGAATACTTCATAAAGACAAAAATTAAATTCCATATTTCAGTTTGTGTATTTACAACCTTGCCTTGCCATCTATTTCACCTCATAGAAATAGTTGTGCTAATTTCCTTTTCAGTGCTTTAAAGTAAGAGATGGTGTTTTTCTTCACGCGAAAGGGGAAATGTGCTTTGTCACTCAAGGGGTATATCTCCCAATTCAGGATAAATTAAAGCTAATCTTAACAAAATTGGAGAGCATTATTTAGCAGCAGTTTGCTTGTCCAATATAATGTTCTCCTCTTTGGTCTGGTGTACAAAAGAACATATAATGGTTTATGTTGGGGGGAGGCCTTGTCTAATGGGGAAAGAGAGCAATCTTGGTTTAATATGGAAAGAAAGTAAAGGGGGCAACTTGTGTTTTTTTTTTTTTAAACTTTACCAAGTTCAATTCTTATCTACTTCCCCACCCCACCCCACCCCCCACTCCCCAAAAAAGAAAGAACAGATGTAAATTTATCAGGACTTTGATAAAGATACCTTGCTGTAAAATATTGGTTGTTAAATATGAAACCCAACAATTTAGTGGGAATTTGAATTATGAAGCCTCTAAACCTGAAATTGATAGTGGATCACTTGATTTAGAATTTTGAAGGGAGTTGTAAGCTTTATCCCTTACTGTAAACAATACATAATCATTTTCTGAGGTTTCTCTCATGAAAGATATGTTAAATACATTCTTTTTTTGTCATTGAATCCATCTATGTTGCCAGTTACAAAAATGCAGAAGTCAAACATCATCAGGTTCTCAATCTCAGAAAGAGAGTAATCGCAGAAGGAAGATACTCACATACACATGCACAGTCTAGAAAGATACACTAAGAAGGAAACCCTAAAAATTGTTTGGTAAAAACATTCTTGTGGGGACATGTTGGTGCAGGTGTGATATATTTATTAAGTAATAACATAGTATAGTGTGGACTTACTAAGGGGTATGTGGTTTTCACCTGACTGGCAAAGGGGTCTGTGGAACAAAAAAGGTTAAGAACCCCTGGCCTAAAGCATAAGACAGAGAACTAGAACTGACCCCCTAAGGGCCTATTTAGATAGGACACTTGTGCACATAGCTCACGATGAAAAGGCAGGGTCCTGTATGTGCTTGGTATATAGGTGTTCAATAAATATTTGCTTAATTAAAGGTGTCGTGTTCACACATGTAGAAATCACATGGGGTATAGGAAATCAAAATGCAGATAAAGATTCTCTGATTCAGAAAAGGGAGAAGGTTTTAACTACAACAAGAAAAGTTCGTACTGAAAACAAATGTTGGAAATCACAGGCTCTTGCTTTGAGAGTGGTGCTTTGAAATGTGATAGTCTATGAAAATTAAAGAAAAAATTGTAAGTATGAGGTGTAGGTGTAACATTCTTTCTAGCATAATGACCGTATGTTATTCCTGCTTTTCATCTCCTGTATCCCACTGCCCTACTCAGTACGGTTTAACTTATAGTTCAGTCATATCTTGCACCTTTACCTCTTTAATTGTGTCTACCGGTGCTAGACAAAGGCTCGGGGACAGAAGGGTTCTCTAGTACTTATTTAAATCCCAATGTCAATCCACAAAGGCCCAATGCCATTATATAAAGAAGTAAGGAGTATGATTTGTTCATTCTCACAGTGGCCTCTTGAGCTGTCTATTCATGTTTTTTGTTTTGTTGTTGTTGTTTTTAGCTGTCTTTGACACCTTTTCTTTTTTTCCTAGAAATTTCCTTTCTTCCTGCAAGTCTGCTCTCTTCTTTGTTCTTACTCATCATATAAAACCGAGTTAATGAATCTGGTTTTCTCATCTGATAAATTCCTGCTCCTTAAACCTTCACTACTAAGTTCTCAATGAGGCATTCAGATATTTAGATGATGTAATAGGAAGTTTTGGGGGGAAAAATAATTGTGACTGAGCATAGTATAATCATTTGGTGCATGTCTAGTTACAGAAGGGAAGTTATATTCACCCTACAAGTATCTTTTGAACACCTGTTGTGTGCCAGACAGTGCAAAGCACAGGTACAACACCCAGAGATATCTCTTCTAAACTAAAAAGGCGAGAAAAAATATTTGTAAGTAGTTATATCTTGGCTCTTAGTTGTATTTTTGACATGATGTATGTGGTGTGATAGATATACTCAACCTGTCAGTTTTTTTAGTGACTTGAATGTTGGTAACTTTACACTTTTGTGAATGAGGAAGAAATAATTTGTAATGGTTGGGGTGATTTGTGGTAAAGAAGGTAGGAATGGAGACCCTATTTTCCTGGGTAGAGAGGAAAGACCCAGCCCTATAATATGTCTTGGCACTCATGAACAGAGTAGGCCCTTGATTGAGCACTATATTTATCACAGTCTCATGTGATGGATGGACATCATGCTACTGAGAGGTACACCTACAAGACTAAAGTATCAGGAACTTCTTAGAGATTATCTGCTATATCCTATCCTGCATTGGCATTATATTATTTGCAAGTAGTTTTCATGTAATTGCTGTGAAGACAACTGGATTGGGGCACAAAGCAGTAAATAAATTGCATTATCTTTGTTCTCATTTGAAATATTAATGAGGAACAACTTATTGTAAGGACATAGAGTCCAAATATCTTTGGAGCCAGAGATATTCACTCAGTGTATGTATAAGGAGTGGTTTGTGGGTCCCTAGAATTCGGAGATCCTTGCTTGCTTTATTGAAGATTTGACCTCATAGCTGGGGGAACAGGTGATAGACACTTAATTTCACTTGGTAATAGCCTAATGAAATAAATAGTATTTGATCTGGTCATTGAATGCTGGAAATGGCATATTTGGCAAGTGGTCGGTCAAATGAAGTAAGTTTGTCAGTTGTCAGGGATAGAGCCATGATACTGATGTGAAGAATGCACTAAAATAGGACTCCTGGCTTCTAAATTTAACTGCCAGCACACATGGGTGTGCTGGGTGAAGTTTTGTCAAAATCATTTATCCTCCATGGGTCTGTTTCTTTGGGTAGGAATAAAGAGTAATATTCATTGAGTTGCTACTATATACCAGCATTCTGCTAGATGTGTTCTCATCTTGACAACTCAATGAAATCAGTATTATTAAGACCACCATTTTACAGATGCAGAAATAGGCAGAGAGGTGAATAACCGGCTAAAGATCTCACAGCTAGATAATGATAAAGCCAGAATTTGAATTAGTTTTCCATTTTAATACCCTATAATTAAAAAGAAAGAAAACTGGTGTTTCTCCCTACTTATATCCCCAAGGCCCTCATTTAATGCCCATTCAGTGTGGTTCTCTAAGAATGGCAGCTGATCTTGAAGCTCAAGTAAGGATGGGTGTTAAGCTAAAACTGCCTGAGCTACAAGCACTTGAGTCACAGTAGAATGATGACTTCTCTGCAATTTGCTGATTGGGTCTTCTGTTTCTACTACAAGAATAAAATCCCAGAGAATCCCTAATCTGGCTGAACCCTCAGTCCACTGAGCAGTTTAGAATCCTGGGATTGATTGTCCTAGAGAGCAGCTCTGTAAGAGATGTGAGCTGGAAAGAGTTGTGAATCCAGCTGATTCCAAAGGTATAGTCTGTGGGTGGTCTTTGGGAAGACCTTCAGCCAGTTAGGGTATATGCATCTTTTTGCCTGGATGCATAACTATCCACTCCCATCATTTCTGGGAAGTGCCAGGTTAGGGTGGTAGTTGGAGGCTTTTATAGACACCAGAAAAGATCATGTCCTTAGAACTAATCCATTCCGGTGGGTGTGAACCTATTATAAGTGGGAACTTTTGATAAGATTACTTCAATTAAGGGCATTTTGATTATATTACTTCAGTAAGATGTGACCTGGGGTGGGTCTTAATCCTCCTACTGGAGTCCTTTATAAGTGGGATGCATATGGAGAAAGACACAGGAGCTCAGAGAGAAACCTACAGAAGCTGAGAGAGAAAGCCACAGACGGAACAGCCAGAAGCTGGAAGCAGCAGAGCCTGGAGGAGAAGGCAGAGACCAACAGATGCATGTGCCTTCTCATATGACAGAGGAGCCCAGGATCTCTGGCAGCTA
Organism: Tolypeutes matacus; assembly: GCA_026826555.1. Taxonomy (NCBI): domain Eukaryota; kingdom Metazoa; phylum Chordata; class Mammalia; order Cingulata; family Chlamyphoridae; genus Tolypeutes; species Tolypeutes matacus. The sequence goes on along the minus strand of JAKSZT010052319.1, from coordinate 4,598,924 downwards.
GTCTTTGGGGAGAGAGCTTTGCCTGATGATGCCTTGATGTGGACACTTTTATCAGCCTTAGAATTGTAAGCTTGTAGGCCAATAAACCCCCACTGTAAAAACCAACCCATTTCTGGTATATTATATATTACTTTTGGCATCTTTTAGCAAACTAAAACAGGATTGGTTAAGACACAACTAGGAATTTTTAAATAGCCTCTAACATTCCAGCCTCCAAACTCAATCAGGGTGCAACTATTTCCTAAAAAAATTCCACTAAGGGTTCTTCCTAACAGATCTTCTAGATTACAGTTTAAATGATAAATTGGATATACATCTATGATATCTGGGTTTCCTGCTTTTTAAGTCCTGGTTGGGGTTTCTTAATAGCTAGGATGATAAGTGGACTTGGACTGAGGAACAAGAGCAGAGGCAAGACTGAGGGAGAAATGACTGAGAACTCTTATGCTTGTAAATTGCTTTACTGCTGTTATTTAATTCTAGCCACAATCCTATGGGCTAATATGCCTATATTAGAGATGAGGATGCTGAGGCTCAGAACGTTTAGGAAACTTGCCCAAAGTCTTTTGTTAAACTTATCAAAGGCAGGATTCCAATTTAGAGCCAAGCAGTTCAGTCATGCTCCTTAGTGCCAAACTAGACTTCCTCCTGTCACAGTTTTCAAAGACACAAGAGACATGGGTCTGTGATGAGTCATGTCTTCCTAAGGAACTGCATATTTTACAGGTGAGAAAAACAGACCTAGAGAAGTTGATTAACTCAAATGTGATTATGGATTGAAAATGCTTTGTAAAGTAAGTGTAAAACCAAGTGCTGTTCATTTGCCAGGGTTTTAAAAACAATAGTGCCTTGACTCTCAGCTAGTGTTCTTAGACCCCTTGGCCAAATCTTAGACATAAATAGGTGCTACAATACAGAACTCTAGATAGAATGATCCTGGACACTGGAAAACATTTTCCATCTGCCAGGTGCAGATAATGGAGCTTTTGCAAATGTATCTAATAGCCAACTCTAACCTCAGTGAGTCTCTAGGCATCATATGTCGACTTTAGAATGGGGAGTGGGTGTAGCTCAGTGGTTGAGCTCCTGTCTTCCATGTATGAGGTCCTGGGTTCAATCCCTGATACCTCCTAAAAAAATTATAAAAAGTGACCAGAGCTCAGAGGACCAGAGTATAAAATGTGCACTGAGATTTGTGCCCTAATCATAAACTCCATTTATCATCTTGTAGCTCTCCACTACTCAGCTACCTCATTTATAAAGTGGGGGAAATGACACATAGTCACTAGAAGGGGCCACAAAAAATGAAAAGCCCTTAGCTATGTTCCTGGCCCTGGCCCTCCATGCCCAATTTAGCCTCAGTGCTGGGATATCCACTTTTCAGTGTCAATCAGGCAAGTTCAGGGGTCCATTTGGTTTGGGTCTTCCAGGGTCAATGTGAGTTGAGTGCTCAGGCCTGTTTTGCTAGTCTCTTCCAGAAAATAGTGATGTGACTGTTCTGCATTTAATATTTCTAAAGATTTAAAAAAAATATCTTCAATGTGGTAGCCATTATTGGAGTTAAAAAGGTGGGGTTTTTTTTGTTTTTTGGTTTTTTTTTTAAGTCAAAAACCATGACTGGTTAACTTAAGGGAAAGGGTTTTTGTTAAGAATATTGGTAACTCACAGAATTGAAGGGAACCCTGGAGAATTGTGCTTAGAAAATAGGAATAAAGGCAGCTCTGGCAGTCTAGGAAGCCACTATTGTTGAAGTGGCTTACTCAGGAGGCCACTGCTGGGATGCACTCCCTCTGCTTTCTTCTGTCCTTAAATCAACTGCTCCAGATTCAGTTTTCCAGGTAAGAGTAGCTGGTTGTACAAGCGCAGTTCATACACCGAAACCCTGTGCATTTAGAGGAAGGATCCTCCAGGGGCTCGTTGGTTCCAGTGATGAGAGGTACCAGGATTTACCATCAATAGGGGAGATGCTAATTCTCCCAAAAGGAATTTGAGGTTCTGCTAGGATGGAAAAACGGTTGCCAGGGGGCTGCTCTGGAGGCTACTAGCAATAGATTCTATCATAACACATATTGTTAAGTATCTTCTATGTGCTAAGGGCTTTGCATGAAATATTTCTCATTGCTCAAATTTCTATGGGGAGCTTTAGAAAAGTATGCTCAAGTCATGAGTCACATTGTCAAAACCCCACCCATCTCCCATGGCATTCTGTCCTTCTCTAGAAATGCCCTTTCTCTAGGATGGGCCCTCAGGATCCATGACCCTGCTTTTCTCACACCCCCTTAATCCCCACCCCTACTATTGCTGATAAACTAAGGACCAATGGAGAGACTTCCTGTCATGTTCTGCAGGTAACTGAGCAGGAAACAAACTTTGGAGACCTCATTGACCTTGTTCTGATATGTGATCTGAGAAGCAAAGAGAATGGGTTTGCAGGGAGAAGAATGAAGCAGACATCCAAGGAAAGGCAGAGATGAGTGGGAACATTCCCAATTTCAGCCCCTTTCTGAGGCCCAGCTGTATTCCTATCCTCGGATTCCAAGAGATAACCCATTAGCCTAATAATTTCCCTGATGTGCTTGAATTGAGTGAACTTCTGTTTCTTGTAACTGGTATCCTAATAGGTAGCTCTCGTTGTTATTATCCTAATTTTACAGATGAGGGAATTAAGAAAAAGAAGGTGAAGGGACTTTTCGAGGGCTCCACAGTTACTAAGTGGCAAAGCTGGGGTACTGTGGAAATAAGAGTTTGGAGGCAGTACTTTCATCTAGGGGGAGTATAGAGAAAGTAGCATTTGGAAGTGTTTTTAAAAAGTCCAGAATTTCAACAGGGAGACATGCTGATGGTTCAAGAGGAGTGCAAACAGTCTAATGGAAGGCAAGGGACTGGGAAACTGGACCTGTGCAGCCCGGGCAAGTCATCCAATGTAATAGTAGCGTACCCCTGGCACTTAGGAATGGATTGTTAGATGATTTTTGTATAAATAACAAGTTACCAGGGTCAGATGGGTAGTGATACCGAGCAAAAGTGGGGTTCTTTCCTGCCTAATGCACTTCAAAGACCAATTCCTGAGACACTGGGGTTTCAAAGAGAGAAAGAGGGTTTTGTTGTTGTTTATTGCTAGTGCATAACAGGGAGATCCGAAGTCTAACAACCTAAAATCTGCCTCACCGAACTGCAGTAATTCTGGTAGCTTTATAGTATACCTTCATGGACAGGCAGGTTTATTGGGATGGAGCTGGCTCATTAATAAACATTAAGGGGCTGTCTAGTGACCATAAGACTTCAGAGTTGTAAAACAGGATAGGGGTGTGTGTACAAAACGAGTCAGTCACAAGATTTTTTCACAATTATCAGATAAAGGTTACATAGTTTTATATTCATGACCGGAGATCAAGGCATCTGGATTCTAGTTCAGCAAGTTTCGGTAATTTCAGGTATTTACTTTTGGCTGTTCTATAATATACTAGATAGTTTTAAAAAGGCATCTATATAATGATTGAGTAATCATAATCATGTGTTAATTCTTAACCCTCAGTTACACTAGAATCTCCAACTATGTCTGTTAGTGGGGGACAGTTTTTCTCCACACCTATCTGAGTATGTAATGGAAAGGTGTCTTTCCATGTGGTGGGACCTTCTGTTAGCATTTGGTAAGAATTCCGGCCTCTGCCTTTTTCTCAGTACTAATAAATGCTGAATTTGCTAACTTATCACTAGCTAGGCATGGGGATATAGCAATAAATAAAACAAAGTCCTGCTTACATGGATTTACCCTTCTAGTCAAAAGAGACAGGCAAAACATAAATTTCTGTTAATGCACATGATAAAATGATATAGATAAGCCCTGAAGATCTCTCAGGGCCAAAAGGAACTCTGTGCCCTACTTCTTTGAGCTCCTTCTTGCATTTCCTTTTGACAGCTTTTGAAATTTGAAATCCCCACCAAGGCAGCTGACCAGGATATCCAATCAAGCCTCTAGTTCAATACATTTGACCCAATACAAAACAAAGCCCACCTGCCCTAAAATTGCCCCTATAAGATAGACAAACCCCTGTCCAATCAATAGGAGTCATCTAACTACTATGGTACATGAGGATTTTTCTTGCCTGTACACTTGTTGCCATTCCACTCTTTCTTTCTTTCCTTCGAATATAGTTATAACACAAGTTTAATTTAAATCATTGGTCAGTATTTACATTATTATGATATTTTATATCATATCACTCTTGCTAGTATAATATGTATAGTACACAATAATTCTTTCCTTTTTTGTACAACTTTTTGTTTTTCCTGGAGTTAATAAGTGCTTCATTTTTCTCCTGCTTAGTTTTCTATACATTTTGTCTTTTTTTCCAAATGTGCCATCAGATTTATTAATCAATAAATATTAACTTTGCACTATGTGCCAGGCACTGTTTTTCTGTTTTTGTTTTTGGTGATGGTTTGTTTTGTTTTTGTTTTTTCCACCAGAGATCACTAGTGAGCAAAGTAAATAAAATCTCTGGACTCATGGAGCTTATATTTGTCATTTTCCAAATACTCAGACATGTCACATAATCATCAAACCCACTTTATTTCCCTTAGAGATCTTTTTTCCAGAGACCTCTGCCTTTTTGCTGTTTGTTCAATGGGCTGTTTCTTATATACATATTTTCTCGTAGTTTTTTGCTTGTATTTGTGTCTTTTTGTTCTCTCTGAAAGACTTTAGAATTTTTTTAAATTCCCAGTTTCTGAAATTTCACATTGATGTGTGTTGCTAATACAGGTTCCCCTCCCCCCACCCCCAGCCCCAGCCCCAGTCCCAAATATATGTGCTAGACATTCACTGGGCTCTTTCAAAATGGATACTTGTGAACTTCAATGGAGTATTCTTGTGTTATTTATTTGACAGTTAATACTGCTCCATATCTCCATGCTCTCTTTCTGTAATTCATCCTAGCCTGATGCCCTTATCTCCCACTCCCCCCCAAACCATACCACCCTGAAGTGATCCTTTAATTTTCTCAACTTTTATCATCTGTTTTTCTCTGTCTTTTTTATTTCATTTTCAGAGAGATTTCCTTACTTTTTATTTAGCCCTTCTGTTTAAGTTTTCATTTTGCCTCTTTTCTTTTTCAAGAGCTCTTTCTTGTTTGTCCTGCTTTTTCTTTTTCCATAACATCCTGCTTTCAGTGTATTTTATAGATGCAGTATATATGTTTTTAGCTCTAAAATGTTTATTATAGGATCTTTTGTTAACTATTTTTTTCTGGGGATCATGTTTTCTTTTGTTTGCTTGTTTTTTTGCTTGCTTTTTGTTTTGCTCTGTTACCCATGTTGGAGACTATTCTCACATGTCTGGTGATTCTTTTCTAATTCATAATTAATAATGAGAAATCAAATAGCTTTCTGAAAACTCTGGACCCTGTGAGTAGGGCTTTTCAGTAAGTGGACTTCACTGAAGGATGATTGGGCACAGAGTGGAAGGGCTCTCAGATGTCAGAATCTAGAGATGTTCTCCTTGCATCTGTTTGGTTCCTCCGGAGGCAGGTCTTCCTATGCTGTGCTTGGAGGGGCATGTGCCTGACAATCAGCATTCTGGGAACTCTGTGAGGAAGCTTGAAGGGACCTGGGAGGTCCCTTATTCAGTATGCAGCCTTTCAGTTGACTGCCCTATTTTCTGCTCATTTGTTCCTCCAGTTACAAACCTTCAAGGTCTTTTGTGGGGTGGAGAGGCTGGTCGTTGGCCTGGCACTGCAGAATGAGTGAGAGGTCCTGGGAAACCTGCAACTCCTACACTCACCTTCATTTAATCCCTGTTGGGACCTTCATGCCTCATACTTACCTCCACTTTCTCTCAACTTCTTAACTTTGCAAGGGACTGAAAAGACTAAATTTAAACCCAAACTAGAAATCAGAGATTTGGGGTGAGATTTTTGCAAGAAACATGATGAACTTCAATTAATAGATAAATTATCAAAGAAAATGCCTTGGCCTTATATCAAATAATTAACATAATACCCATGTTTAAGAAACTTTTACCATATATATGTATCACATTTTTATGAGTTTCCCACTTTAACTGAAAAAAAAATTTTTTTTTTAAAGATTTTATTTATTTATTCATTTATCCCCCCCTTGCTGCCTGTGCTCACCGGGTCAGCTAACCACGCCATGTGGGCGGGCTTGCCTTCACCAGGAGGCCCCGGGAACCGAATCTGGGGCCTCCCATATGGTAAATGGGAGCCCTATTGATTGAGCCACAGCCGCTTCCCATAACTGGATTTTTTTCACATACTGACAAAAGATCCTGATTGAGATCTGGACGACAAAAGACAGATGTTTCCTACCAGAGTAATATGTATCACCCACTTCCTGTAGACCAGGCCCTGAGACAAGGACTCTCCTCTCTCTCTCTCTCTCTCTCTCTCTCTCTATATATATATATATATATATATATATATATATATTTTTTTTTTAGGAGGTACCAGGGATTAAAACTGGGACCTCATACATGGGAAGCAGGAGCTCCAACCACTGAGCTACACCTGCTCCCCTACGTATAGTATCTTATTTAATCTTCCAAACAATCCTGAGAAGCAAATATTATTAATTCCATTTTACTGATGAGAAAACTGTGCCTAAAGTAAGTCTTCAAAGATTTGACAGCTAGGAAAGCAGCAGAACTGAGATCTAAACCCAAATTTGTCTGGTTCCAAAAATCTGTGTTTCTTCCGCTATACAAAACCTCTTAGCTTTTCATTTTTATCGAGTTGCCCACAAACTGACATGATGAGAGACTCACCAAGGGTGCCACCAATCATGAGTCAAGTTCCTCTCCATGTTTGCTTTATGAGACCATTTCGCTCCTTCATCAGCAAGGGAAGCCTAGCACCCAAGTTGAGAGAGAGGACAGGTGAGGAAGGAAGATTTTTTCCTGAACAGGCCCAAATCTGCTGGCGTCCAGGCTTGAACCTTACTGTGGAAATGGCAGAGGCTGCTTCTGGACTAGATTAATAAACTTATAGAGGTTAATCTTTCTGCAGGTGGATTAAAATAGGACTTCTATTCCCGTGCTGTGAATTGAGAAGGATTCAGAGTCTGCATCTGTGGTTAACTGAAAAAAAAATGTTGCCATCAGTCAGCGACACCTGCTGTGAGCATGCCTTGGGGATTATCTGCACAGATGCCTGGTATCTGTGATCTGGGCCGAGGGCAGTGGTTCTCAAATTTGAGAGTGTTTAACCCGAGGGTTAAAACACAGCTTGGGGCCTCCCCCCGCCGCCCCCTGCTCCCCACACACACAGTTTCTGACTTAAGTCTACGTAGAGCCTGTAAATTTACATGTAGAGCCTGTAAATTTACATTTCTAACAACTTTAGAGGTCGTGCTGATTCAGGAACCCCACTTTGAGAACTACTGCTACTGGTTTAGGGAAAACTTTTCCTCAATTGTGATTTGAGAAAGAAAAGGAAGGGAGGGAGGAAGGACCTAAAATTCAGGTAGGAAGTTCTGAGGGCAAGATGTAAACACTCCTTTCTTCCCAAAGTCAACTTTGATGAAATTGAATCTGTAGTTGAAAGAGCATGAGCGTGGATTCAGAAGACCTGGATTTTAGTTCCAATCTGTCACTAACACATTGCCTGACCTCACTGAGGAAGTTCACCTAAACTCCCTGGCTTCTGTTTCCTCATCTGTATAGGGGGTGTAATAAATGGTCTCGAAGGCGGTTTCTAGCTGGAACATTCTATGACCTATTACTTTGCCATCAAACGTCTGAATGCTGCTACTAAAAAATAGTAGTAGTTACTCTTTACTGAACACTTTATCGTGCAAGGAACTTTGCTAAGTGCTTTAACTGCCTGATCTCATCTTCAAAACTCACACCAACCCTAGAAAACAGGACACATTATTCCCATTTCATAGATGAGGAAACAGGTTCAGATAGGCTAAGCAACTTGTGAAAGGGCACATTGTCAATTGTGTCAGAGCTGGGGAAGGAGCCTTTGAGGCACAAAGATGGGTTCAAACTCAGGCTTCATCATGAACTCCTAGTTTCTTTCTCGAAATCTCAGTGTTCTTATCTGTAAAATGAGAGTAAGTGAGTAACCTCACTGAGATTGTTGATAAACATAAGCATGCAATTGAATATGTAAAGTGCTTAGAATAAAGTAGCATTCAGGTAATGCTAGGTTTCTCATCCAGGTGGCAGTGGGGGTGGAGAGGGACCCCTGGGCCTGAGCACCCTTCTAAGTAAGAAGCACGAACACTCCTGGTTCTCAGCCTCCCAGAAACCAGGTCTGTCATCATGCACTAAACTGCACAAAATTCAGGGAGCCCCCAGAGTAGCAGAGAATATAAACATTGAGCTGGGAGGAATTAGTGCAAATTTTTGTCTCTGCTGTAGGAGCAGACCCTCTGCTCAAGGGAATTGTGCTAGGATTTTGAAATTCTGCAAAACCTCAGGCATTCTAACCCACAGATGGCTAGAGAAGGGTATTTTTATTTTTATTTTTATTTTTATTTATTTTTTAACAGAATGAATGAATCCTAGAGGTGGAGATGAGGAAGTAGAGGCATAAACAGTGACAGGCTGAATTACTGCTGGTAATACAGCCAGAAGATGAAGGCTAGACTTCAAAGAGCCTCCGAGTCAGCAATGGGACCAGAAGGTAAAGGCCTATCGGGGCTCACTGGCCCCCAGAGGGAGCTTTCTACCTGCAGGGCAAGGGGCAGGCTGCCCTGGGGGACAGGTGAGGTCACCAACAAGGCTTTTTTCTAAACAACCTCATTGGCTCTTCACCTCCCAGGATTTGAAGGTGTCCTTGAGGGTCAAACAGGTGTGCAGGATCTCACAGATGCGGGAACAAGTTAGGTTATAAAGGCCCCTGCCTCCAAGTGTCCTTGCACAGGGCAAGGACAAGCAGGAGCAAATAATGAAAGAAAGAAAAAGAGTTCAAAACCAAATGTTGACATTCAACAGAAGACTCTTTTGAACCAACAGAGGGACATGTGTGGCCAAACACAAGCCAGGCTCCTTTCAGGCTCCTTGTCAAGGTGGGGACGTCTGCAGAGATTAGCAATATCAATTGCCCCTTTATTTTTGAGATAATCACCTTAGAGGTTGATTACAGAATTGCATCCCAGCCGGGTGTGCTCTGATTTTTCACCTCCCATCAGGCCGTGTGGAGCGGCTGGGCAGCGGTCACAGAGTGGGCTGGCGGAGGCAGGCACAGCGGCATGGCATGCATCTTCTGCCGTTTCTGAGGCTACTGTGGACAAAAAGGCCAAGGCCTGTGACAGAAAGAGAAACTGCCATGCCTGAGCCTGGAGCCTGGCACACGAGAAAGCAGGTGCAGAGAAATGAGACTCACCCACAGTCCATCCTCAGGCTCTTCCTTTCTAAAATCCCATTTGTATAAATGTCCTCAAATCTCCAAGTTCAGGGGCGCGTGTGCAGGGTGCAGCAGGGAAGGAAGACCCAGCCTGAACTTGCCTGAAGCCTGTGCAGAGCAGAGGTGGGAACTGGGTGACAGGGGCCCAAGGACAGGTCACTCAGAGGTAGGCAGAGCAGAATGGGTCACGGCCAGTTTTTGAAGCACCTTTTATGTTACAAAGTGAAGGAATGACCAGGTAATCCCACTCCCAGGTATTTTCCCAAGAGAAATGAAGACAGACACCCATGCAAAGACCTGTGGATGTTTATAGCAGCTTTATAACATCCCCAAACTGGAAACAACCGAAATGCCCTGGTGAAAGAATAATAAACAGTGGTTTTTCCATATGTAGTGGGTGGAATAGTGACCTGTCCTTGGCCCGCTGTCACCCATAGGAACCTTGAGGATATTATGTTGAGTGAGATAAGCCAGACATAAAAGGGTGACTATTGTATGCTCTCACTGATAGGAACTAAATATGCTGAGTAGACTTATGGAATTGGACTAAGGAGTATAAGGTGGTGGGGGATGGAATGTTGGTTGAGAAGGAGAAGCTGATGCTGGATGTATGTAGAATGTTTAATAAGGCCAATTGTAAATATGTGGTTACGGATGGAGCTGATGGCAGCACATTATAATGAGTGTAACAAGACTGTTGATCTATGGATGTGATTATGGCTGAAACAGGTAGTCTAGGGAGGTTAATGTTAGTTGGAAGACAGCTCAAGGATAATACAGGGAATGTATAACAGTGATTTGGCAGTAGAGGAGGATTGTGGTTAATAATATAAATGCAGAAATGTTCTTCTACAAGGTATTAAGAATATAATAATGCATGAGAAAAATATAACTAGTGTAACTTATAGACTATAGTCAACAACGATATTGTAATATTTTTGTAGCAAAAGCAAAGAAGGTGCTATATTAATGCTAAAGGTAAGAAAAGAATATGGGGTTTAGTTTTATGAGATATGAATATGACTAAGCATTTTTTTCTTTTCATTTTCTTCATTAACAAGGAGACCTTGATTATGTCGTTTAACCAGTCTGTGTTCAGATGAACACTGGAGGAACAATTGGGTTTGTTTTTAGGATTAAATGAGATAAAAGTGCCTGGACAGAACTTTTTTGGAGTAATGCTTCCATAACTTGTTAAGCTACCTTTTTCCTATTATTTTATTTTTTGAATTTGAAGTAAAGTTTGATGGAAAAAAAAAAAAAGTTGGTAGTGGGAAGAGTGAAAACAGGAAACAGAGAAGGAAGGTCAATCCAAGATTATTGAGCTGGTTGCCATGTGGACAACTGGGGCTTTATCCCAGGAGGGACCATCTGAAGAGCTGTGGGAAACGCACCTGAGATCCGTCTGCCTAAGGAATGAAAGTGGAGAGTGTTTAGTCACTGGATTCCATCCTCCACTGATCAAGATTAGCTTCATTCGATATTAGCTCCCTTGCTCTTCCAGAATCGCATGTGCATCAGAATAGCTGAGCAGGTGTCCCGTGCAGCAGGGGCTGGGAAAACCTGGGGCAAAAAGGAGAAAACGCAGCTGAGTTCAGCTGAGGCAGGTTTCTAACAAGTAACACTGGCCGAGAGCTAGTTGCCACAGCAACGACTACAGTGAAAAGGTGTCCAAGGGGCATGAGGTGGGGTACAGAGTTATCCTACATGAAGTCCAGTCTATAACAGAACCTCCAAAGTGGTGGCAGGCCAAAATCTCTACAAAACATTCTGCTGCCGCTACTGTAGGCCCCAAGGCTGTAACTGATAGGCATCCTCTCCCTCTCTGACCACTTACTCTAGATTTTCCTCACTCTCTGCTTCAGAACTTCAACAGGTTCAGTTTGCTTCCTGGGAACCAAGATCTTCACCCCTGAGAAACTGGAGCCCATGGTTGCTTTATCATTGAATGGCACATTTACAGTTATTGCCAGGCTTGGAAGTACCAAGAGGCACCCTGGCAAATCTCTTGAGTTCCAGGCATAGTTCTCCCCGCCGGCATTGTGGAGCAGCAGCCCTGGTTCCACCTGGTAATCAGGGTCAGTCATCCCAGCCAGTATGGTAACTCCTTTCTTTGCCTCTTGGTTCAGTGGCACCAGGAGCCCTAAACAACCACATGGTTCAGGCTCATAGCTTCAGCTTCCGCGGGAGCCTCCCCATGTCCCCAGTGGACAAGTCCTGCTTCTGGTATTGAACGGAGCCTAAAGTTTGAGGAACGGGAATCACAAATTCTGCAAGTCAGTCCCTGGGAGGAATGGTGAGAGGGGCAAATTCTACTTCAATCTGTTTTTTCCTGGACCAGAGTACTCTAGCTCTTGGGAACACGGTAACATTTTTTGGCCATTGATTCAGTGCATTTGCCACATTCCCAAGGTGATCACCCAACCCCCCACATTCCGAAGGTCAGCACCCAACACCCACAGTGTTTTAGATATATATGTATATAACGGGCCAGTGTGGTATTTGTGGAATATCAAAATGGTCAAGATCCTTAAAGACTACATTGTGATAGGACAGTTAACAAGCCCAGGGCAAGCCAGGAAATACATACTGCTGGTCTCCTGATGTTACAGGCAAACTGCTTTAAAAAAAAAAAAAAATTTTTTTTTTATTGTAGTAAATATATATGTCAAATTTCCATTTAACTTTTTTTTTTTTTGTACCAGGGGCTGGGGATTGAACCTGGGACCTCATATGTGGGAAGCCAGCCCTCAATCACTGAGCCACATTGGCTGCCCTGAGCTGGTTTTTCATTTGTTTTGCTTGTTGTTTGTTTTTTTCTGTTTGTTTTCAGGAGGAATCAGAAACCAAACCTGGGTCCTTCCATGTGGGAGGCTGGAGCTCAATGCTTGAGCCACATCTGCTCCCATTTGACCACTTTTAAGTCTACAATTCAGTAGGATCAATTACATTCACAATGCTGTGCTACCATCACCACCATCCTTTACCAAGTTTCTATCACCCCAGACAGAAACTCTGTATCCAGGAAGCATTAACTTTCCATTCCTCATCCCCCCCGCCCCAATCTCCCCACCTTAGGTAACTTTTTGCCTCTATGAATAGCAAACAGCTTTTAATCCTCTTTGCTCACAGGGACTGAAAGATATACATTTACCAGATCAACACTTGCATACCAAGTGCCAGAGTCTGTGGACATCTGTTCCAATAAAGAAACCACACATGGCACAGGACCTATGATTGAGGTAACCACTTGGTTCAAATTTTGGTAGTCCACTGTCATCCACCATGATCCATTTGAATTTTGTAGTGTTCATTTATATGGTGGTATGATGGCGGACATTACTTTGCATCCTTTAAGGCTTTGGAAGGAGAACTAACCTCTGCAGTTCCTTATGGAAAGTGGTGCTGCTTCTGATTTTCTCTCTTGTCTGAGGGGGATGGAGGATGTTCAGGGCCTTCCACTTGGCTCCTCCTACCTCTCCTTCCAGATATCAGGGAAGCAACGTGGAGGTTCTTCCAAATGCTGAGAACACCTGTCCCTATTAGGTACATGAGTAAATTCCCACAGGGTGGGACCCCTGGATCACTGGATCACTGGAAGATAGCCTTGGACCAGGACTCCATGTGTTAGCTGGCATCCGGAAGTCCCCACTTTAAATGTAGCCATGGGGCATTTCCCATCGTCTTGTATTCAGTAGTCTTTAAAAGGTCTGGACAGGTTGTTTTGGGGGTAGGATTGGGAAATATTATTGTGTGTAGTTGTGGTAGCATTTCAGGGTCTTCAAGGGAGCGTGGACTCTTCTGCAATCAATGGCTCAATGCTTAGATCTGGAGACTTAGTGAGAATACATGTTTTCTGTTGAGACAGCTGATGGCAGTCTTCTTGCTCATTTTTCATTTTTTTCTCTGGCCATGCAAATCAAGTAATACCCTAGTCAACTGCTTATCTTCTTCTCCCCAGGAACACCTTGGTCTATTAACCATTAGCACAGCTTCCTGCAGGTCAAGGCACTCTGGTTGCCATTCAGTCTTGATGTGCATTTCAGTAATTGAGTCCACCTGGACTCAGTTAAGAGCCACCACCTGGCCTCTGTTATTCCAAAATCCTGGTATCCCCATTGAGAAGAGGAGCCCAATTCCATGAAACACTCTTACTGATTGATTGAGGACAGCCATTGCTTAGTTTTTCAAAGATCCTGGCGAACCCTCACCAGTGCATTCTTATTACCTTAATGAAGGAGTGTCCACTGGGCCCACCTAGGGGACACAGTCAGGTGGGAAGTGTTCATGTCTCATAGGATGAATCTGTTCTTACGCTCCCACTTTCCTAAGCCTTTTGACCCCTTCCTCAATAACTCTGCCAACTCAATGGCTCTTTCCTCTCCAGTTTATCTTCTATACTCCCCCCAAGTCTAATACTCTCAAGATACATTCCCACCCATGCTGCCCTACTTCTGGCAGTACATATTAGCCATGTGCACTGCAGATCTTTGGGCTTGCACATATTCTCTTTCCAGACCAGGGACTGTATTTTCCTGTTCAGGCAGTGCTATCCTAAGGTGGGTTACTAGTTTGGAGGCAATGCAGAGAGACAGGGACATATCTTGAGGAAGAGAAGCATCATCTTGTGAAGCACCTGTCTTGGGGGTGGGGGGTGGGTCTTTGGAGGGTCTTCTGGTGAGGGGAATGGAAGTTGCTTCTGTTGCTCTCCTAGAGGTTTAGGGAAATCTGGAGGTGCAAGGGTGTAGAAATTGGGCAGTTTGATGTCATTATGAATTCCAAAAATAGATATTGGATTATGCTTGTAAACTGGTTTGTTAATCTGGGCATGATTAAGTTATGATCAGGGCATTGACTGGGCCACGTCAGTAGGGCATTGAGCCCCACCCCTTGTTGGATGGGGGAATCAAATATAAAAGGCAAGGCAAAGGACAGAGTTAAAGTAGTTTTGATGTTGGAGTCTTGAGCTGGAGCCCTGGAAAGTAAGAGAGCTTGGTTGTGAGGAAGGAGAGAAGGCCCCAGGATAGAGACAAGCCATTCACCTGATAGTCCACAGCTGGCCTTGTGGAGAGGAGCAAAGCCTAGAGAGCCTCATGGTCTACAGCTGACCTTGTGGAGGAAACAGAGGAGCTGAGCCCGGAGAGAAACAGAGCCCCGGGAAGAGAGGAACCCAAGAAGCCTGAACCCTGGCAAATATCGGCAGCTGCCTTGCTCCAACACGTAGCAACAGACTTTGGTGAGGGAAGAAACTTATGCTTTATGGCCTGGTAACTGTAAGCTTCTACCCCAAATAAATACCCTTTATAAAGACCAACAGATTTCTGGTATTTTGCATCAGCACCCCTTTGGCTGACTAATACAAAGGGTCTCAGATTTATCCTCTCCCAAATGTCCTCATCCCAGGTCTGAAGGCCCCAGTCTTTCCCTCTCAGACCCTGACTTTAGTCCTGTTGAGGTTTCCCTTCTTGTTCTTCTACCTTGTATTTGCACTCTGAGCCTCATTTTCAGCATAGCCTACCCTGCAGATGCAGAGAGATGGGTCTTTTTAAATGCCACCATGGAAGCTTTCTGACTTGCACAGCTTATGAGTTGGCCAACCTGAAATCTTCTAAAACTGTTGATAAAGCCCAGCCAACTCCACTAGCCTTGTATCGCGATTGTCCCCTTGCCATTCAAGGGCCAGCACAACCACACAAGCCAGAGCTTCAACTCTCACCTGTACCTTCCCTTCCCTGCACACTGTGGAAGTCTTAGTCATGGCAATGGAACTGCAGCTCAGAGATTATCATCACCCCTCTTACCACTGTCAAGTGGTTCCTCATCCTGTCTGACTAGTGAGTGGGCCAGTTCCCTAATTCATCTGGAGCATCTGCTTTTCAGAACCACTTCAGGCACCAATCATCTTAGCCTGGGTTCCCTCAGAAAACAGAACCCAAGACAAGGACTTGTGGGTAGGTAATTTACTGGCGAGAAGTAATCCCAAGAAACAGTAGTGGGAGACTGGGAATAGTGTAAAAGGGAAGCAGAAGCAATATACAGGCAATCAGATTTCTCCACCTTCTCACCAGTATTGGATACTCTTGTGGTTTCTTTTAGTCTTTCTGGTGGGTGTGTAAGAGTGGCCCATTCATTGTGGCTTGAGTTTACATTTCCTTCATGACTGATGGTGTTGAGCATCCTTCCACGTGCTTGTTTGCCGCTCATGTATCTTCTTTGCAAAAGAGTTAGATGATGTTTGGACAGTGTCAGTTTCTGCACTATGCTCTGAAAATCTACTACATAGAAAAATCAGGCACCCTTCCTTCTCTCAAGGGGTTTACCGTCTAGGGGAGAGGCAGACACATAAATGTGCTGCTGTTTGGCCCTGTCTCTTCCCTGTGTTGGAAATGTTTTCCCCCTTAATCCACTTGTTTTAGTTTGCTAAAATCTGTCGAAAGCAATATACCAGAAATGGGTTGACTTTTACAATGGGGGTTTATTATTAGCTTAAAAGCTTACAGTTCTGAGGCCCTGAAAATGTCCAAATCAAGCATCAGGCAATGCTAACTCCCCAAAAACCAGCCGTCAGTGATCCTGGACTCCTCTGTCAAATGAGAAGGCACATGGTGACATCTCCCTTCTCCTCCGGGTCTTGTCGCTTTCTGCTTCCTGGTTTCCATGTCTTCCTTTCTTAGCTTCCCAGGGTTTCTCTCTGTGCTCTACTGTGCTCTTTATTCATTCTGTTTATAAAGGACTCCAGTAAGAGGATTAAGACCCACCCTAGACCATGCCTTACTGAAATAATCTAATCAAAGGCCCTTAACTGAGGCAATCTAATCAAAAGTTCTCACCTACGATAGTTTCACATCCACAGGAATGGATTAGCTCTAGGGACATGATTTTCTGGGCTCCATATAGCATTAAACCATCACACTACTTCACCTTGAACTCCAGTCACCCTGCAGAGCTCAGCTCAATTATCACTCCTCTGGGAGCCCTTTGCTGTCACTCCTATCCCCACTGCCACCATCACCTCTCCCTGCTCCCTCATTGCATACTCTCTTTGCTCCCTATTCTTTCAGTTATTTGTGTGATTATTTGGTTAATGCCTGATCCCCCTAGGGGTCTCAGCTCCATATGAGAATGAGTAGGTAGCTTGTGGGGGAACGATGTGTGTAAGAATCTTGGTTCTTCTTGCTCTTTTTGAATCCCCAGCACCTGACACAGTGACTAGCACTTGGTAAGTTTTCAAATAAATGTCAGTGGAATGATGAATAAGTGAATGAATGAATGAATGCTGCATGTTTTCCTCTCACCCTTGGCATGCAGTTCAGACCTAGGCACAGGCTTACTTCGAGGAGAAGCAGCAACTAGCAGAGCTGCTAATTCCAAGCTTGGGTGATGCCCACCTGGTGCCCAGCTGATGCCCTAGCCAGGGAGGCTAGCTCCAGACCAAGGAAAGCTACATGGTGCATTCCCTGACCCTGCAGCCCTTAGGATGTTGGACTGCTGGGCAGTGCCTGCTGAGATCAGCAAGTCTACAGCAGGGGTCCTGGCAGCCCCTGCCCAGAGTTTGGCAAGTGCCTAGATCCAGTCTCTGAAGAAACCTTTCCTGAAGAACAGAGATGGGAAATGCTATCCACATCACCCAGGAAGGTAGTTTCTGGGATTGCTGCTCAGGTGAAAATATAAGGTGGATTAAGGAATAAGAACCCTCTCTAAGATGGGGAGGAGAGGATATTTCTTTCAATCGTGATCACTTATTCATATCCTCCCCACAATATAATATGTCAACACCCACTATAACCCTCTTGCCTAGGGGGTAGAGAAGCAGCACAAAGTAGTTTTCCAGAAATCAAGGCACCTGCAGTTGCAGTTTGAGAACATTAAATGCACTTGGGTGAAACCAGTGTATCCTTTATTCATTTGACAAATATTTAGTGAGCACCTACTATGTGTCAGAGCGCTGAGTGTCAGCTGTCCACTAATTTGCTCCCCTCCTGGATATCTTCATAAATTTCTACATATGTTGTAGTTAAGAGCACACTTTATGTATGTCGTTGGATGCCTGAGTGTGATTCCTGGTTCTGCCATTTTCAGCTGTGTAAACTTGGGCAAGTGCCATTTTCAAGGACATTTCCTGGACTGCAATATGATCTGCCTGCCTGCTTCTGGCCAAAGTCAGCTTTTTGTGGTTCTACAAGGCAGGGGCAGCTCAGATCCTCCTAAAGAACTATTGGACTGTGCATTACACTGTGGGTCATTGGTGGATAAAACTCAGGACCCATTCCGGAACTATCAGCATCTTGACCTGAGCCACCCAAGTCTTGGAAGAGGTTTTGAAATTAAAGACATGTGCACACACGTGTGTGTGTGTGTTCTCTTTCTGGGGTAGTTAAATTTATTGGCCCAGAATTCCCTCTGATCTCTATGTATTGGGGGCGGGGGGTGGGGGGGAGACTATGTGAAAGGGCTTGTTGGTGCCTGCAAGTACCCTTGTGTGACAGTTACAGATATTTTTAAAGAGGAGCAAATGTGCATACACACACATGCACACACACTTTTTTTTTGGTAGGGAGTGAGGAAGCTGAACTTCCTGACATAGCCTACTGAACGGGCAGCCACAGCTGCCAGACCTTTCTGAATGTCTAAATTCTGGGCCTGGGTATCTTCAGGAAACATTCTCCATCTTTCTGACCCATATTGCCTCTTCAGACCTCACAGACCCTGATGGAAGAGCCGTAAAAAACCAGCACATCCATCAAAAGCCAGTACAACATAATTTATTGATTGGCTATTTCATTGCGCTCTAATTTGTAATCTAAGCCTTTAAAAACAGTGAATTCAAAACAGCTTGTGTTCATTCTTTTGAAAGTGAAATATCACTATCAAGTCTTCATAGTAGATTATGATTCCATAAGATTCTGCAAATGTTTTACATTAAGTTACACAGTTTTCAGTTTCATGCATGTTTAGTTAAAATGTTAAATGGTTGCAGGCAAAGATAATGTTAGCCAGTAGGTGGCAGCAAGTTTGAACTTCGCCTTGGAAATAGATATTTCTCCATAAACCCAGCATGCAAGTTAGCCCTGAGGGCACAGTGAAGGTTCAAAGGCAAAACGCTCTGGACAAAACATGAACTGAAATGTGGCCTCCCAGCCTCATCTTCACAAAGTCCATTTGCACATCTCCATTTTATGACCATTTATTAAGAAATACGTATCAAGCGCCCACTTCACGCCCGGCGTGGCAGTCAGTGGACAGCATCGTTGCTGATCTGGAAGTTACACTTTAGCACAATAACCTAGGTTATCAGCCCGACACGAGTGGTCTCTAAATGATTACATGCAGATCGACTGAGATTACAGCATGGTATTCAAGATCTTCTTATTTCAGCTCTCTCCTAAAGACCCCAAATGGGGACAGTTACCAGGAATGAGAAGCGGATTGAGAAGAGGTGAGTTCTGCACCAATTGGGAGAAGAAGATTTAGTTTCTGGAAAGTTTGATCATGTCTTAAAAATGAAAAAACAAGTTTTTATGACACTCTGGGCTCAGAGACGATGAATGAGCATGACTTGATAAGCTACTAAGAATTTGTCCCATCTTATACCTTTTATATCTCTGTCTTTAGGATTTGTTTGTATCACTGGCGATTCAGAAATGAAGCTGCCTTCCACCAGTCTGCATCCTGTTCTGCTCTGTCTCCTTCTTAGTGGGGGATTGCCAGGGAGAGAAGGTGCTTCTTCCAGGGAGCTGTGACATTGGTCTGTGTGCCTGTGGGCTCAAGCCTTCCTTTTGTGGAATGCTACTGGACCCGCTGGAGCCCAGCTGAGTGGCCCAGGGTGGATATCTGATGGGACGACTGCCAATTCCTTGGGGACCCTCGGAAGGCGGGTGTCAGAGGCACGGCAGCCAGGGCGCAGGTCAGCAGCAATCTGTGGAGACCCAGGCAGCGAGTACCAGCAAGGCATTGGGTTGGAATTCAAGCCTTGGGGACAGATCAAGAAGATGGGACACTGGAACATTCTTTTTGATGATAAGAATCAACTAAAAGGGGCTTGTTAAATAGAGAGATAACTGGGCCTTTCCCCCTGAGAATCTGATTCAGTGCATCTGGGATGGGATCTGAGTTCATTTTTAACAAGCACCCATGTGATGCCATGCTTCAAGCAACAACTTTCAGCTCTCAATTCTACAAGGGGTTCATGTCACTGGAACAACTTTGGCTTTGCATGTAATAGGGAAAGAAAGTAGGGCACCAGCATTTCTGCAGGACGTACCCTATGGTAGCCTGTTCTAGACACTATAAAAGCTGTATCATTTAATCCTCTCAGCACCTAACCTTGTGATCAAATGTGTTATTAGCCCCATAGTACGTAAAAAGAGAGTGAGGGTCAGGGAGGTTGAGTAACTTGCTCGAGTTTGAACAGTTAACAGGTGAAGGATTTGGGATTTAAACCAACATCAGGCTCAATGCTTATTAATTAATTAACTAATTAATAAAGCAAATAAAAACTAAGTGTATCTATGAACTAAGCACTGTATTAGGCATTAGGGACATAAGGTAATAGATATAGCACTCACCCTCATGGAGCTTAGAGTTTAGCAAGTAGACATTTAAACAAGAAATAACTCCTCAGGGTGAAAACAGATCCCAAATCTGCCACTTTCCTCTGCATCCATTGCTGCCTCCTGATCCACATCACCTTCATTTCTTGCCTAGAGGACTTCAATGGTCTTCATGTTCCCTTACCTGAAACACTTTCCCCCCAGGTATTTCCACTGCCGGCCCCTTCCTGTTACTTGGGCCTCGGCTCCAGCGTCACTGCTCTGTGCATCCATATGGAGAGCCCTGGTTAAGAGTACAGGTGGCGACCCCAGCACCTGGTCTGCCTTCCAGCACCTCTGCTTCTTAGTGGATGATACAGGGCAACTGACTTCCCCTCCCTGTGCTTCAGTTTCCTCACCTGTCCAAGGAGGATAACGGTACTTTGGTGGCTTAGACTTACATACTCCAGAGAAACATGTTCTTAATCTGAATCCACTCCTGTGATGTGAACCTATTGTAAATGGGACCTTTTAATGAGGCTGCTTCAGTTAAGGTGTGACCCAACTGAATCATGATAGGTTGTGTATTTTTTGTTTTTTTAGGAGGTACAGGGATTGAACACATGGTCAAAAGGGAAATTATTCAGGACCCTTAAGTAAGCTGCCTTTTGGTTCACATCAAAGGTCTTTTCTCCCCTTTGTCACCATCTTTAAATGGTGTTGACAGGGTGCTGCTGCCGTGTGTGCCAGCGTCACTGTAAACTTTACTAAAACCCGTTTGAAATGCAGCGCTGCCTGCCAAGTTTCCTCCTGATGTTGCCGTTTGAGGTCGCCACGATTTGGGAGATGAGAGTGTGACCTCCTGGGGGTCAGGTTTTCAGTGGGTGTCCGGTGGCCGGTGTGTCGTGGAGAAGGCGAGGTGGCGGCGGCCCAGGAAACCACGCCTCGGGTGTGTGAGCATGAGCACAGCCAGGCACGCATCCCACGGCGGCCTGTTCAGAACCGGACGCCACCTGCCGCAGAGCCGTGGGTACATCTGAAGTACGCGCTCAACCACTGAGCTCCACACGCCCCACAGCATAGGTCTTAATCCTTTTACCGAAGGCCTTATAGGGAAAGCCACCGAGAGAGAGGCCTGAGGGAGCAGCCAGCAGCTGGAAGTCAAAGGAACCCGGAAGAGAAAGGAGAAGGCACTACCACGTGCATTGCCACGTGATGGAAAAGCCAAGGACCAAGGGTCGCTGGCAGTCAGCCCCAGAACGCCACAGTCTTCAGGGAGAAAGCATCACCTTGAAACCTTGATTTTGAACTTCTCCTGACCTCAAAATTGAATGGCAGTAAATTCCCATTGTTTAAAACCAACCCACTGTATGATGTTTGTTTTAGCAGCCAGGAAACAACAACCACCTATCCACAGGGTTGCTGGGAAGATGAAATGAGTTAATATACATGAAGTACAGGCAGACCTCATTTTATTGTTCTTTGTTTTATTGCGCTTCACAGATAATTGCGTTTTTTACGAATTGAAGGTTTGTGGCAACCCATCATCCAGCAAGAGTATCGCTGCCATTTTTCCAACAGCATGCACTCACTTCATGTTTCTATTTTAATTTTAATTAAGGCATGTACGTTTGTTTTAGACATACTGTTATTGCACACTTAATAGACTACAGTATAGTGTAAACTTAACTTTTACATGCACTAGGAAACCAAAAAATTCATGAAACTTGCTTTATTGAAATTTTCGCTTTATTGTGGTGGTCTAGAATGAGCCCGCAATATCTCCAAGATAGGTCGGTACTTAGAATAGTGTCTGGCACAGTAGAAACACCATAGATGTTTCCACTTCTCTTATTCCCTGATTGTCCTACCTAATTTCGATGTACCTCCTTTTATTTACCTATATCACATCACCCTGATTTATTTTCTTCATAGTCCTTTTAATCAAAGTCAGCTTTTAACTTGTGTGTTGTCTGTCTCTTCATCTCCAGAATATAAACCGGAAGACCTGGGGCATTGTCTTGTTCTCCCTTGAAGTTTCAGTTCCTGGTGCTGTACCTGGAACATTGTAGATGTTCAATAACTAATTATTGAATGAATGAATGAACAAGCATGAGAAGTACAGCTGCTATGAGAGATGGTAGTTAGGTTGCCTTGCCCAGGCCGGGCACTCAGGGAATGGCTACCTCCTGTTGCACAGGCTGTCGACTCGACTCTGTGCTGTTCCCCAACATGAAAGCCATAGCCTCTGCCATTAAGAACAGATGATGGAAAGAAATGGATGGGCTTTGTTGGCTCCCACTGACCTCTTCCTTGAATAGTTTGAGCTTTTCCAGAAAACCTTTAGAGGCTTTAAGTGCAGAAGTCAAAACTTGAAGAACATCTAGTTATTGAAGGTTAAAGCTGACAGTCTGTCTTGGATCATGTTGGTCTGTGTTACACCTTTGACATTATATTTAAATATGGGTTTTTATATTTGATAAACAAAAGGGCCCTGAGAGATTCTCTGGAGCCATCTGCTAACATTAATCATCTTCCTGAGTACATACTACCATTTGGACTGGGGATCTGGCCAAACTTTAAGGAAGGGGTTGGGAGGAGGAAAAGTCCTTATACATCCAGCTAGAATTGCCAACATGCTTCAACTTTTTCAGAACAAATGTTAGAACGAATCAGATGCATGGCTTTTGCTAATCCCTTCCTGCAGTATGCTGAGCCTTCCTCAGAAATCAGCTACTTGCTGAGGTCTGCCTCACTCAGGCTGCGAGGAGTGTGAAATCAGTAGACCCAAGTAAGACCTCCACAGCCTGCAAATATGCC
Source organism: Tolypeutes matacus (assembly GCA_026826555.1). Lineage (NCBI taxonomy): Eukaryota > Metazoa > Chordata > Mammalia > Cingulata > Chlamyphoridae > Tolypeutes > Tolypeutes matacus. Next base: position 4,576,201 of record JAKSZT010052319.1, on the reverse strand, counting down.
TTTCTCACCTGCTAGTTGATTTCTGAAATCCTAATAGCAAACTATTTCTTTCTGCAAAGAAACAAATGACTTAAAAATTACATATGCAATATATAATACTAGGCTAAATTTAAATTCAGAGTTACCTCCTGAAAGCCTCCTTTTTTTCTCAAATGTGGCCTCTCTAAGCCAAACTCAGCGTATAAATGTACTACCTTCCCTCCTGGTGTGGGACATGACTCCTGGTACCAAAGGATTATTACAAAGCACCAACTAGCAATGCATCTGGAAAAAGACCTTGACCAAAAGGGGAAATGGTAAATACAAAGGAATTTTTATGGATAAGAGATTTCAAAGTGAGTTGGGAGGTCATTCCAGAGGTTACACTTAATGCAAGGAGGATCTTTGCAGAGGTTACACTTAATCAGGAGGATCTCATTGACTGCCATAATAAATGGTGCCTCAAATAGCAAGGCACCTGAGGGCTCTAGAGACATCCAGACACTATAAGTAGGGCAGGCAGCTCAGGAATTCAGCACCCTGTCTGTGGGCCTTACTTTGGAATTTATGCTTCCCAGTATAATAGAGTTAGGTTCATTTATAGTTTCCCTACTCATGGCTCTCCTGTCCCTTTTATTTGAACATATAATTAGCACTATACTTGATAAATATATGTCCAAGAGACTTAAATCTTTGGTCTGTCCATATGTCAGTTGAGTCCTGAATCTCAGCAGAGTTGTAACATCTCCTCTCCAGTTCATTGGACTCACCCAGGACAACTAACAAGGAGATAATGATGGACAACACCCATCCTAAGGAACAGAGAGTATCTGCAACTGCAAGGAAGATAGTTCCATCCATCTGCCACATGGGATCTAAGCCCCCTCTCAGTTAGAAGCAGAGTGAGCATCATTATCCCCAAATCCTCAAGATAAGGGGATGAACAATGGATTAAAGTAGACTTATTATTATTCTACTATAGACTTACTATTATTCTAACAATGGGAAAACTTTTATCATTAATATAAAGGCAATGGCCACTAGAGGCTCTGAGGGGAGGGAGAGGGAAGAATGGGTATAATATGGGGCATTTTGGGGACATAGGAATTGTTCTGCATGACATTGCAATGACAGCTACAGGCCATTATATATTTTGCCATAACCTACAAAATTGTGTGGGACAGAGTGTAAACTATAATGTGCACTATAGTCCCTTGTTATTCACAATGTTTCAATATGTGTTCATCAATTGTAGCCACACTAATGAAAGATGTTTTTAATATGGGAAAGCGTGAGATGGGGAGGGAGTGGGGCATATGGGAATACCCTATATTTTTTATGTAACATTTATGTAATCTGAAGCTTCTTTAAAAATTAAAAAAAAAATAATTAAAAAGTACATATATTTGGGAGGGGAAAGTCTGTAATTGAAATTCAGTATAAGAGGTAAGGACTTGACCACAGACCTTTTTTTTTTAAAGATTTATTTATTTACTTTATCCATTTTAAACCCCCCCCTTCCCCATTTGCTGTTTTTTTGTGTGTCCATTTGCTGCGCAATTCTCCGTGTTTGTTTCCTGACACCTCTTCTCATCCTCCTCCTCCAGTCTTCACCAGGATTCGATCCTGGAGACCTCTGATGTAGGAGAGAGGTATTCTGCTGCCTGCGCCACCTCAGCCCCTGGCTTCTGGAGCTTTCGGAGCATCTCGTCTTGTCTCTCCCCTGTTACGTCATCATACTGCTGCCTGGCTCCCGGGGCCCGACGGCTCAGCGGCACACAGAGCCTGGCAGCCCATGTGCCTTCTATATATATATATATTTTATTTTACCGGGAGGTCCCGGGGATCGAACCCAGGTCCCTCCATATGGCAGACGGACGCCCAACCATTTGAGGTCCACATCCGCCCCCCAGACCTTTTTGATTTGAAGGTTTTGATAGGGAGAAGACAGAAGAGAAAGCATAGGGGATATATGTATCATGGAAAGGATAGTGTATCAGCCAGCTATTGCTTCAGTAATGCTGTGTAACAAGCCACCCAAAATTCATGACATAAATTAAGCACTTATTTCTTGTTCACATGTCTACTGGTCAGTTTGGGTTCATCTGACCTATGCTACACTCTCTAGGCTTGGCCCCAAACTGCAGGTAAGATCCAGATTTGCTCCATGTATCGCTCCTTCTCTTTGGACCAGTTGCAAACTGAAGAGCAAGTGGAAACAGTCAATGCCTCTTAAGGCATAAGCTCAAAACTTGCCCACTATCACATCCACCCCATGTATGGGCAAAGCAAATCACACAGCCAAACCCAATATCTATTGGCCAAGAAAATATATGCCTCTCATAGAGGAGATGGTAGTGTCGAGAGAAGGAATATTTGCCAAACAAGAATTAAATCTTCCATAGGCATCCTGTGTATCGAACCTCACAATGTGGCTAGCATTGACCTGACCTCTTTCAGTTTAACTGGGTCTTCACAGAATTAGGACAATGAATCTCAGTTGAGTTCTGGATCATGTTAACCCCCATGTAACATAAATTTTTTCTGAGATACTGGGGATTGAAACTGGGACCTTTTACATGCAAAGCAGGCATTCAACCACTGAGCTACACCTGCTCCCCTGTACCATTATTTTATTCTGAGACATACATGAGTCTGCAAAGGACCCACATCTCCACACTGCTCCTCCCCTCCCCACTCCTTCCCACTGGCCACCCCAAACTCCAGGGCACGAGGCCCCACTTACACTACTTCCCTGGCCTATTATTAATCAGATTCCAACTCCCTCTCTGGACATTTATATTCTTGGTTCAAATGCTGAGGGCTGCCCAACACCCCCTTCTGTAAGAAACCCAGCTGCTACCTAGCATACTTGGATTTCACAAAACTCCTCACATAAAAACAAAGGGAAGCAAAAAAGACAAAAAAATAAATAAATAAAATAAAATAAATAAAAAACAAAACAAAACAAAAACAAAGGGAAGGGGATCCAGGGACTAGAGTTTCAGACTCACCTTAACAAGATTATCTTTCCCACAGAAAGTGCAATAATAAAGGTTATAATAGTTAAGAGTATTTGTTATTGGCAAGCCAAAAATAAGAAGTTGACGGATCAAAACTGACAGGAGCAAACTCAAACACATTTTCCCATTTGCCCTGCAGTGCACATGTGCACAGCCTCTCAGCTTTGGCTTTGATCTTGCCATTTGCTGGGTTCACACGCTCTTACTTAGATAAACAAGTGCAATGGGAACTGTAAAGGGCTGAGAGACACAGCAGCAGCTTTTTTCTTCCTCTGGTGGTACCAAAAGCAGCATACCACATCATGGTCCCAAATCCTAATTAGCCAGCTGGAGCCAGTTCATATTCTGAAAATTCACCCAGTGGGAGACATGGTCACATGGAAATTGCCTGGAAACCTGCCGCTGTCTGGTCCCCCTCTGGTCCATTTGGGGGTTGGGTAAGAAAGGGCAATGAGGGCCACGTGTGTTTATCAGAAGGGTCCTTAGGGTAGTAAGGAATTAGCACCACCGAGTTCCCAGATTTATGCCCAATGAAGTGCTCAGAGAATCTATCTCCATGTAAGCTTTTGCTCAAGTGACCTCTGGGGGCTGGTCCATGCCATCAATACTTATCTTGGGCAAATACTGTGCAAAAGACCATGGAGAAGATCGAAGGACACTAGACCTGCCCTCCTGGTGTTTGGATCTAAGGGTGGAGACAGGAAGAGCCCAGGAGGATGGTTTCTAAACACAAAGCCAAACAATAGGGGCAAAAGTGCAGAACAACGCAGTGCACGCTGGACCTGTGAGTGGTGGGCTGGATGCGGAGCTATTGAATGCAACAAATATTTATTGAGCATGTACTATGTGCCATTTTTTTTTCTGAGCTTCTCCAGAAGCAAAAGTATTCTAACTAAGTATCACTTGTTAATCGTTTCAACTAACATTTTTGAGCACCTTTGATATAAGTGCTTTTTATAAAGATAATTTCATTCTTTGCAATTCCCTTTGAGGTGGAATCTGTTCTCCTCCCCCATTTCGTAGACAATAAAACTGCAGCACAGAGAAGTTGTTAACTTGCTGCAGGGCTCACAGCTAGCCAGGGGGAGGATCTAGGATTGGACCCTGGTGGTTTGGCTCTTGAGTCTTGCTCCTACTTGCTCCATCATGCAACTGCTCTCCTTGTCACCATCCCAGGAATGTTCTCTAAATTAGCTAGAATTGGGCTGAGTTGTGGTGGCACCTGGTTGAGTCTCACCAACCATTCCAATTTCTACCCCTCCACCCTTTCATTATTCTGCAGTTCTTGGTGGTCTAGCAATGGGTCTCCTGAGTCCAGCCTGAACAGGAGTATCAGAAGCTGGTACTGAGAGAGTGAGGAAGATTGGATATATCCATGAGACCTGTTTTAATTTCCTGGGTGGCTCAAGGAAATACCACGCAAAGGGACAGCTGAAACAAGGGAAATTTAATGGCCCACAGTTTTGAGGCTAGTGAAAAGCATCCAAATCAAGGCATTATCAAGGTGATGCTTTCTCCCCAAAGACTGTGGCATTCTGGGGCTGGTTGTCAGTGATCCTTGGTCCTTAGCTTGTCACATGGCAGCATCTCCTGGCCTCTTCCTTCTCTTCCATGTTCTGCTGATGTTCAGCCCCTGGCTGCTCCCTCTGTGGCTTTCTCTGAAACATAGTCTGGAGCCTGGCTCACTCGTTCCTCTTCTGAGGGGCCAGTGGATGTGTGTGCCCCAAGGGGTGTGACTTCCTGCTCTGTCCTCGACAGCCCCCGTGGTCTTGGGCAGGTTTCCCAACCTCTTGAAGTCTCAAGCATGCAGTGAAATTCATAAAACCACCTCAAACAGCTGTGAGGAATGGGAAAGCGGAGAGTGTCTCACAACCAGAGGGAGTGTATGCATTTTAGGGGCAGTCATTACATTCACACACAGAAGGAAACAGGTGAATGCTTTGTGGGTACAGGTATTTACACATATTTCACAGAGAGCTATCAAATTGAGAGACTCTATGTCTCTAAGTCACGGAGGTTCTAAAGGGTCAGATTTTCCCTCACAAGGTGGCTGCGTGCAGAGCTGGTGTCGAGATGGTGCAGGGCTCAAGGCCGCCCCTGGCATATTGTGCTCTCTCTGCCCAAACCCAGTGGAAGCGGGGATGAAAGCAAGGTTTAAGGAAGTCTTCAAGAATCAGAAACATTGCCACGGGATAAACTGAGGAATGTATTCTGTCTAACACTTTGGCGTGTGTAGTCTGAATGTGTTTGTGTATTTTGGTTTCAAATCCCTATTCCTTCTACCAGTATCATCTTTCTTTCAACCTTTCACATCAACCTAAGTCTCAACCCCCAAAACTCAGGACCCTGATTTGCCAGCACTATCCTTGAGGTATATATTGAGAAGTCAAGGACCCTGGTCAAATTCTGCTTTGTTTTTTCCTGACAGTGACCTTGACTGACAGGTGGAAACTGTCACAGGAGAGAAACACGGTGGTGGGCACACTGATGGCCCAATTACTAATTAATTGGCCTCCCATCCTACTCCTCAGAAGCTGTGAATATGTTACCTTCCATGGCAAGAGCGACTTTGCCGATGTGATTACGGATTTTGAGTCGTGGAGATTACCCTGGATTATCTGGGTGGGCCTAACGTAATCCCAAGGGTCCTGATAAGATGGAGGCAGGAGGGTCAGGTCAGAGGAGGAGGTGTGACTACAGAAGCAGAGAGAGGAGTATGAAGGTGGCCTGCTCCTGGCCTTGATGATGGAGGAATAGGCCAAGGGTCAAGGAACGCATGAAAAGCAAGGAGAGGGGATCTCTCCTAGAACTTCCAAAAATAACGCAGCCCGTGATTTTCAGCCCCGTGAGACCCGCTTTGGACTTCTCTAGAACCATGAGATAATGCATTTGTGTTGTTTAAGCCACTAAATTTGTGGTCATATGTTATAGCAGCTGTAGAAAATGAATACATTTAGGTTTCTTTTCTCCAATTGAGGGGCTGCAGGATTATCTCCACTCCCACCCTGCCCTGATGAGAGACCATCACCCAGAGGCAGGGTCTCTGCCTTGTTTGGTTCTCCTGGGTCAGGAAAGCCTTTGCCCAAGTGGGCACAGAAGGCAGCCTCAGATAAAGGCAGGCTGGGCCTCTGGGGTCTTGTCCTGATTCTTGGTCTGCAAAGCAGACTGACTCCCACAGAGGCTTTGCTGTCGAGTAGCCCTTGGCTTGCAAACAGAACTTCAGGTTTGTCTTCCTTCACCCTGCCAGGACCTCTGGCCTCTCTCCCAGCTGCTCTAGAGAAAGCCCTGAGCTTTCTACTAAAGGCCACTGAGGAGTCTGTCACCCCTACCCCCTTGGGGAAGGATGGGCTTGGGAAACAGTGGGCAGACATTTTCAGGAGAGCTCAGAGAAGGCAGCTTTGTCACTGCACAGACCCTGAAGTCACCTCTTCATGCCATCTGCCCTGGGGGCTTTGACAGTCAGAGGCTGGAGCCAGGGTCTGGCAGAAGAACATGAGGGAAACCTGAGGGACGGGGTCTGTCCTCAGGGACACTTGGGAGACTCCGTGAGCTAACGCTGAGAATCTGGAGGCTCTGGGGAGATGAGGCATCCCAGTCCCCCCTCTTCCTGAATAGGGGCTCCTGCTGGTTATAGGACAGTTGAGAGGATGAACTGGGCTCTCTGCCAACACAGGACGCCTGAGCCTGACATCTGGGCACTGTCTGCGCTGGCCGCCATGAGGGCTCTGGGGGGCTTCTGAGGCCTCCTTAGGACTTTCTTTCCTAAACTCTGTGAGGGAGGATACTTGAGAGCCCTTGGGATATGGCGGGTGTGAGGCTGTCAACAGGTCTCCTCAGACTGAGAATCCGTAGGAGGCAATACGGCAAATGTGAGAGAAACCAAAAACCAGCCGGAATTTCCCCACGCTTGTTTGTCGGTCATGACATCCTGTTCCCATGAAGAAGCATTGGGTCCTGTGTGCCTCATTTTGTCCCTAGAACCAGGCCTCTGGGGAACAGCAATTGAATGAGACTCTGGGCCCTGCCTTGGTTCAAATCCTGGTTCTGCTACCTATGAGCCGTGAGACAAGATTCTGAACTTGGGCAAGATTCTAAACCTCTCAGAGCCTCAGGTTCTTCATCTGTAAAGTGGGAATAATAACAGAACCTTTCTCAAAGGGTCGTTTTGAGAATTAATGAGTTAAGAAATGCAAAGAGCTTGGTACAGAACATAGTACATGCTCTAGAAGTGTCATTGGTGTTAATATGAATCTCCCTGGGCCTTCCCCTCCCAGGAGAAGCAGAATGTGGATAAAAGGAGACCTCGGGGCCCCCGAATCCAGAGGAGGTTCTCTTCTCCCTTCTTCCCCTCTCACAACCTCCTGGCCAGGTGCAGTGGCCAAAATACTTCTTTCATAGCATGACATCTTCCCTGCCCAGGAGGGAGGAAAGTAATCTAAAGACTGCATGCTAAATCCTCTCTGGGCATCTGAGGACTTTCCAGCCATGGGAAGCGGGCCTCAAGCCTGAGAAAAATCCTTGCACTAGAAAGTCAGGAGGAGGACAAGGCCCAGACACAGGGTGGGGACCTCATTGATCCAACCCCATCTTCCATTCCTTCAGGAATCAAAAGTGTTTTGAGCACTGCCTGTGGGCCAACGTGTGTGCCAGGTTGTGCAGAAGTAACAAGAAGGAGGACATGGGCCCTGCTCTCCCGGGAAGCCCACGACCTGATGTGGGCAATGCCACTTTCACATCCCACTAATTGCTGATAAAAGTGGTCAACACTTTCTTTTCCTTTTGGCATAAGCCTATAGCCTTCCCTCCCCTCCCTCCTTCCTTCCCTCCCTTTCCACTCCTTTCCACCCTTTCCTTCTTTCCAAATTTGTTCAGTCTCTATGTCTTCTGTGTGTGCAGCCCACAGTGTAGCATTTGACTGCATTTGATTTCTGCCTGCTCGGTCTATTGCTCAATCTTGCTTTACCCACCCCCAACCCCCAACCTACCCCTCTGATAGCACCTGAATAAGGTTGTCAGATTTGGAAAATTACAATGCAATCATGCACAGGACATGTTTATACTAAAAATTAACCATAGTTTACCTGAAATGCAAATTTAACTGGGTGCCCTGTATTTTATCTGGCAACCCGACACTTGGAAGTTACCCAAGATAACACCTGGTGAATTAGGTCTTGGGAGCCATTGGCGCCACTCCTGGGGAATTTTGCAACTTGGGCTGAGACTGCCTTAGCTGCCATTGGTGCCCCCATTTGCCGGTCTCATTTATTTGCCTCCTGCCTGGCTGTTTTCTTGTGGCAGCTGCTGCTTCCACGCTTAGGGATGTAACACATTAGGGACTGAGAGGGAAAGATAGGGCTAGGAGAAGCGATCCAGGAGCAGGTGTGAGGATTTAGCTGGAGTTCTCAGGGGTTGCCAGTGGGCTGGTGCCATGTGAGGGGCATTATCCAGGCACCATCTTCTCTGGCCTGGTCTTGGGAAGAGAGTGGCCGTCTGAGCCCTTCAGCGTGGGGAGGTATTCTGGGTAATCTGTACCAGGGTCTCTTCACATCCAAGCTCTGTGGTCCATGGGGAGAGATACACATATTCCTCACCATAAGGCTGCATCAGGACCAGGGAACCCCTTGCTCTCCATGCAATTAATGTGAGTTGTAGACACCAGCAACTGAGGCCCTGACTGCACAAAACCCTAGGACAGGCACTCTGGTTGTTGCTGATAGGCTGAGCTGATCGCACCACAAGTTTAGCAGATAGGGCCTTCTGAAGACTTTTACCAGGCCTGGGTGTGAAAATGGTGAGAGGTCAGACTAGACCTTAAACTGCATGTGGTTTAGTCTTCCCAGGGGAGATTTGGAAGCTAAGAAATCAACACCCTTCAACTAAGGGTATAGCCAACGTTGAAGCCTTTGGTTTTTCTGTTTGGAAAATGGGAAAATGCCAGTCACACCCGCTGGATTGAGGAGCCCTGTGATGACTGCTTGGACAGGTCAGTCTGGAATGACTACCCCAGGGTGGGGGCAGGTAGTTGTTCTAGTTGTTGGAGAGAGAACAGCTCTCAAGTCTCCAGCTGGCACACATTGGGGCAATGCATCTCTGGCAGGAAATCACTCGGGAGAGTCTTGGAGCAATGCCAGGAGGGACATGAATGATTCAAGAAGACACTTGTAATTGGTAGCCTAATGGACAGTGGTCAGCTCACTCAACAAAGCCAAGGACAGAGCAAGTCTAGAAATTAAATGCCTAAGCTTGGAGGCCAAGCTTAATTGGTTAATCTTGCTGGAAGTCAAGCTGATATTGTAGCCCTTAGGATCACAGGTTTTTGGTCTGGCAAATGAGCTAAATCAGTGGTTTTCAAACTGTGTTCTGTGGCACCCAAGGGGGTTCCCCTAAGATTTCAAAGAAACATCTCAAAGCCCTTGTTTTAGTTTGCCAAAGGGCTGTTGATGCAAAGTACCAGAAATGTGTTGGCTTTTATAAAGAGGATTTATTTGGTGTAAACGCTTACAGTTCCGAGGCCATGGAAAGTCCAAACTGAGGCACCATCAGAGATGCTTTCTCACCAAAGTCAGCTACTGTTGATGGTGGCATGTTGCCACATGGTGAAGCAAGATGGCTGCTGATCTCTGCCGAGATTTCAGCCTTCCCCTCCAGGCTCACCCTTTCCTCTTGAGCTCCATGGGCCCAGCCTCTTGGGACTTCATGCCTAAGTGATCTTTAGTCCTCTCTTGCCTGGCATAGGGCTTGTTTCTTTCTGGGCCTCCTATATCAGTCTCAGCTGTTCTGGTCTCTTCCTGATTTCAGCTGTATGATATCAGGCAAATGCCTCATCTCTCCCTCGGCCTCAGCTATTTGAGCCTTTCCTTTCTGTCACATGGCAGGATCAAAAATGGCAGAGCTCTCTCTTCCACTGTCTGTCTGTCTGAGTGAGTCTCTCTCTGTGTTTCTGTTTATATCAGACCCAGCAAGGGGGCAGAGACTCAACCTGGGTCACAAACTCACCTCACTGAATCCAATCAAAATTCCTAAAGTAATCTTTTCAAGTAATCTAATCAAAGTCCCCTCAGCTGAATTTAATGCAATCAAAGAGTATCCCACTCAGAGGGATAGATTATTTTACAAACATAATCTTTCTCTTTTTTTGGGATTCATAAAATAATTTCAAACTGCCATGGCCCCAATCCCTTCAACTAGAATAGCTATACTATTATCTCTTTTACATTTTGGATTCTGTGCAAAGTTTCTTGGCAGAAAAAAAAAGTTTTGCTGCGTTAAAAAGAAGTTTGAAAAACACTAATCTAGTCCAAATACTTTATTTTATAGATAAGGGGTTCATCCATCAAACATGTTTTGAACACCTTCATGTATGACACGTTGTGCTAGGCAAGCAGGGAGGATGGTTGGTTCTAGTAGAGATGAACAAGATAGTCTGTCCTCAAGGAAAATATTATCCAACAGAAGATGAAATCAACATAGTCAAAAATGAAAAATTCATCCAGTCGGTTCAACATACCCTTCCTTTAGTTAGTAATGGTTGAGCATTTAATGTGCCATGCATGGCTGGCCACTGGAATGTGGGAAATCCTGAAGGAAATGTTTCAGTTCAAATGTCTTCAGGCGTAGATGAAAGAATGCTACAGGTTTAAGCAATAAGGGTTTATTCTCTCTCCGAAAAGGAAGCCCAGGGATAGGCTGACCCAGGGCTGATCAATTCGACACTAACATTCTGAGTGGGCCTCTCTGTGGTTCTCTTGGCCTTCTTCTCACAGCGCAGGAGGCTGCTTCAGTTCTAAGTGTTACCTCCAGACAAGAAGGAAGGGACTTTTCTCCTGGCATGTTACTTCCTTTCATCTTTCAAGAAAATATCCCTCCCAGTGGTAGATTATATTATTTGTTCAAAAATATTTATTGTGCCTCCTTGGTGCTTCTGTGAAAAGGCTATACTCCGTACACTGCTGTCATCAGGCCTGGCCATATGACTCTCTTTCGCTAATGGGATGTGAGCAGAAGTGACGTGTGATTCTTCTGCTGGAAGTTTGAGAAGCATCATTCCTTCCGCCATTCCCCATTTTGCTCAGTCACAAGACTAGCATGTTGTGGAGGGGGCAGTTTCTTCAGCCAAGATCTTGGAATAAAGAAAACATATAGAAAAGAGCCATGTCCAGTCTATAAAGGTCATGTGGTATGGACAAAAAAAAAAAAAAAAAAAAAAATGAACATTTGTTGTGTTAGGTCACTAAGATTTTGGAGTTGTTTTTTACTGAAACACAATGCAAAGAAAACTGACCAATAATCCCAGCAGACTTATCCTATGTATCATTGGATAAAACTTGAGTTATATAGAATTAACTTATATTGGCTTGCAAGAGACTATTGTTAAATTTTCAGGAAACTTGGTAATAAATACTCAAAATGCATCACGTCCTAAATATTTTATTATACTTAACTATTATCTATGCTCTTGTGGTTAATTGTGTTTATGGCATCTGTATTGTGGGAAAACTATAAAATGGTGTGCTCTAGCCCCTGACTTCTAAACTCCCCATTCAATGATATCACATTGGTAACTTGAAATTGGCATAGTAGGAGTATTTACATCATGGAAATCTGCAAACATGCTACAAATTAGGGCTTTTATTTTACAAAAAAACCTGGAGAGCAGGTTGTTAAACATCACTGCCCAGGACTGGGACACAGACTTACACCTAAACCAATCACTGGCAAAAAGGAGTGAGATAATCATATTTAGCATAGTGGTTTTGGTTTTTCAAAGGGCTGCTGATGCAAAGTACCAGAAATGGGTTGGCTTTTATAAAGAGTATTTATCTGGGGTAAAAGCTTACCGTTCCAAGGCCATGAAAAGTCCAACTCAAGGTACCATAAGAGGCGCTTTCTCAACCCAAATCAGCTGCCACGTGTTGAAGCGAGATGGCTGCTGATTTCTGCCCATGTCTCTGCTTTTCTGCAGCTATAGGCAAACCTGGCATAGGGCTTGTCTCTTCTTGAGCTTCTCCAGGAGCTCTGCCTCTTGGGGTCTTCATGCTTAAGCAATCCTCTCTCACATTGCAGAGTCAAATATGCTGGCTTCCCCCACCCCCCACCCCCTTTTCCCCTCTGTGTCTATCCATCTGTGTGTCCATTTATATCAGACCTAGTGAGGGGGCAGAGACTCGACCTGAGTCATGCCTTACTGAGATAGTCCAATTGAAAAAAGGTCTCACACCCACAGGAGTAGACCAGTTTACAAACATAACCTTTCTCTTTTGGGGATTCATAAAATAATTTCAAACTGCCATACATAGCATAGACCCATCAAAATTCATCCTTTGGAGCTGGACCTGAACCTAATGTCACCAATACCTGTATATAATGAGTTCCATTAGTAAGCAAAAAGGGGTAGAGTGGGGGCAATGAGCTGCTGGCTAGACAACCAGAGATATAAAACGACATTGTTATGAGAGCTCAGAGAAGGGAGAAGTCCTTTGTGATAGAGGACTTTGGAGGTTTTATAGGGAAGGTAGCAGGTACAATGAGCTATGGAGAATAGGTAGGATTTTATCAGGAAGATCTAAAGCAAGAAGGAGAACATCCCAAAGTGAGGGAGGCATGAGTGCAAGGAGATGCTCAGAAAACAGCAAATCATTCTGTTCCGAAAGGAAGAGAAACTAACTGATTAGAAAGGCAAGTTGGAAAGGAAGTATATTAGTCAGTGTTCTCTAGGGAAACAGAACCAACAGGAGATATCTGTAAATAGCATGAGATTTTATAAGATTGTTTCACATGACCGTGGGGGATGCACAAGTCCAAATTCCATAGGGCAGGCTGCAGACCAGGCACTCCGATGAAGTTCCTTGATGAGTTACCCAGGAGATGCTGGCTGTCTGAAGTAGAGATGGGAATTCTCTCTCTGAATGCTGAAATCACTTCTCCTTTTAAGGCCTTCAGTTGATTGTCGATGTAACCAGCCATCTATACAATTAACTCACTGATGATTAAAGTCCATGAAATGTCCTTGTGTTACAATTAGCCCAGCGCCTGCTTAACCAAACAAATGGGCACCATTACCTGGCGCAGTTGACACATTAGCCTAATCATCACAGGAATTAGCTCCCAATTGCTGGGGACCTTGATACCAGGCTAAAGAAGATGGACTTTCAGGCAACAGTGAGCCATTGAGAGTTCCTGGACAGGGATTGAGAGGATGTGAGCTTTATACAGGAAAGATCAATCTGATAATATAGAGTGTGGAAAATTGCAGAGGAGAGAGAATTGGGGTTTGGGAGATCAGATGGACGGCTGCTGTGACTTCCTGGATGATAAGTGATGAAGGCAATTCTGATTAGAAGGTGTTCTTAACCAGGTGCCCACTGACCCAAAAAAAGATTTCAGGGGGTCTGTGAGCTTGAGTTGAAAAAACTCAACTTATTATCTTTATTTTCTCTGACCTCTAACTGAAATCTAATATTTCCTTCACTTATGAATGTATGCAATAAATAAATTACAGTACTATTCATTTCACCTGACTGGGGCAAAGGGGTCTGTGGAACAAAAAAGGTTAAGAATCCCTGGATTAGAGTGTACTCAATAGAAATTGAAAAGACCAGCAGGACCAGACTAATAACTAAAAGAAATATCTTACATATTGCTTATGATGCTATCATTCATTAAGCATCTACTGTTGTCAGACATACTTGACATGTAACTAGATTACTGAATGGTGTAAAACAATCAGTAAATAGCTGATTGGGAACCCCTACCTCTGTCTTCAATTGCTACCTTTCAGATATTCCCCCTCCCTGCCATGACATCTCTGGCAGATCTCTTAGTTTTTCCCATCTCTTTTCTTTCTTTTTCATCTCTTTTCATTAGGACAACTTCATCTTCAGGTATTTAAACTGAGCCTTTCATGTCGCATCCAGTTTGAAACTTCTCCCCTTCTCTCTAAGGCTAGACACTGCAGTGGAGAAGAAAGTGGTAGTCCTTCTTTTCCCTCTCCCTTGCTCCATTCCCTCTTCTTGACGATTGGAGGAGGGATGAATGATAAAGCGGCAAAAATGACATTGATGTTGCTTGCGGTTCTTCTTCAGTGGTCAAATTACCTTTGTCATGGCAGATGTGCACATGCTTGCTCTTTTTCTAGGGGGCAGCTTTGTAGGTTTTACAGAGGCCCCCACCTTCCCATATAGGGACCCCCCATACTGTATGATCGCCTGCTGTGGATCATGCGTTCTCTAGCTGAGCTCTTAGGGTTCCAGTCAGCTCCTGCTCTTGTGGCCCTTTCCACGTGGCCTCTTTCTGCCCCAGACTAACTGGGCCTGGCTACTTTCTTTGGTGTCTGCTTGGCCCATGGAACCATGTCCCCTTGCCTCTCCGTCCTTGGAAACCCGGCCCCAGCCAGGCTTTTTCTAAACATTGCTCAACACAAGAGTCATGAAATAAATCTTGAGTCCAGGAGACATGGGGTCGCTGAGAGCCCTTTCCCCAAAATAAGATCCGTTGAAAGGAAGGATGAGAAATCACTTTTCCCTTTTGACAAACAATTCTTCCCTCCCTAAACGTTTCTGGGAGTTTCCCTTGCTGGGTTTCATGGTGAGAGTAGAGGAAATTGGCATGGAATTCCCTACCCACTTAGCTGATAACCAAATTTCTCTCTTTTATATTTATGGGGACAGGAGAAAGGTGATGGGGCACGTGTTACAGAACAGGGTTTATTTTCTCTTAGCAAATCATGGGATTGCATCTAGTCCTTTTCTTTTTTTTTTTTTTTAAAGATTTTATTTATTTATTCATTTATCCCCCCCCTTGCTGCTTGTGCTCGCTGGGTCAGCTAACCACGCCGTGCGGGCGGGCTTGCCTTCACCAGGAGGCCCCGGGAACCGAACCCGGGGCCTCCCATATGGTAAACGGGAGCCCCACTGATTGAGCCACAGCCGCTTCCCTCTAGTCCTTTTCTTTAGGATGTTTTGTCCTTATCCACAGCCATGATTCCGAGTCTGGAACAGTGCCCTTTCATATCCTGTTTGAATTAATCGGGTTTTTACAGAGAAACAGAACCAACAGGAGATTATGTATATATTTTATATATGTACAAAACACACACACACACACACACACAGAATCAGGAAGAGTGGTTTGGGTATAACTCCATCTGGGATATGATGAGTGTGAGGTTGTGGGGGACACCTAGGCACCCCACGGATGTCCTGTGGATAATGATATTCTGCAAGTTGCCCCGGGGAAGGGAGTCTTGACCAAAAAGTAACAGATGAAGGAGACAACCAGAGAGTTTCACACTGCGGGCTGATGGAAAAGGGGCCTGTATTTGTTTCCTTTCATATGATTCTGAGAAAATAGGTCTACTGTAATAATGTTGATAATTTGCCAAAGAAGTAAAACTTCTTTTCTGATATTATCTTTGGCTTCCCTGTGAGGTGGCAAAGTGTATCATCTTCCTTCTAAAAATAAAGAGAGGAATAAAAGCACCTGGGACACGACCACAAAAGTCCAGCGAGGGTTTTCAAATCCTACTTATTCAGAGAGCTCAGACCAGGGATGGGGCATGGAATTGGAGTGTGGAATTGTGCAGCTGGCCCTTAGCTGTGGGAGGTTTAGGAAACCTGGAATCTGTGTTCCACCTGAGGATGGACTAGGAAGCCAGAGAGATCTGAGAGCAGAGGAACAAGGAAACAAAGGGAGGGAAGCACCACAGTTAGAGCCAAGAGCGAGCAACGGGGAGTCTGTGGATGTAGTGTGGGAGTGTCCCAGAAAAGCTCCCTGAGGCTCTGGGAAGCAGGGAGTTTGCAGGTCAGGTAGGAGAGCAAATCGTGGGGAGGAGGCAGCTAAGGGGTCCACGTGGGCTTTGTTAATATTTATCATTCCTAATGATGGTACTTTAGCATGAATTAGAAATGTGGTGATGGGTTTTTACTGTTCTCCTCAAAGGGAATGGAGCCAGGAAGGAGCCAAGTCAAGGGACACTGTAGACCAGTGGGTCTCAACCCCTTCCACCTGTGTCTTAACACTGTTCACGGGAGCAGCTGCCCATCAGTAACATCTCTGGTACCCTCATGTCCTGGCCCCCTGCTGTCCCAGAGGAGGGCGAAAGGGAAGGGAGAATGGCAGGAAATGCTCATCCATCAGACTCTTGGATGGGGACTTGGAAAAAGCCCCCTAGGAATTCTGACACCATCCTCCTTCCCCAAGATCATGCCGTCCCTTTTAGAGACTCACGACTGTGGACAGAATAAGAGCCCCGGACACATAGGAGGCACAGCAGAAGTCAATCACAACATTTATTGAATGCCCACGGTGTGCAGAACACTGGGCAAAACCCTGGAAGAAAATACTACAGAGGTCTAACAGTTATTGCTATTTGCTTCATGAAGAATACATTTCTAGTGGCGAGGACACTGTTACACACACACGAACATGTGTAACCAAACCACATAGACCTACACTGCTCAAACACACTGTAAGGTTATGAAGAGAGATCACTGGGGTGACTAGGACACAAGAAGCTATTGAGACACGTGCATTAATTTAAGATCAAAGATACAACTCTCCATTCCAGTGCTCAAGTTCTAATTTAATACTTAGGTGATGAGTGGAAGCTATCAGAAGACACTAGAAAGTACCGGAAACTCAAATTTATTTTCTTTTCTTAACTCAACTGGCCACTTCATTTCTAATTACAATTAGTAAACCATTTTAGCATGAAATAAAGGCAGTTGACTCAAAAAGTACTAGAAGAGCTTTATGTTAAAAACATTTTTTTGAAAAAAGCACAAATTTGGATTCCCAAAGGCCAGGCACAGAATCTGAAGGTAAATAGCTTTTTTCTTTCTTTTTTTTTTTAAACTTCCATTATATGAATTTAATGAATAGAGATAATTCCAAAGGCATTTTACCTACTTCTTAAAACTATTTTAATGTCAGGTTGCCAGTTAAAACACAGCCTGCCCAATTAAACTCTAATCTCGGATAAACAATGATTTTTTTTTTTCTTAGTTTAAATGTATCCTGAATAGTGTGTGAGGCATACTCACACTAAAAAAATTTTCACTGTTTATCTGAAATTAGAATTTAACTGGGCACATACTTTGTATTTTCATTTGCTAAATATGGCTGCCTTGTTTTAAGGTTTACACATCTTTGATACTTCCAGAGGTTCTCAATAACACAGAACCTAATTTATCTTCATTTATATGCTGATACTGTCAGAGAGGAAGTCTTAATCTTTTGGCAAGAAAATTGTACATTTTGTAGGATTTACTCAAATATTTGGTACATTTTTATTTTATACCTTTATCATTTTAGCAGTGTGCATTGTAGTGAGTTGAATTTTCATCTTGAAATCCTTGACTGAGATGACTGGTTACAGATCTTACAGTTAGACTGTAGTCTGAGGAACAGAAGCTTGAAAACAAATGTCATGCCCTCAGTAATTTCTTCTCAGTTATCACACAACTAACCACTTTCCCTCCTAAAAAACCCAATGGTGATACCAACATCTTGCTAAACGATAAAACAGCCCTTCTCCTATTCATGATCTCTTCTTGTTGCTCCCCTCCCCTTTCTTTCTATTTACATTTTTCTCAACATTGAAGTCAATTGCCATTGTGCCACCTTGTGCCACAGAGAGTGCCCAGTGTGGGCCAAAGGATGGTATGGCCATACCAAAACAGGAAGAAAAGCTCACTTTCCACATGGCTGAGGCATGAAAGCTAAGCTGCTCGCTCTTCCTTTCCTTCCTGTCCTCCCTCCCTCCCTTCCTTCCTTTTCCCACTTCCTTTATTGGCTGCCCACATTCCCACTTCCCACCTGTAAACTTGTTTTTGTCAAAAATGTCTGTGTTGATTTATTTAAACAGACAGGTCAATGCTGCTCTTTAAAAAAATTAAGAGGGAAAGGCTGGTGCAATGGACAGGCACATACTATTCCAGAAATGAACTTCTAGAAATGCATATATCTTATTTTAAATTGTGATTTCTAAATTAAAGAGATTAACACTAATTAAAGAAAAAGTTCATGTGAAATTCCAAGTTACTAAGGAATATAAAATAACATTTGTTGAATTCCAACATCCATAAATTGTTCTTTTCAAAAAAAAAAAAAAACACCAAAAAGTATCTTATATGAACAGAACATATTTATGTGTTTGGTTTACACATACACACAGAATACAATCAATAGCAAATACGTACATTGTATTTAAAGGCATTGACAGCTTTGACGTTCAAAAATGATTTATTGGCTGAGTCAAGAGTACTAGTTTTTATACAGCTTTGCCCCCTTGTCCAGGTGTACACAACTTGCAACTCTCCTTTGTGCCTGATGGTCTTTCTGGAAAAGAGGAAATGCCAGATGATATGAGAAATTAAGTTGAGGCAAAGAAACCATGGGATTAAATGTCACCGTGTAAAGGAGGAGTTAAGTAACATATATTATTAAAGTAGAAAAAATATTTCTATGCACCTTCTGGCATGTCACACTCCTTATAGTAAGATAGCATTCCATCCAGCTATTTGCCTCCTACTCTCTTTTCTTTTTAGAAACATAAATTCCAAATTCCATCTTACAGGTAATGTTGCTTGTACTATTCTGATGATGGCATAAACTTATGTCACTATGTCCATAACTGACCGCAAGATGAAAAAGTCAGGCTGTTCTCTTACTACAGAAAATAGCCAGGAGAAGTCGTGTTCTCTTGTGTGTGCACGAGGTGGGTGGCTGCAGTATGTACATGAAAGCATGATGGACTACACAGAGGCAAAGTAGATGCCACAGTGCTGCATTAGCAGAAGCAGAGCATAGAAGTGCATCTCTCCAGGATGTGCGCACACATCTGAGATGTTCCAGAACCTTCTAAAGCTCAGCAGAATCCACATCTCCATTTTGAACATGTGCTTGGCAATTATATTTGCAGCATGGGTTCCTGTTACTGGCCTGCTCAGCTTATTCTGATGGCGAGTGTTATTGAAAGTTTTCTGCCTTGAACTGTCTACAAACCAAGTCATGGCCCCAAGCTAAAGGCGCTCCCCTTCCCAGACCCCAGATGAAGGATGAAAAGAGGGAAATGAAAAGTTCCCACTGGAAATGGAGCCTTCCTTCTCCTTCACTTCCTCTCTCCTCCTCCCCCGACTGTTTTCTTCTACTTTTCCTCCTTCTCTTCTTCCTTCCCAATCCCCTTCCTTCCTTCCGCAGTGGAGTGCCAAGGGAAGCTCACGGAGGCAGGGCCACGGCATTCGTATGGCTGTACGAGTACCTGGACAGAGAGGCCCTTGTGGTCCTGCCCTCCTCCTCCTCCCCCACCTCTCCTCTCGCCCCTGGGGGGCCAGGGTTGGGGCAGCAGGGGAAGGTGGCCATGAAGCCGAGGCGGAATCGTTTGTTCATGAAGCAGTAGATGATGGGGTTGACGCAGGAGGAGGTGTAGGAGAGCAGGAGGATGAAGGAAATGGGGGCCCCTGAGAGGCGGCGCTCAGCCGAGATGGTGTCGTAGGCCCGCCAGGCATTGGCGCTGAAGATGGGCATCCAGCACAGAAAGAAGAGGACCACAATGACAATGAGCATGCGGATCACCCGCTTCTTGGCCACCAGGTTGGCCGTGGAGCTGCTGCTCCGGACGCGGCTGGCCCTGCTGCTGGTGGACAGCTGCTGCAGCTCCAGCTTCCTCGGGGGCTTGGACTTCTGCAGGTAACACCCGTCGCTGTCCTCGTATCTGCCGCTGCTGCCAGCGCTCGGTCTCCTTTCTGGGTGGACAAGTGACATCACTTACTGTTCAGAATGGGCCATGCCACAGGGAGGGCATGGAACACCTCTCCCCCCACCCCCATCAAGGGGCCAGACCAGCCTTGAGCTGCAGAATGGGGCAGGCAGCCTTGGGCTTACACCAACGTGGCTAAGTATTGATCTATGCTAGTCCTTTCCTTCAAATGAAAAGCTACTTAAAACTAAAAACACCATTTTTATCCATGTAGATTACATGGTAGCTCACACTCTTCTTCTTTTCCTTTGCCCAGCTTCTCCTGGGGAAGGCCCCTGCTTGCTTGATAAGCCTTCAGAATACTTTTATTGTGAGGACTTAGGTAATGAGCAAAAGTAAATGAAAACTCAGGAAACTAGAGAGACTAAAGTTGTCTACATAGTCAAGAGCTGAGCAAAGGGGTGGACTGTGAAGGGAAACAATTATGCCAACAAAGATGTTGGGATAAGTTTTTGTGAACAGTGACTTGTAATGAATGGGGAAGGAGAGGGACTTTGTGGCAACTGCATGTGTTCACGAAAGGGAGACAGGAAGGGAAAGGAGGTAACAAAAAGCTGAACTGAAGATCACAAGTCCCATCTCTTCTACTGTCTCTGGAGAGACACAGTAAAGACTGGAATGACAATTAGCTCTGATTGCTGAATGGTGCTCATTTGAATGCAACATTACAGAGAGTCAGGGACATATGGGCCCTCAGCTTATAATTGGGTTACGTGTGTTATTATCCCATTTATTCCACTCAGCACCCTTTTGAGAGGAATTATTTCTCCATTTTACAGATGAGGAAATAGAGACACTGGGTCTCATGGCTGTGCTTTATGCCATAGAATCTCATAAGGATTCTTTTGAAAATCTTTCTATGTGCTCTGTGGGCACATCTATTTAAAGTATAGAAAACAATTTTTTGTGATCTTTTGGCATAAACATACAGCTAAAAGATAGTTACCTCTAGCAGATTTCTTCTGGCTAACATCAAATTTTATTCCTTGGTAGAGTTCCAAGGAGATTAGTCCATATGCCACCGTCATCACAATTCCAGGAATAAGAAAGAGGATGAGTAACAGGAATGTGTGCCTAATAAAATCAAAAGAAATCCAATAACCAGCAACTCCAGTTTTTCAGATTCAAATAGGAAGGAATGAATAGGGTTCATCATTATTTTAACTGGTCTGAGCAAATCCAGTATTTATTAGGATTTAATATCCTTTGAAATTCCATGTCTGGAGAGTCAATCATGGGAAGCTGTTTCCAGATCATGTCTCTAATGAAGGACTAGCTAAATTGGAAAAGTTTGGTAGATATAGTTCTGTGCCTGGAACGTGTCTAATTATTAAACGTAATAGTAGCTTATATTCATCAAGGTGCTTACATTGTTTTATGTAATACACACTAGGCTGAACATTTTACATATATTCTTCATTTAATTCCCATAGTAGACTTTGAGGTAGGTACTGTTACCATAAGATCCATTTTACAGATAAGAAAACTGAGACTTTAAGAGATTAAGTAACTTGTCCAAGTCACACAGCTAGCAAGGGTCAGAAGTGGGACTCGAACCTAAGCAGTGTGATTCTAGAATCCATGCTCTGAAGCATCATAATATGAAGTTTTTTCAACTTTAAACAAGGTAGGGGTGGTGGAAAAATTCCTTGGTTTTGTAAAATATGGCATTTTTGCTGTTTCTGACCCACACACGAGCAACTAAAAATTGGGCCTCCTTTCCCGTGATCCTGTGAAGTTGGCACTGTGGCATACTAGTTCTAGTGCCCGGCAGGGCAGAGCTATGCTTTCTCTAAACACGGTTGATTCCTGAGGAACTGCAGGCTCTTCCTTTATGAGTCTGGCCCCTAAGTCACTTTAGCAGTCTGGCATGTGTAAAGTTACACGATTAGGCCATAAAATTGTCAGAGGCTCACGGTGGCTGGGCCATTTCTCATTTCAATTGGACATGTTTTGATAAGATTCCTTTTCAAGTCTTGGAAATGTCCCCTTCATTTGCAACATAATTCGTTTGTGTGTGTGTGTGTCACTTCGTTGAAGTGAAAGGAGCAAGGCGAAGGAGATTAGCTGAGTTGTAAGCCATTTCTGAACGCCTAGCTCCCTGCTTCTGAAACATCCTTGGACTCGGCAAATACCCTGCGTTTGTATAGCCTTTTAAAAAAGATATTTAATGGACTTTCATACACACACTCTCATTTGAACTTAATGAAGTAGATTAAAAAATATTTATATATTGTTAACTCCTTTTATAGAAAAAGAACCTGAAGCTCAGAGAGGTTATGTGAACTGCCCAAGGTCACCCAGCTAGTGAGCAGAGGAATGGGTATTAGAATCTCACCCTTTAATTTCTGGTCAAGTGCCCCACATGAGTACCAGAGCTGCAGCTCTAAGAAAATCCACCTGGAATTTGGGACTAATCTTTGCTCTGCAATTCTTCAGAAAATCATAGTTCTCCATCCAGCCCAAACCCCATGAGTCCTGTCAGCAGCACACAGCACAGTGGGAAAGCTCACAGAGGCTGCCACTAATTAGGTGTGTGGCCTTGGGCAGCTTAAGCCCTCTATGTCTCAGTTTCCTCTTCTGTAAAATGAGGATAATAGCAGTATCTAACCTATAGGTTTTTTTTTTTTAATTATTGTTTATTGATACAACACAAAATTTCTCATTTTAACAACTTTCATGTGTACATGTCTAAATGATATTAATTACATTAATTATATTCACAATATTGTGCTACCATCACCACTACCCATTATGAAAACTTTTCCTCACCCATTAAGCAATTAATTCCTGTCCCCTTGGTAACCTGTAATCTGCTTTCTGTTTCTATAAATTTGCTTCTTCTAGGTATTTCACATAAGTGAAATCATACAACATTTGTCCTTTTATGTCTGGCTTATTTCACTCAAAATGATGTCTTCAGGGTTTGTCCGTGTTGTCACATGCATCAGGACTTCAGTGCTTCTTCTGGCTGAATAATATCCCATTGTATGTACATACCACGTTTTGTTTGTCCATTCGTCCGCTGACAGACACTTGGACTGCTATGGTGAATGAGGCTGCTATGAACACTGGTGTACAAGTATCTTTTTGAGTCCCTGTTTTCAATTCTCTCAGGGATACACCTAAAAGAGGAGTTGCCCTATACGGTTTTGAGAAGAGTAAATGAATTAATATATGTATGGACCTTAGAACACGGCACTCTAAGTATTTGCCAACACTATTATCCTAGAAAGAGATTAGACCCTTCCTCAAAAAGTCTCCAGGAAATTGATCCTTCAGTCACCCTTGGTGATAGATTCCAGTTTTTCATAAAACTGCAAAATTATATCAAACTGTATTTGGGGGAAAAAAAAAAAAAACACTAGGCAACCTTACCAGGACTGCTGCATGACATCGTTCGGCAGTAGAAAGCGGCACATATTCGCTGTCTGGTTGTTATTTTTGGTAAAAGGCACCAAGATGCTATAAATGGGATAAGGCATCATGACGGTAAAGGAGAGACACCAGGTAGCAGCAATCACCTTCAGAGCATGGGATTTTGTCTGCCAGACACGGGACTGTAAGGGTTTGCAAATCGCACCGTATCTCTCCAGAGATATGGCCACCAGATTAAAGGTGGATACGCTCACAGAGGTGCCTGGGGAAAGGAACAAAGGAGTCAGTGACGGCGGCTCTGAAATCCAAAGTTTATTTGCACACCAGCTTAAGCATAACTGATCTGCACAGGTTTGATATCAGGAGAAGTTCCCAGAGGGTAAAAGAAATACAATGTAGGTATACTAAAAAAACAAAAAAACAAAAAACAAACCCCAACAACAACACACAAATGATTTATTCTCAGCTTTGTTCCAAAAAGGATTTAAGGCAGTCAAAGAAACGTGTTTGCAAATACATCTCCTTGCCAGTTTTTAGATAACGTTTATTGAGCTTTGATTACAACCCAACTCTTTAGGCAGAAAGTGCTCATTAATTAATAACCAAGGGGATGATATATGCTCCTATCCCACAGAAAAGGGTTTTGAGGAACTGGAAGAAAAGCTGTGATGCTGAGCACGGTCTACATAGCTGAGCTAACCTTATAAACCCAAGATTTTCAAGGACTCTGTGACCTTGGTCCCTGAAATCTGAGTTGGAGACATTCAGACTCTTCCTGAAAATTTCTAGTACAGATTGTCTTGAAGAGTGAAAAATTCTAAATTTTAAAACGTAGTTAAAAAAAAAAAAAAAAAAAAAACAGAGTAAAAAAAAAGGTGGGGGAGAAAATGGTCCCTATTGCAAATAAAGCGCTCTCTGCGTGGGGAGCGGGGCCTCCTCGTTCGCTGGGGGCTGCGTTGTGGGCAAGCACATCTCACTGCTCTGATGAGGAGCAACCAGATAACCCCACAGCAAAAGAGTTAGCGGCATAGTCCAACAGCCGAGCTTTCCCTGATTCTTGTACTGTGTGTATACACTTATTACAGTGCCTTCTCTTCTTAAAATTCCCTTTAACGCTCAGCTAGGAATTCTGTTAATTCTTCTGATGATCTCTCACCACAATTTGTTAAACCTTAGAAAGAATCCAAGTTTGGGAGCAGAGATTCTTAACCTGGAGTCCTTAGATTCTCATGAGGTTTATGGATATATATTTTCTCTGAGTCTATGTGCAAACGTGTCCTTTTTCTGGGGAGAATAGCCATAGCTTTCCTTAGAATCTTAAAGGAGTTGATGACCCCAAATGATTAAATAAAACTACATGTCCCAGGGCAGGATTTCCTGTGTTTTACTGAACTTGACTCCAAGGAGTTGATGAGATTTAGAGTAGAGAGCGTACCGCCAAACTCCTCACAGCGTTAAGTCTGTGTCATGGGCTTACTGTAACCATTAACTCACCAGCAGGCAAGCACCAGTTTTAAATCTCCTTTCATGTACTGTGGTTAAGGTTATTAAATAATTTTACCCTAAGATATATATGGAAGAGCCTGGAAATCATAAAGCATGATGAAATACTAGTTGTTATATTTTTGCTTTGTGATTTAACAATGACCCTTTGTAAGTACTATCTAAAATATTTATTTTCAGAGGACATGGACATGGATGGACACAGTCTTGGTTATTTGTCCATGGCCTGCAGCTTAGTAATTCATCATCATTTTGTCAGTGTTGGATCCCATTCCCTCAATTAGGAAAAAAAGAAGGCTTTTAAGCTTTCCAGACATTGAAGTTGCCCTAGCCCAACTCAGCTCTGCATATTTGCTAGGCTCGGATCAGAACAAAAAGCAACTCTCCCTCATTCCCCCACCCCACCTCCCCAAACCTGTGCTCGGATCAGGACAAGGGCTATGGCAATTGCGCAGAGAGATGGGACCAAGAAACATGCTTTTGTTTGGCCTCTGGAGAACCACAGCAGTGGGCTGTGAGGCTGTGGATCCAGCCCTGTGGTGGCTCAAACCTCAGCTCTGTTGCTTACTGCCTGTGCTCTTGGACTTACTATTAACCTCTCTGGGCCTGTGTTCCCTCCTCTCGGAGATGGGGAAATTTAGCTACATTGACTTCATAGGATGGCTGGGGATAAGATACAATCCCGTAGGCGAAAGCATCCAGTACACTATCTGGCATATGAAAAGTGGTAAAAAGTTATTAGCTCTCGTGAATTTTAGGATTATCTTCATTCTGGTGGGTACCAGCAGGGAGCCACATATAAGCCAGTCAGGGTCAGCTTAGAAAGCCCACAACTTAGAGCAAATTCAACTCCTCGTCTAGGGGCAGAGGCCCTTAGGGGAACAGTCTGGGAAGGAAACTGTAGGACTGTGATGAAACTGCTTCTTGATAGCCCCTGTTTCCTAGGAAAACCAGAGCAATAACATCAAAAAACGCTTATTCTCCGCCCCCTCCACCCACCCCAAAAGCCATGGCAGGTTGGGTAGAATCAGGATACAATCAGTGGATTCCTGAAAGGGATAGAGCAGCTTGAAGTCACTTTTGAGTCCTTCTTCCCTTTGAACAAAAGCAAGCAAAACGAACCACTTCTGTGTTTTCATATCAACTTCTCTCACTGTTATAAACTGGCCTTACAAAGCACGTGGGGATGTGTGAAGACTGAGCTATCTTAGAGCCAGCACCTGTGTCCTTTCACGTAGTCCTGCACAGCCAGGTGTTTTGCTTTCTAGCACTGGGAGGGCTCCTGCAGGGTAGCTGCGGTTGGGAAGGTCTGGGGCAAAGTCCGGAATCAGTGACCTGTGCTAACTTACCCATGAAGTAGGTGGTGGTCTTGCAAATAGCGCTCCCAAAGATGAAATCCTTGAGCAGGTTGGGGATGAGGTTGAAAGGCATGCAGAAGAGGCAGAGCATGAGGTCGCTGACAGCCAGGGAGAGGAGGAAGATGTTGGTGACGGTCCTCATCCTCTTGTTCCGAATCAGCACCGTGATGACAAGTGAGTTTCCCAGGACGCTGAGCAGGAATATCAAGGAATACAAGAGAATCTGCACCGCCGGCTGCCACTCTGCAAAAAGGAACAGAGATGAGGCGGAGACAGGGAGGTTATGAGAGCAGAATGCTAAAACCTTAGCTCCGCATGTGAATGGGTCTTTCCTGCCAATTTTTGTGGTTGTTCTTGTTTGGTAGGGGGTGTACCTCATTGAACCCAACCATTCCTGTACTGACAACCTTTTGCAGAAACAAACTCTGGAAAGCAGAGTGATTCAGTTGCTTTAAAAAGGTTGGTTTGTTAAAGGATCCCTCAGGAAGCCACTTTTTCTGAAAAAACAAAGCTTCTCAAGTGAAGCGGGATCGCTTTCTTTCCTGGCTGCCATGCATTATTTGGCTTTAATCACTTCGTCATGCTGGGTTTCCCACAAGAAAAGGTGACTGCTAGATTGTGGCAGCACCTTTTCTGTAATGCTTGTAACTTCAAGCTTTGACACTTGTAATCTCTTCTTGCTACACTTTAGCTCCTCACCCTCAGCCCGCTGCTTTTGTTCCTTCAAGGTGCTATACATTCACTCTTAATTCTCCCGTGGTGAACAATGAGACTATTTGACTCTATTCTGCTTTTTGATCTCTTTCCAAATGTCTGAACAAATGATTTTGCCCAGCCTTGTCTTGCCATGATTTTTAATATATTCTTTGTCAGCCTGTCTTGGCTGGTTTCTCCCTTGACTTAATAGTTTTCTGAATTAAAATAGTCTGTGACACCTACCTTTGGAGGAATGGGGCTGATCCAAGCAGAAAAGCGTCTCATTTTCGAGCCCGAGTTCACAGGGAGAACTGACGTTGCTCCCATTCGCAGGAAGGTTATCGACCATGTCCATCCTTGCCTGCTGCTTGCCTGCTGAGTGCTGGTGAGCTGGTGAATTGCTCACTTTCGGCTCAGGCTCATTCCTCTAATGACCAGAGGCTCCCATATGAAACCTGCCATGGAGGAGGGGGGTGGGGGGGTGGAGGGGGAGTGATTTCCAGGTGTGGGCTTTTTCAGCCATTCCTAAAGGCGACTTCGCTGAAAACACTCGGTCCAGCTGGGCAAGCATTTGTACTCCAGTCCTGGGAAAGGCAGCTAATGGGAAGCTGAGACTGCTTCCCCCTTCCAGGCCCCCACCCCTCCCGCTCCTGGGTCAGTGTTAGAGCCCTGAGCACAGACGGCCCAACTGCAAGTTAACCCTTTCCAGAGTGCTGCTGCTTTCACATACACACGTGTGCACACGCATGGACACACACACACACTTCCAAAGTACCTCTTTTCTCTGTACAGGAACCTGTCACCATCCCAGCCATAACCAGAAGAAAGCCCAAACT
This sequence comes from Tolypeutes matacus, assembly GCA_026826555.1. Taxonomy (NCBI): domain Eukaryota; kingdom Metazoa; phylum Chordata; class Mammalia; order Cingulata; family Chlamyphoridae; genus Tolypeutes; species Tolypeutes matacus. Next base: position 4,548,672 of record JAKSZT010052319.1, on the reverse strand, counting down.
GGCTGTGTGAGACAGGAACAATGAGCAGGGTAACAGATACGATAATGCAGACCATCGGGACTAAAGGACACCGAGGGACTCCGTTTCTATCTCCTGCTATAAAAGCAATTAGTGCCTTTTAGCTTTGGAGCCATGCCCAGCAGCGTGTGTGGATATAACCACGGGCTGATTAAGTTGCTCCCAAGCACGGTGTCATCCCTTGTGGTCTCCACGCTTGTTAACCAGAAAGAAAGGGACATTTTTTTTAAACAGCTTTTTTCAAATTAGAGAAGTTGTGGGTTTACAGGAAAATCATGCATAAAACATAGGGTTCCCCACATACCACCCTGTTACTGACATGTTGCATTGGTGTGGCACATTTGATGAAAGCACACTTTTATAATTGTACTAATTAACTATAGTCTGGTTTAAATGAGGGTTCCCTGAGTTGTGCAATTCCTTGGACTTTTCTTTAAAATTTTATTCTAGTAACATAAATGCAACCTAACATTTCCCCTTTTAATTACATTCAAAATAATTTGGTGCTGTTAATTATGTTCATAATGTTGTGCTACCATAACCACCATCTATTACCAGAACTGTTCTGTCATCCCAAATAGAAACTCTGCACACTTTAAGCCTAAACTCCCTATTCTGTCCCCTCCCCCCAGCTCCTGGTAACCTATATTCCAGATTCCAACTCTATGAGTCTGCTTATTCTAATTATTTCCTATCAGTGAGATCATACCATACTTGTCCTTTTGTGTCTGGCTTATTTCATTCAAGGTGATGTCTTCAAGGTCCATCTATGTTGTTGCACATATCAGAACTTCATTCCTTTTTTTTTTCATATCTGAACTGTTTTTTTTAGCTTGGTGACCTTTTCTTTTTATTAGAGTGGTAGGTTGACGGAAAAATCATGCATAAAATACAGAGTTCCCATATACCATCCTATTACTAACACCTTGCATTAGTGTGGTACATCTGTTACAATTCATGAAAGAATATTTTTATGATCATACTATTAACTATAGTCTATCATTAAAAACAGGGTTCACTGTATTATACAGTGCCATGTTTCTAAAAAATTTTTAGTCTTGTATCATAATATAACCTAAAATTTCCCCTTTTAACCACCTTCATGTATCTAATTTAGTGCTATGAATTATATTCACAATGTTGTGCTACTATCACCACCATTCATTACCAAAATTTTAGGAAACTCAAATAGAAACTCTGTACAATTTAAGGATTAACTCCCTATTCCCTACCCTTTCTCCATCCCTGATAGCCTGTATTCTAGACTCTTGACTCTATGAGTTTGCTTATTCTAATTATTTCACATCAGTGAGATGATACAATATTTGTCCATTTGTGTCTGGCTTATTTCATTCAACATGATGTCTTCAAGGTTCATCCATGTTCTCACAGGTATCAACACTTCATTCCTTTTTAGGGGGGAATAATATTCCATTGTGTCTATATACCACATTTTGTTTATCCATTCATTGGTTGATGGATATTTGGGTTGCTTCCATCTGTTGGAAATTATAAATAATTTCTGCTATGAACATAGGTGTGCAAATAACTGTTTGAGTTCCTGCTTTCAATTCTTTTGGGTATATATACCTAAAGTGGGATTGCCTGGTCATATGGTAATTCTATCGTTAACTTTCTGAGAAACTGCCAAATGGTCTTCCACAGAGGCTGTGCCATTTTATAGTCCCACTCTGAATGAGTGTTCCTGTTTCTCCACATCTTCTCCAACACTTGAGGCTATCCATTTTTTTTTTTTATAGTAGCCATTCTAATGGGTGTGAAATGGTATCTCATTGTGGTTTTGATTTGCAATTCCCTAATGGTTAATGATCTTAAGCATCTTTTCATGTGCTTTTTGGCTATTTGCATATCTTCTTTGGAAAAATGTCTATTCAACTCTTTTGCCCATTTTTTTAGTTGAGTTGCTTTCCTTTTTGTTGTTGTCGGACTTCTTTATATAGTCTAGACATTAAACTCTTATCAGATAAGTGGTTTCCAAATATTTTCTCCCATTGTATAAGTTGTTATTTTACTTTCATGATAAAGTCCTTTGATGCACAAAAGTTTTTAATTTTTTTTTTTTTAGGAGGTACCGGGGATTGAACCCAGGACCTCATACATGGGAAGCAGGTGCTCAACCACTGAGCTACACCTGCTCCCCAAAAGTTTTTAATTTTGATGAGGTCCCATTTATCTACCTTTTCTTGTGTTGCTTGTGCTTTGGGTGTCAAATCTAAGAAACCATTGCCCAACACAAAGTCCTGAAGATGCTTCCTTATATTTTCTTCTAGGAGTTTCGTAGTTCTGGCTCATATATTTAGGTCTTTAATCTGTTTTGGGCTGAATTTTATATATGGTATGAGGTAGAGGTCCATCTCCATTCTTTTGCAAATGGAGATCCTGTTTTCCCAGCATTATTTGTTGAGGAGAATATTCTTTCCCAATTGAGTAGTCTTTGCCCACTTGTCAAAAATTAGTTGGCCATAAATTTATGGATAGATTTCTGAATTCTTAGATTCATTCGTCTATATGTCTGTCTTTGTGCCAGTACCATGCTGTTTTGATTACTGTGGCTTTGTAATAAGTTTTAAGTTTGGGAAGTGTGGGTTCTCCAACCTCATTCTTGTTTGTCAAATGGCTTTGGCTATTCAGGGCCTGTATTAGTTAGCCAAAAGGAGTGCTGATGTAAAGTACCAGAAATCTGTTGGCTTTTATGAAGGGTATTTATTTGGGGTGGAAGCTTACAGTTACAAGGTCCTAAAAAGCCCAACTCAAAGTTTCTTCCTCACCAAACTCTGCCACATGTTGAAGCAAGATGATGGGCAATGTCTGCGAAAGTTCAGCCTTCCGTCTTCCTCTTAAGGCTCTGTGGTCCCTGCTTCTTTTGATCTCAGCTGTAGGCTGGCATAAGGCTTGTCTCTCTCCCCCGGGCTTGTTTCTTTCTGGGCTCAGCTGCTCTGCTCTCTTCACAAGGTCAGCTGTAGATTATCAGGCTCATCTCTCTTCTTGAGGCCTCTGCTATGTCTAATGAGCTGTCTCTATTCCTCTATGTTCTTCTGTGTGTATCTAGTTTCATGTGAGAGTCTGTTTTTTATCAGCCCACCAAGAGGGTAGAGACTCAACTCTGCATGCCCTAATGATGTGATTGAATCAAACCCTAATCTTCATTTAATAAAGTAAAAATGAAACCTCTGAATTTAACATAATCAAAGGGTATCAAGCCCAGAGGAACAAACAATCAATTTCTCTTTTTGGAATTCATAAATAATATCAAGCTTCCACAGGGCCCCTTACCCTTTGTCCAGATTTGAGGCTTTTGTGGACCCCAGAAAATCATGTTCCTACAGAAAACCCACTCCTATGCTTGTAAACCCATTTTGGATGGGGCCTTTTGTTTAGATTCAGTTGAGGGACCTTTTGATTAGATTGCTTCAGTTAAGGGCCTTTGATTAGATTGTAGGACTCAGGGTGGGTCTTAATCCTTTACTGGAGTCCTATCTAAACTGAGGAGAAAGGAGAGGAAAAGCTGCCATTTTACCCTGCCATGTGACAGAAAACTCCAGGATCACCTGCAGCTGCAGAAAGACAGAGAAACTCCAAGAGGCTGAGAGAGAGGCTGGAGGCTGGAATCAGCAGAGCAGCTGTAGCTGAAGCAATGAGACCTGGAGGAGAGGGAAGAGACAAGCCATATGCCCGATCACCCACATCTGAGCTTGGGGAGAAAGTGAGCTTGGAGAAGAAGGCAGAAACCAGCTGCCATTTTGCCTTGTCATGTGGCAGAAGTCCAGGATCTCCAGCAGTTGACCTTTGGTGAGACAGCATCTCTGATGATGCCTTGATTTGGACATTTTCACAGCCTCAGAACTGTAAGATTTCCCCTAATAAATTCCCATTGTAAAAGCAACGTATTTCTGGTATTTTTTTATTAGCAACCTTTAGCAAATGGAAACACCTTTCATATAAATCTGACGATTGGCTTTTCCATTTTGCAAAGAAGGCCGTTGAAAATTTGATTGTGATTGTGTTGAATCTGTACCTCACTTTGGGTAGAACTGACATTGTGACAATCTTTAGTCTTCCAATCCATGAACATGGAATGTCCTTCAATTTATTTAGGTATTCTTTGTTTTCTTTTAGCAATTGTTTTATTTTGCTAAAAGTGGTGCTGATGCAAAGTATCAGAAATGTGTTGGCTCTTATAAAGGATATTTATTTGGGGTAAAAATCATACAGTTCCAAGGCCATGAAGAGTCCAACTCAAGGCACCATAAGAGATGCTTTCTCACCAAAGTCAGCTACTGTTGTGTTGATCCCTGTGTGTTGCCACATGGTGAGGCAAGATGGCTGCCTATCTACGCTGAGGTTTCAGGCTTCCTCTCTGGGCTCACCATCTCCTCTTGAGCTGTTCCATGAGCCCAGCCTCTTGGGGCTTCATGCTTAAGCTCTCTCCTGGCTTAAGGTTTCTCTCCTCATAGTTCAGCTGTAGGCAAAACTGGAATCTTTTCTCTCACATGGCAGAATCAGACATGACTGTTTCCTTTGTGTGTGTGTGTGTGTGTGTCTGTCGGTGTGAGTCTGTTTATATCAGACCCAGCAAGAGGGCAGGGATTCAACTTGACTCACGCCTTACTGATGTAATCCAACCAAAAGCCATAAAGCAATTTATCAAGTAATCTAATCAAAAGCCCCTCAACCGAGTTTAATGCAATCAAAGAGTACCACAACCAGAGGAACTGATTAGTTTACAAACATAATAATTCTCTTTTGGGGATTCATAAAATAACCTCAAACTGCCACAGCAATGTTTTATAGTTTTCTGCATATAAATCCTTTACATCCTTGCTTAGATTTATTCTTAGATATTTGATTCTTTTAGTTGCTATTATAAATGGAATTTTTCTTTTGATTTCTTCTTCTGATTGTTTATTACTAGAGTATGAAACATTACTATTTTTGGTATTGGCCTTGTACCCTGCTACTTTGCTGAATTCAGCTATTAGCTCTAGGAGCTTTTTTATGGATTTTTCAGAATTTTCTGTATATAGGATCATGCCATCTGTAAATAGGAAAAGTGTTACTTCTTCCTTTCCTATTTGGTTGCCATTTATTTCTCTTTCTTGCCTAACTACTTGGGTTAGAATTTCCTGTACAATGCTGAATCACAGTGGTGACAGTGGGCATCCTTGTCTTGTTCCTGATCTTGGAGGGAAAACTTTCAATCTTTTACCATCAAGTATGATGTTAGCTGTGGGTTTTTCATATATTCCTTTTATCATGTTGAGGAAGTATCCTTCTCTTTCTAGTTTTCTAAGTGTTTCTTTATCAAGAAGCAGTGCTGGATTTTGTCAAATGTTTTTCCTGCATCAATTGAGATGATCATGTGTTTTTTCCCCTTCATTCCATTAAAGTGGCGTACTATATTAATATTTTTTTCTAGTGTACCACCCTTGAAAACCTGGGATAAATCCCATTTGATTATGGTGTGTATATAAATAAATAAATATAATTTTGAATTGTTTTTCTTCTAAAATATTTTTTTTATTTTTTAATACTTTAAATTACATAAATGTTACATAAAAATATAGGATTCCCATATGCCCCTATATTTTTTAATATGCTGTTGGATTTGATTTGCTAGTATTTTGTTGAAGATTTAAAAAATCTGTATTCATAAGAGGTTTTAGTCTGTAATTCTCTTTTCTTTCTTATTTTTTGGTTTGTTTTTTATTTTTTTATTTTTAAAAAAGCTTTAGATTACAAAAATGTTACTAAAAAATATAGGGGGATTCTCATATATCCCACCACCCCCCCCCCCTTTTTCCCCATTAACAACATCTTTCATTAGTATTACAATTGATGAACACATACTGAAGCATTGCTGCTAACCATGGTCTATAATTTACATTATAGCTTACACTTTGCACTGCACAATTTTATAGGTTTTGACAAAACGTATAATGGCCTGTATCCATCTTTGCAATGTCATGCAGAACAATTCCGATGTCCCAAAAATGCCCCATGCTACACCTATTTTTCCCTCTTCCTCCCCTCAGAATCTCTGTGTAATTTTCTTTTCTTGTGGTATCTTTAACAGGTTTTGGCATGAGGGTGAAATTTAACATCCTAAATATATAACAATCATATTTGATTTGATGCCAGCTTGACTTGAGTAGCATACACATACACTGTTCCTACACACCACTTTTTTGTTCTTGTTACAAATTATAACTTTGTACATTGTATGTCCAAAATCATAGATTTATCATTTCTTTTCATGCATTTGCATTTTAGCACCAAGGTAAGAAATGGAGTTATATACCAAAAAATACAATACAGTTATACAAGCATTTATATTTACCCAAATGGTTACTTTTACCGGAGATCTTTATTTCTTTATGCTGCTTTGAGCTACTCTCTAGTGTCCTTTCCTTTCATTCTGAAGAATTCCCTTTAGCACTGTTTGTAAGACAAATCTAGTGGTGATGAACTCCATCAACTTTTGTTTATCTGGGAATGTCTTATTCTCTTCAATTTTGAAAGAAATTCTCACTGGATATAAAATTCTTGGTTGGCAATTGTTTATTTTCAGATCTACCCACTGAATTCTTGCCTTCATGGTTTATGATGAGAAACTGGCACTTAATCTAATTGGGACTCCCTTGTACATAACATGTTACTTCACTTTTGTAGTTTTAAGAACTCTATCCTTGTCCTCGGTTTTCAACAGTTTGATCAGTATGTGATTGGGTTTATTGTTCTTCAAGTTTATCCTGTTTGGTATTTCCTGGGATTCTTAGATGGGCATATTCACATCTTTGCTAAATTTGGGACATTTTCTTTCATTATTTCTTTGAACATTCTTTCTTCTCTTTTCTCTCTTTCTTCTCCTTATGGGACTCCCATAATGTGGATATTGGTATGCTTGATGGTCCTCCAGAGGTCTCTTAGGCTATTTTCATTTTTTTATAATTCTTTTTTCTTTCTGCTCCTCAGCCTGTCTCATTTCCAGTGTCTTATCTTCAAGTTTGTTGATTCTTTCTTCTGCCTGCTCCAATCTGCTGCTGAAACCCTCCTGGGAATTTTTTATTTCTATTATTATGGTCTTCAACTCCAGTAGTCTGATTTAGTTCCTTTTTAAAATTTTATATCTTTATTGAGATTCTCATGGTGTTAATTCATTGTTTTCCTGATATCCTTTAGTTCTTTAAATTTTTCTTCATCTCCTTGAGCATATTGAAGATTTTTTTATTTAAGTCTCTGTCTAGTATGTCCATAATGTGGTTTTATTTGTTAATGTTTTCTGTATTTTTATACTCTTCCTTTGGATGAGCCATCATTTCCTGTTTCCTTGTTTGTCTTGTAATGTTTTCTTGCACACTGTACATTTTAATATTTTGAAATGTTTTTTTCCTGGGATTTATTCCCTGAGATGTCTGTTTTTTGAGTTTGTAACTAGCTGGTGATATGACAGAGATTTTCTTGAGTGTCAAGAGCTAACAATATCATGTAAGCCTAAGCAAAAAGCACCTTTCACCATCTTTGCAAATTGACTTTGTATTGGCTGGTGCTTTCCATCAAAATTCAGCCCTACTCACAGGAAGGTCAGCCCTAGATGTATGCAATGTGCTGGGTCTTCACTTTCTTTTCTGGGCCTGTGTCTTATCCTGGACTTGTGCTTGCTAGTGGCTTAGGAGCTCCCTTGCTTACAGGTGTTTGAATGCCCCCTCTACTTCCAAGGAAACCTTCTGCCCCAGGCTGTCTGCCTCAATTGTTTCTTACACTACTTTCATTGTCTCAAGCTGCTTTTGCCTAGAGGGCAAATTCTGGGAGTGGAGGGCATGCTGGAGAGGAGTTTCCCAAGTCAGTCTTTCCCAGTTAGAATCAGGCTTTGGACCCACAAAGGGAGTAGCAGCCAGTTCCAAATTGCTGGGAAGGGGAAGAGGGAGGGACCAGGAAAGTTTCCAGGAGCTTCTTCCATGGCTCCCCAAGGCTGTGCTTTCTTGTCTCAGCTCCTGCCCAGCAAATGCAGCCCTTCAGCTGTCCTCCACAGCTCTGAGTAAGCACACTGTCTTCAAGCTCCACCGCTGCATTTGTCTGGGGTGGGTTGGAACAATGGCCACCTTCAGAGTCATGCTCCCAGCTCCAAAGTAGCTAATCAAAGCAGTGATCAGTGATCAGTCTGTGCCCCTCACCTACATTCCCCTCTGGATCTTGGGGAACTGGATTTTTTATGTCCCTCTCTGACACCAGCAATCTACACCAGGGGCCAGACCCCACTCCTGCCTGCCACAAGCATGGGGGATGGGCAATGGTAACTGCCACGTAGAGAGAGCAATTTATTGGTCTTTACCATAATTTACCAGCCTCTTCCACTCTTCCCTGGATGCTGTACAGTGTTCTACTGGACTCAGAAGTTTTTAAATAGTTGATTTAGACAGAACCTCCCTTTTTAAAAGTTGTTCAGGTGGACAGAATGATTCCTGGAGCTTCCTACTTTGCCCTCTTCCCACAATCCTTTCTGAAAGGGGCACTCTTGAATAGAGGTTCCTGGATCCTTGTTGCAAGAAAGTTAGTAAAATTTTTCATTCATCCATTTATTCATCCATCCATTCACTCAATATGCTAATTTAAGGTCAAGCATTGCAAGGGGAGATACAATAGTAAACATGGCAGGTTGAGTCCTTTCTACCATGAAGGGCCCCTTCTCCTGGCAGGGGTAAGGTAGCAGGGGCCTGGAGTTAGCCCGTAAGCACATCAGCAAATGACAAGCATGGTCATTTCAGTTAGTATTAAGTACACCAAAGGAAGGAAGTCGGGGAGATGTGATGGAGAGGAATGGGTCAGGGTGTTAATTTAGATTGGTCAGGAAAAGCTTCCTTTCAATAGGGATCCATGATCTGAAATCTGGGATCACTGGTCTGGGGGTGGTGCTAGAGATTTAGCAAACTTGCACAGAGAAGGGCAATAAAATTAAGTGCTATGTTTCCAAAATTTAATCTACATGTGAATCACCTGGGACAGTGGTTTAAAAATGGGGACTTTCAGGCTCCCCTTCCCAGAGATTCTGAACCTTCAGCCTGAGGCCTGGGGATCTGCCTTTTTATCCAGACCAGTGATCCCAGGATCACCTGTTGGAAAGCTTCCTGGAGCCATTAAGAGCACAAGCACAGGCATCAGATTACAGGCACTGGAGACTGGTCTTCACCACTGGCCAGTGGTGGAACATGGACAATGATTTCACCTGAGTCTCAGCTTACACATTTGTATAATGGGCATGAAATAATGCTATTGTAGCAGTTTGATATTATTTATGAATTCCAAAAAAGATATTGATTATGTTTGTAAACTGGTCTGTTCCTCTGGGGATGATATCTTTTGATTGACTTAAATCCAAAGACTTTACATTTACTTGATTAAATCAAGATTAGGCTTTGATTTGACCATGTCATTAGGTCATGCAGGGTAGAGTCACTGCCCCCTTGGTGGGCTATATAAACAGACGCTCAATCAAGAATACAGAAGTAGATACACAGAGAAGATACATGGAGGAAGAGAGACAGCTCCATAGACACAGCAGGGGCCCTGGGGAGAGATAAGCCATTCACCTGATGGTCTACAGCTGACCTTGTGAAGAGAACAGAGCAGCTGATCCCAGAAAGAAATGAGCCCCGGGAAGAGAGGCAAGCCTCATGTCAGCCTACAGCTGAGATCAGAAGAAGCTGGGACCACAGAGCCTTAAGAGGGAAGAGGAAGCCTGAGCCCTCACAGATACCGCCCGCCATCTTGCTTCAACACGTGGCAGTAGAGTTTGGTAGGGAAGTAACCTTGAATTGGACTCTTTAGGGCCTTGTATTTATTCCAAATAAATACCCTTTATAAAGGTCAACAGATTTCTGGTACTTTGCATTGGCACCCCTTTGGCTGCCTCCCTCATCGAATTGTGAAGATTAAGCAACATGATATATGGAAAGCACTTAAAACAGTGCCTCGACCGTGAGCACTGAATAATAATTTGTGTGATTAATGGGGAAGGTTGATTCTAGGGATGCTCTATTGATCCGCATTGTCATGACCAGATGAAAGGTTTGTATCTCCAGGACACTAGCACAGTGCCTGGCATATAGTAGGTGCTTGGTAAATATGAATTAATAAAACATGGAAAATTAGCAGAGCCAATATTTCATTGCTTATTTTATCCTTTTATGACTCTATCACATTGGTTCTTCTTCTGGCCAGCTCTGGATCCTCATTTGGAGTTTTTGAGCTACTGTTACTTAGGAGTTTAACTTAAAAAGAGAGAATTCCAATGGGAGATGTTAGGGCTTCAGAAGGAAAGGCTGACATGTTTCCAGGGTGTCAGTCCTTGTTTAATTCCTCAATATAGATTTATTTTGTGCCTTGTAGGTGCCAGGCACTGTCCTACGTGCTGGAGATAAGTCATGAACAAAGTAGATGGAATGCCTGGCCTCCTGAAATTCACAGCCCACTACGGGAGACTGGCAAGAAACAGGTGATGAGTAAGCTGGGCAAAATGGAAGCCTGTCTCATCTCTGAGCAAGCCCTGTCCTCTGCATTGGGTGCAGTTCTAGGTGAACTGACAAAAATTTACCAAACTGAATTGGAATGATTCAGTGTCTCCCGGACCCCCAGATACACAGTTCAGGGCAGGGCAGAAGCCCAGATGTCTCCTGCAGCCCACTAAGCCCTTACGCATAGAAGAATCTCTTCTCTGCCAAATTCTGCCCTAGAAAGAAAGAATATAAGCAATCTCAATGGGCATCTGGATAATGAAATTATTAGCTTCTCCCCAAACCTTTCTCAGCCTTAAGGAATAACTGTTCTAAAACACCTAAAAGATTCATATGTCTTTTTTTCTCATGACAACATTAATCATATGCTCATAACATCTTTTAAATAAAAAAAAATATGGAAGTATAAATATACCACAAATATATTTCTAAGCCCACATGATTTATTTTAAATATGGTGTCACTTTCAGAAAGAAACACAGTTCAGAAGCCAGAGAGCCAGAAGTAGTTACTAGGTAATTGGGTTGTGGGAGAGACAATTCACAGGGCAGGCTGACATTTCTTAAAATTCTCTTGCCTCTCGTCAGCAATCCCCATCCCTCCCTCCCCACATCAACTTCTGCTGCTCCGAAACTTGCTCTCTAAATTCCTGTTCTCAATTCTCTTCCCAAACCTCCTAGACTGTTGCGTGCTAGAACTTTTCTCTTTCCTTCTTCTAACCATCCCAGGCTTCTAGAAGTGACGGCGGGACTTCCGGTTCCCCATCCTTACCCCGTGCTGGGCTATGCTGAGGAAGGTACGTGCTCCAGGGCATCCCTGCTCCCCACAGAGGACAGCTTGCAACCCACCATCCATGAAGTTCTGCTCCCACAGGATCCCATTCACAGTGGAGCTTTTCTAGTGAGTAAAACTGCTCTCCTCGCTACAGAGGCAGGCGAACTCCATGTCATTTAGCAAGCTGTGGCTGGGTTTCAAGCAAGTACCTTTGTCTCTGTGACTCTCCATTTCCTCACCCAGCTCAGAGGATTGCTAGGACATTGCATGCCATGATGTGTACAAAGCACCCAGCAAGAGCGTTTGGCATGTTCTAAGGGCTTGAGAAATGATAATAATAATTTACCATGTTTCACTTTGTTAAGAACATTAAAATCATCCTAACACTACTGCTTCAAGATAACCTTTGTTAAAGGTTTGTGGATAGCCTTCCAGCCTTTTCCTCTACTGCACAGTTTTTTAAAACAAATCTGTATGTATGTGGTGTCCGTCCAACTTCTCACTTTTTGAAAATGTAATTTTAAGGTAACATTTTCCTCTGCAAGTAAGAAGTGTGTTTATTTTTTAGCATGTAAATTAACAAGGAAGTAAAAAACAACAACAACAAAAAAAAACACAAAAAAAACCTATAACCCTATTATCCAGGGAATTTAAAAACTGTTTTATATACCTGGTATTTTTGTGTGTAATATATGTATTTTGTATATTATATTTCTCAGTTAGCATTATTTCATCATTTTTAATACTTTCTCATAGTGTTACTTTTATTTTATTTATTTATTTATTTATTTATTTTTTTTAGGGATGGAGGGACTGGTTCTTTATTTCAAAAAGAAACTTGTCAATTTTCAGTATCAAAACAGTTGCATTATTGGTTTCTCTTTCTCCCAATTGGTCCCCAAAAGAGACCACACCAAAGGAGAGTACATTTTAAGCCAATAAGCTGAAGGATGCACACCTAACAGACCTCACAGAAACCTCACCAAAAAGGGGGAACTGGGTGGGGAAAGGAATTGTACAAGATCAGCACACTGCCACCCAGGCTGTAGAGAGCACTCACAGCCAGGTGGGGTGGCCAATGTTTCCCGACCCCAAAGAAGCAAAGTTTCAAAATAATATAAAATTTTTATAAGTTTTGTCCATAACCTATTCAAGATTTCTCCAGCACTGACTGACCCAAAGCATGAGATGGCACTTTTTAGAGACAGCAGCTTCAGACCCAGAAAAGGGTGATGAGATGCTTCATATGGCTAAATTAGTGGCAAAAACATAATTTTCTTTTCTTTCCTTTCTTAAAAGGAGGCAGGAGAGTAAATCAGTGGTCACCCCAACATAAGGGGAACATGATCCATTCTGTGAGCTGTTGAGAAGGGAGTAGAGAAAGGACGGGACAAAGATTTGGTCTCAAACAGAGGTCTCAACATATTAATTTGGTCACTTCTGATGAGAAAAACTAAAAAAATTAATAATAAAAAACTTGCCCTAAGTTAACTTAAAAGCCGAAAACCTGAACAGCACTTTTTTTTTTTTGGAGGGGGCTAACTCCTGGGATCACTTTTCCAGTTTGGCTGGTGCTTTTTGTATAGAGCAATCAATGAGTTTTCCCCTGGGTTATGTTTGGCTCTCAGTGAGGCAGGTCCATCCCTCTTTCCCTCCTCTCTGGAGTGGGCAATATGTATTAAGCTGAAAAACTACCTTCCAAAAGTGAGAAAGGGATTAGATTGCTGCTTCAGAGCTGTGGAATTATTTGGAATGTTTTACAAATGGCTGCTACAACAACAAAAAAGGGGGATAATTACAAAATGTCTACATCACAACATGCTTTTAAAGACACTTGCATTGTGCTCACATCCCTTAAAATGTTGTTCCCAAAGGTGCTCAGCCCCCTAGCCCAGCTGCAATCTCTGGGAGAGGCAGAGACAGTTTGGTGAAAAAGACACAGGGCCAGGGGTGGGTGGGTAGGTGGGTGTACAGCGAGAGGAGAAAGCAGCCTTCCAGTTAAAGATCAGCCCTCAGTTTAAAGGTCAGCTTCGGGCAGGCTGGCCTCAGGCGGAGTCGGGGTCAAAGGGAGGAGCAGCAGCAGGGCAGGACTGGGGTGCTCTACATCTCATTCAGGTCAAGCGGAGTCTGGTCCAGCATTCTCTGTGTACAGAGGTGCTCCTCTTTGGTGCATTTCAGTTTATCTTCCAAATCATCGATTGTCTTTTCCAGCTTGGCTACCGATCTCTCAGCAAACTCAGCACGGGTCTCTGCCTCCTTGAGTTTATCAGTAAGAATCTTTATCTCTTCTTCATATTTGTCTTCTTTTTGAGAGTACTTTTCTTCAGCAGCACTCAGACACTTCAGGTTCTGGTCCATCAGTCTGATCTGCTCATCCATCTCTCGGCAACGGGACTCTGCCAGCTCAGCTCGTTCCTCAGTGCGTTCCAAGTCCCCTTCAATAATCACCAACTTACGAGCCACCTCCTCGTATTTCCGATCTGCCTCTTCTGCAATGTGCTTAGCTTCTTCGAGCTGGATTTCCTGGAGTTCCATCTTTCATACCTCTCTCACTCTCATCAGCGGCTTTCTCTGCCTCCTCCAGCTTTTGCAGGGCAGTAGCCAGGCGCTCCTGAGCGCGGTCCAGCTCCTCTTCAACCAGCTGGATCCGACGATTCAAGGAGGCCACCTCAGCCTCAGCCTGTTCACGGGCCCGCCTTTCTCCCTCCACTTCCCGCTGGAGGCGCTCGGCTCTCTCCTCCGCATCATCGGCCTGCTGCTGTAGAACCTGGATCTTGCGCTTCACCGCCTCGATGGTGGTGATCCCAGCCGTGGTGCCCACCCAACAACTGCTCGCGCTCGGATTCCTGCCTCCTCCGCTCGGCTTTGCAGCCGCTTCTCCCATAGTGTTACTTTTAGTGTCTATTACTCACTTCAGACTATTTGCTCTCATTTCCTAAAATATTTCCATACAGTTGGAGTTTTGGGTTATTTTTACCTTTTTGTTTTCATGAGTGACACTGCAATGAACATTTATAGACAATGTTTGTGGCATTTGGTGTACTTTGGCAACTTCAGGGCTACCATCAGCACAACTCCAGGGGGCAGCATTCACATTGAATGCAAAGTAAATGGCACTCCCTAGAGTTGCCAGTGCAATGTGCATGAGCTCCTGAAACTGGGAGGCTGCCATGTTTGGGCAAATAGCTTTCCAAAAGATGATACTCATTTTTAAGCCTGCTAGCGATATGCTAGCACTGATTTATTATACTTTCATCAGCATTAGATATTATTTAAAATTTTCATCTTGCTAATTTAATCATGAAAAGGGTACCTCATTGTTGTTATAATTTGCTTGTCTTTTATTACCAAAGATGCTCAAGATTTCCCAAGTCTTTTTTACTAGTTGTATTTCTTCTCTCACTTAAACAAACGTAAGCCAGAGCATCTTTTTAAATTATGTGCCTTGCCCATTTATTTATTCAATCAACAAATATTTATTGAACATCTACCATGTGACAGGAACCAGTGTAGGTCCTGGGGATACAACAGTGACCAAAATAAAGTCCCTCCTTTTACTGAGCTCTCATCCTAGTGACAAAGTTCTGGCCAATGGGATATAAGCAGAAATAAATGTACAACTTCTGGGAAGTGTCTTTACACAGAGAAAACATACCCTTTTCTTTCTTTTTCATCCTTTCCCTTGCTAGAAGTAAGATGTGACCACTGGAGCTGCAGCAGTCATCTTGTACCATGAGGTGGATGTCATGTGTTGAGTATAGCAGAATAAGATACTAGAAGGAGCCTGGATCCCTAATTATCTCAGAATTGATTTAGCAGCCAGGCCTGGGCTGCTTACCCTTAGAGTTCATTTATATGAGAAAGAAAAATAAATTTTTATCTTGGATTTTCTGCCACTCTCAGCCTAATCCTAACTAAACACTGTGATTTAGCATCTACATATTTCTGGTGTCTGATCTTTTCTCACATAGCTCTTCAACTATACTCAGAATGCATCATGGTAGCTTTCATTTCACAGATCTTGATCTCATTTCCCCAGCTCCCATTGTGTGGGTCTGATTCCTTATTAACTCATCAGGATCTACCATTATTTAAGGCTCAACCATGTCCCATCTCCAAGTTGCTTTCTCCAGTTCACAGCCCTCATTGCTCTGTTTTTTTCTGTCAACTACCAGAGCCTTCACTACTGAACCCACTCATTAGAACTTCATTTTATTTTTTTGTTCTTTCTCCTCTTGAAGAAAATTTTCTAATTGTTTCCACTTCTCTCTATTCCCACTGCCATTACCCTAGACCATGTGACTCTTGTCTCTCACCTGGATAATTGTATTAGCTCATTAAATGGTCTCCTTGCTTTCCCTTTGACTCCTCCAATTCCTTCTCCAAACACCTGAGTGAAGTTTTTAATACATAAACCAGCATGTTATTCCCTACTTACAGCACTCCAACCCAATCCAGTAAGGCCCTGCATGACCTGTATGTCTCCTGCTTCCCTCCCTGGCTTCGTTTCACAGTCTTTCCCCCAGTTCTGTGTGTTCCAGTCACAGTCTTCTCCTTCCTATGCCATGCTCTTGGCCATATCCCTTCTGTACTTCCAGAGTTTTTGCACATTTAGTTCTCTGCACATGCCTTCCCCTCAACTCTCACTCACTGATGACACCTCCTCAGGAAAATCTTCCCTTGGACCCAGACTAGAACATCCCTCGGATATACAGATGGCTCCTGAGTCCTTTCTTTCATAGCACTTACTAAAGATTCAAATATTCTATTTGTGTGATTATTTGATCATTGTCTTTGTCCTTGCTAGACTCAAGCTCCATGAAGATGAGGGTTGCACTTCTCTAGTATCCCTTGTCCTGGGTTGAATAGTGCCCCCCTCCACCCCCCAAAAAAAATTCATGTCTATTTGGAACCTCAGATTGTGACCTTATTTGGAAAGAGGGTATTTTCAGATGTATTCAGTTAAATTAAGATGAGGTCCTACTGGATTAAAGTGGGCCCTACATCCCATATGATCGGTATCCTTATAAGAATTGGGAAATTTGGACATAGAGACATACACACAGAGGAATGATGGTCATGTGAAGACAGGCAAAGATTGGAGTGATGCAGCTGCAAGCTTCTGGCCACCATGAGAAACTAGGCAGAGACAAAGAAAGATTCTTCCCTAGACTCTTCAGATGGAGCATGGCCCTACCGAAACCTCGATTTAGACTTCTAGCCCCCAAAACTGCAAAAGAATCAATTTCTGATGTTTTTAAGTTACCCAGTTTGTGGTACTTTGTTCCGGCAGCCCTAGGAAACCAATATACCTCTTCATGTATGTGTAGGCACCATTACTCACAAAACCTCTATGAAGTAAATGTTTTTATATTTCCTTTTGCAGACAAGGAAGATGAGTCTCAAAGAGATTAAAATTGCAGAATCAGTATTCAGATACAAATAGGAACCGTGCTGCTTTAGTTTTCTAGGCTGTTCAAAGCAGATACCCTAAAATGGCTGGGCTTATACAACGGGAATTTATTAGCTTATAGTTTGGAGCCAGGAAAATGTCCAAATCAAGGCATCAAGGTGATGCTTTCTTCCTGAAGACCTGCTCCCACCCACCCTTGGCTCCTCTGCCACATGGCAAGGTACGTGGCAGCATCTGCTGGTCTCTCTCTTCTCTTCTGGGTTTTGTTGATTGCCTCTTCTTGCTTCCATGGCTCAATCTCTCTCTTTCTCTGTCTCTCCTCTCTCTCCCTCTGCTCTCTGTATTCATTCCATTTAGAAAGGACTCCAGTAATAGGATTAAGGCCCATCTTTAATGAGGTGAGTCATACCTTAATAGAAGTAGCCTCATCAAAGGGTACTACTTAACAATGGTTTACACCTACAGGAATGGATTACATTTAAGAATATGTTTTTGGGGGGTTCATACAGCTTCAAACCACCACACTCCACCCTCTGAACCTCCAAAAGACATGTTTTTTCTATATGCAAAATACATTCATTCCATCACAGTATCCCAAAAGCCTTAAGTCATTTCAGTAAAAATACTAAGTACAAAGTCTGATCAAAATCAGTTATTGGTGTGGTCTGTCCTGGAGCACAATTCCTGCAGTCTGTGGACCTGTGAAACCTAGAGAACAAGTTATCTGCTTCCAATATACATAGTGAGAACTTGGAAGGAAAATAGGGGTCACAGGTCCCCAAAAATTCCAAAACCCTGCATGGCATTCAATTTCAAGTTCTGAGAGCTCTATTGAACAATGTTTCATCCTCCAGGCCTGATGGAATGGCAGCTCTGCCCCTTCCAAGTGCTTGCACAGCAGCCTTGCTCTACCCTAACACTGGGGTGAAAGCTCTACCCTCTTCAAGCATCTGAATGGCAGCCAAGCTCCCCACAATCCCCAGGGCATAGGCTCCAACCCCTGAGAACTCTGGGGTCGTAGCACTCTTTCTGAACAATGAGGTGGAAAGCCTGCTGTCTCCAAGCTCCAAGATATACCCACCCTCTACACACACATGGGTGGGCCTGCTGTCTTGGTCCAAGAAGACATCTTCGGTCCAGACCTCAGCTTCCATAGTTCTGCCCCTGAAGTGATTTTTCCTTCAATCTGTCCCTTTTAGTCCAGGCGGGCAGTGGTTTTGTTCATATAGATCTTACAAAAAACTTGTCAGTTTTGCATGTGGTAGACAGGAGTCTAAACCATTAGACAAAAGAACTTTCCACAGATCTTTCCTGGATAACTGCATTTCCAATCCTGACTTACACTGGAATGGCTGATTGGATCAGTTAAACCCTCACATGGAGCACTATCTTCTGGGGACTTGCTTTCCAGAAGCTCAGAATTTTCCAAACCATCAATTTCTGATTTCTTTGTGCCCAGGAGTTCAGATCTCAGCTTATTCCAGTCCTCTCACATTTTACTATGAGCTGCAAGGAGAAACCAGACTGCACTTTCCACATTTAGCTTGGGAATCTCCTCAGCTAAATACCCAAGCTCATCGCTTTCAAATTCTGCCTTCCATATGACATCAGAACTCAGTTTCGCCAAGTTCTCTGCTCCTTTAAAACAAGGATTGCCTTTCCTCTGATTTCCACTAACACATTCATCATTTTCTTTGAAGGCCTCAGCAGAAGTACTTTTAACATCCATATTTCTACCAACAGTCTCTTCAAAACAATCTAGGCCTCTTCTATCATGAACCACACAATTCTTGTGGTCTCTACCCGTTATCCAATTCCAAAGTTGTTTCCACAATTTTGGTATTTGCAATAGCAGCACCCACTGTCCTGGTATCAAAATTGGTTTTAGTTTCCTAGGCTGTTCAAAGCAAATTCCATGAAATGGGTTGGCTTAAACAATGAGAATTTATTAGCTTACAATTTAAGGTCAGGAAAATGTTCAAATCAAGGCATCAGCAAGGTGATGCTTTCTTCCCAAAGGCCTGCTGCCAGCAGTCCTTAGCTCCTCTGCCACATGGCAAGGCACATGGCAGCATCTGCTGGTCTCTCCCATCTCTTCTGAGTTTTGATTGCAGCTTCTTGCTTCCATGGCTTTCTCCCTCTCTTCTCTCTCTCTCTCTCTCTATCCTCCCTCCCTCCCTCCCACTCTCCCTCCCTCCCTCTGTCCCTGTATTCATTCCATTTAGAAAGGACTCCAGTAATAGGATTAAGAGCCATCTTTAATGAAGTGAGTCATACCTTAATAGAAGTAGCCTCATCAAAGGGTACTACTTAACAATGGTTTACACCTACAGGAATGGATTACATTTAAGAATATGTTTTTTGGGGGGTTCATACAGCTTCAAACCACCACGAGTACCAATATCTGTGCTCATTTCATTACACTTGTGTAGCATAAAATATCACCACAACAATTCTCAAAGATTGATGGAAACAGAGGTCAATGACTTGCTCCCAATCCCATCTGGCCCTCGGTAAATTGTGAAGTCTTTAAGACCCAAGAGCATGAATCTCCATAATGGAATTTCTTAGTTATGACAGACACCAGGGGAGAAGCTTGGAGGCAGGGTTTCAGGTAACTTGAGAGTCAACAAGAAACCCAAACAGAATTAGCTTGGAATTTTCCCACCCTTTCCCATGATCCCCAAGGACCACTCAGAGCAGGAGGTCAAGAAACACTTTTGTGAACTGAAAGCAAACGAGAACACTTGTTTGCATGCTTACTGTGCTATTTCCTCTCACTACACCTCAATCTTGGCTTTACCATTGACTGTCATCCCTTTGAATTTCCAGTTCCTTATCTGTAAAATACAGATCATTCTATGAAGCTCGCAGGGACATGAGAGGTTCACAGGATATGGTGTATATGTGTCAAGTTCTGTCTGAACTTCTGAGAGTTGTGTGAATGATAAAAGCACCATTTATGGAGCACAAACACTTCATTAGGTGCCTTACTATGCTGTCCCTCTTTCTCCCACACCACACGAAGTGGCTTTTAATACCCCATGTTACTGAAGAGGAACTCAGAGTCCCGGGAACGTAGACCTGCTCCCCCACCACAGAGCATCCTTCAGCTATTTGTTGGAATCTTAAAGCAGACCTCATGGGTACCTACAAACCATTCTCCTAGCTATGTGTACCTCGTGGCAGTTGTCAGCTTCTTTTTCTCCTGCCCTGGATCCCACTGCGGATATGAACTGTACCATTATGAGAATCAACAGTCATAAAAAGAACACCATCTCCATCTATTCCCACAGTGTCCACTCTCGGGGACCAGTGGGCAGAGGTAGGGAGTCAGCACCCAAACTGCTCTACTTGGGCTTGACCCCCAGAAAGCCTCCTATGGAAACGCTTACGTCAGCTCCAGCCCTAATTCCAGTCCAAAGGTCTACCCTGGCCCCCAACTTCCTGTTCTTCTGCTGCACTATTCCATCCAAACTCCTTTTTCCTCCTTAAATAAAAAGACAAAAGCTCCCGGGGGGCGGGGGCGGTTGGTGGATGCAAACAGATGGATGTGCCTTTCTGGGGATAGTGGGGAGAGGTGTATCCCAGCTCAGTCAGCCAAATGCTCTATTACCTTGTTATTTTCATTGGATCTCAGTAACACTTTCCATTTATGTTAGGAAAGGCTGCTGCACACCCACAGGTCACTAAAAACCTGAGGTTCACATGCCTCCGAGGTGTGGGGAGCCAGGCAGCATTGCTCTTTCGGGAACCATTGAGAGACTTGTGCCTGGCTGGCATCTGATCCATCCCACACGTCTATTTGCTATTTTGGGATTGTAACAGCTACGGAATCCATTAACCAGGCTAAAAGTGAAAGCAATTGGAAGCACAAGTATCCTGAAATGTTTAAGCACCGTAATGGTGATATGGCCTAATTACAAGAGAAAGTAGGGCCACAACGAAACTCTTGAATTCAGCCCTACTCATATAGCCCAATACTTAGGGAGAAATGTCATATTTTAGGAGTAAAAAATACAGTATCTATGCCCATCAAGAATAAAAGCTTGGATTTGAAGTTTGGTTATCTTAGAGAGGCATTAATCGGTCACGGTAATTTTGTGTCTACGAGCCCATCTCAGTGCTCTCTCTGCAGTGATGTCATTGTCCTTCCTTGTGTGTCTCTACAGTGGGCCTGGAGCTCCCTGAGGGCATGGCCCTGTCTGCCACATGTGCTACAGTCATAGCTCGAGCTATTCCTGCAGTGATTAGCTCGGAAGCAGTCACTAAATGTTGGATAAAGGAATGAACTGATGGGAGGATTGATGTCATTTCATGCCATTTTATCATTTTCACTGTTGGAAGAAAATTTAGGAATTTGAAATTGTAGGATTGTCTGACTGGGCAGAGCCATCCCCCTTCTTTTACTTGTGACATAACTACGTCTGTGAACTCACATCTCCTTCATCAGGTGCTCTTTGCAAGGTATTAAAATAGCAGCCACCACAAAAGTACTAATAACAGCCAACATTTCTTGTTTTTGTTTTAAGTGCTTTATATAAACTGACTCATTTAACCCTCACGTCAACCCTATGAGGTAGGTACCAGGATAAGCTCCATTGTCCAGAGAGGCTGAGTAACTTTCCCAAGGTCACAACAGCACAGGAATATCTTCCACTAAAGCTCTTGACATTTTTTTTTTGGTTCTGGGACCCCCTTTGAGAATCTGATATTATGAATCTTCACCTCATAAAGAAATGTGCACCCCTCAACACACACACAAAGTGTGCACACAATTTCAGGAAGTTTATGAAATTCCTGAAACTTAACCATATGCCACAGGTTAAGAGCTGATGTGACAATATCCCTGGTCTGTGGAGTCAGACACACTTGGCTTTTTTTCTTTTTTAAAAAAGTATTAATTTTTTGTTATAAAATAATACAGGGCCACATCTTCTCTAGTAAAAATCAAGCATTAGAGATAATGTTTCAATTCTCTTTGACCAACCTTTTTCTCATCTGTTAATTGCAGTCCTCTTTCTAGAAGTCACCTTGGTTACCAGTTCATTTTATATCCTTTTTCTATACATTAAATATCTATCTATGCATCCATGGACATTATTTGATATGGTTGTGTGTTGTTGGGGAGATTTACACAAATGATGTATTGCATCTTTTTTTTCCTGCAACTTGCTTTTTGTTATTGCTTAAGAATCATGTCAGAACACTTCCATGGGTATTTAGTGGGCAATGGAAGTGTTCCACATGATCTTGCAATGATGGATACAGGCCATGTTAAATATCATCAAAATTTATAAAAGTATGTGGTCTAAAATGTAAACCATAATGTAAACCATTGACTGTGGTTAGTAGCTATAGCTATGGTTCACTATTTGTATATCAGTTGAAACAAAGATATAAAAAGGATTAATATGGGAAGGGGAAAAAGGGGGAGGATGTTGGGTATATGGGAGTCCCCTTTATTCTGTATGTGACTTTACTGTGACCTAAAACTTCTTTGAAAGCAAAATGAAAAAAGTGACATGGGGAAATAAATGGAAGAAAATATCACTGTATGTACAGAACACCAGATATTACAGTGATGAAAGGCAAAATGTCAAAAAAAATTTTTTTTTAATATTTTTCATTATTTTTAAATATCCCAATCTTTTGATTTTATTTCATTTTTAGTTTGTTTAAATTTTTATGTATTCTATTTCTCATATTTAAACCTATCATTATTATTTCATTTTCCTATTAATTGTATTTGGCTATTTTATTGGCTTCATTTTTGAAGAAGCTTTGGATCACAGAAGGGTTACAACTGGGGCAGGGGAGGATCATTGGTGTGGGGTGTCAGTGATGGGGGCTACATGGGAGGAAGTTCACCTGGACATACATATAAGGTATATAAAAATGTTCAAATGTTCACGGGGCATTGTCACAGTGGGTGGAGACTCATACAATAACCAAGAGAATATTGAATTTCCATCCTGGAGGGCTCTGCTACATTCTCTATGGAGCAGCAACAGTCCCCCAAGTGCAGGGGCAATGACTGGCGAAGGAGGATGATCCATTCATGGGCCCTTGATATTGATGACTATGCTCATGAGCCTTTGCTCTTGAAATTGAAACTTAACCTAGTGTTGTGGAGTGCCTAAGAGTTGACTCCTGAGAGCCTCCTTGTTGCTCAAATGTGGCCTCTCTTTAAGCCAAACTCAACATATAAATGCATTACCTTCCCCTCAGTGTGGGACATGATGCCTGGGGATGAGCCTCCCTGGCACCGAGGGATTACTAGCACCAACTAGCAATGCAACTGGAAAAAGACCTCGAATAAAAGGGGAAAAAGGTAAAGACAAATGAGCTTATATGGCTAAGAGACTTCAAAGTGTGTCGGGAGGCCATCCCAGAGGTAACTCTTATGCACATCTCAGCAGGATCTCATAGACTTCCAAAGTGGATATTACCCCAAATAGTGGGGCTCCTGAGGGCTCTGGAGACACCCATGTCCTATGTCAGGGCAGATAGCTCTGGAGTTTGGTGCCTTGCCAGTGAACCCCACTTTTGAGTTTGTACTCCTGAGAGTGACAAAGTTGGGCTCAATTATGGCTTCCTTACACATGGCTCATCTGTCCCATCTATTTAAACCTATACTTGGTGCTGCAGTTTGTAGGTATACATCCAAGAGACTGGAATCTTTGGGCTGTCCATGTGCCAGCTGGGCCCGGAGACTCAGCAGAGTTGCAACACCGCAACACCTGCTCTCTAGTTCATTGGACTCACCCAGGACAACTAACAAGGAGGTGAGGATTGACAACCACCATATCAAGGAAATGAGAGAGCCTACAACTGCAAGCAAGAGAGTCCCATCTATCGGCTGTATGGGATCGAAGCCCCCTCTCAATTAGAGGTAGAGTGGACATCACCATCCGAGAATCCTCAGGATTGGGGAATGAACTATGGACTAGAGTAGACTTACTGGTATTCTACTATAGACATATTGTGATTCTAGCAATGGAAGAAATTGCAACTTGATGTGGGGGCCACTGGAGGATCTGGGGGCAGGGAGAGGGAAAAACAGTTGTAATATGGGGGTTTTTTCAGGACTTGGGACTCACCCTGAGTGACATCGCAATGACAGATATAGGCCATTTTATATCATCCCATAACATGCAGAACTGTGTGGGAGAGAGTGTAGACTACAATATGAACTATGGTCCATGCTCAGTGGCAATGCCCAGGATGCGTTTATCAATTGCAATGAATGTGCCACACTAATGGAGGATTTTGTTTATGTGGGAGGTTATGGGAGGTGTGGGGAGTGGGGTATATGGGAATCCCTATATTTTTTGTGTTACATTTATGTAATCCAAGTATCTTTTTAAAAAGGAAAAAAAAAAAAAAAAGAATCGTGTTAGAGATTTCTCAGCCTATAACGATCTGCCACATCCTTTTAAGCTATTGTATAGTATTCTCTAATATGGTTGCCTCACACTATTTACCATTTTCTTACTAAGAGACCTTAGGTCACGTCAAACTTTTTGCTGTTGCAAACAATGCTACAGTGAACCCTTTTGTACATCCTTTTCAAGCACAGGAGCAAATGTTTCTCTAGAAAAGAACCAAAACTCTGGAATTGCTGGGTCACAGATTATCTGCATTTTAAAAAATATAAATGATATCACCAAATTTCCCTGCAAAATGGCTGTGTTAATTTGTACCCCATCACCAATGTACATGATCTTTCTTTATTCACACTCAACCATTGATGTTATTAATCTTTCCAATTTTCCCCAATCTGATGGGTGAAAAAATGGTATCTCATTGTTTTATTTTGCATTAAAAAAAAATTTTTTTAAGCATATACCAGGGATTGAACCCAGTACCTTGAACATGGGAAGCAGGTGCTAAATCACTGAGCCACATCCACTCTTTTGCATTTTTTGATTACTAGTGATGTTGGGCACTTTTTTGTATTTTATTGAACATTCATATTTTCCTTATATGAATTACCTGTTCATTTCTTTTGCTTCTTTTTCTATACATTTTCTTTCTGCCACTGATTTACTAGCTCTCTTTTACATTCTGATACTAAACTACCTTATGAATACTTCCTTTAAGTCTGTCTCTTGTCCTTGTCTTTTGCACACACTGCATTGGAATCCTGGTATTTCCGTTGACCATCTGGGTGACTTGAGTACTTACCTTCTGAGCTTTAGATTCCTCATTTGTAAAGTGGAAGGAATAATAGTGCCTATCATAGTTGTCTTTCAAATTAAATGAGATAATGGCTATAAAATGTTTGGTCCAGTGCCTGGTATATAATAAGTGCTTAAAGGTAGTAGTAGTTGTATCATTATCATCATCATAATAATAATTCACTGCTAATTGTTAAAAGATTCTTCCATGTATGAGCCCAAATAATGCCTACCTTCAACTTCTACCCATTGGTTATGGATCTATATTCTATGGGAAAACAAAAATGAAGGTCTGAAAGATCTTTGGGGATGAATAGTAAAAAAAAAAAAAAACAAAAAACAAAACCATCACATCTGCTCTTGGTTGATAACTTCTATAATAGGTCTGCTTTATTTTTCAGTTCCAGCCAGTGATGTAGAAATCAAATTGTTAGCACAGCAGGGGAAAGCCTGAATCGAAGTAAAATACTATTTTCATTGAAAAACTTTTAAAGGAAATTTGTGAAAACATTTTTTCATAACAGCCTCAGCCTGGGAAGATACAGAGACTTCCTGTCCTCCTCTTTCCCCTGTAACATTACCTACAAAATCTTATTCTTAAAACCAACCATTTGGTCTGAGAAACACCAGATGGCTCCTTCTGAATCTGAATGATCATAAACCTTTCTGTATGACCATGAGCCACAGGTCACAGACCTTCCTCATGAACTTGATTTCCCCAACAAGCTTCTAGAAGAAGTAGAACAGGAAGAATTCTTTCCCCTAAACTTCCAAATGAGGAAACTGGCTCTGAGAGGCAAAGTCATCCTTGACCTTCCAGTCTGAGTTGGCATTCTGTCATAGGAGCCCCATTTTCACCATGCACACAGGGATCAGAATGCCATGTGCCTCACCGAATCCCAGGGCCGAGCAGGCAGCTGCCCATTCCGGTGTGCACTAAGGGGCATTGCAAGGTACACCCCCTCTAATGGCGAACCTTTTCCCTCTTGGCTTCCCGATGCCGCACTTCCGCAGCACCACATCCTATCTTTGATCCTGTTAAAAAGCAGATGGTTGTGATTGGGACCACATTGGGCTCTTATCTGTCATATTCTCTTTAGAATAAACCATATTCAGGACTATCGTGAGAATGGTCTTGGGTACAGAAAGTGGAGCCAATGAGAGGGGCCCGGGCACCTGGAAGGCGAGGGTGCCCAACCCTGGATTTGTCTCTGCCTCGAGGCTGCTTTGCTCTCGTGCATTACCTGACTCTTGGTAATGGGCCAGGACAATCCATACCCCTCCTTCTTTTTCCTATAAGCTCCTCTCAGGTCTTCCTTCCCACTGCACCATGACACACACCAGGGGTTCTTAACCAGGGGTCTGTGAGCTTGAACTGAAACTCAAAAAAACATTATTCTTGTGGGGACATGTTGGTGTGGGTGTGATATATTTATTAAATAATACACAGTATAGTGTGAACTTAGTAAGGGGTCCGTGGTTTTCACCTGCCTGGCAAAGGGGTCTGTGGAACAAAAATGGTTGAGAACCCCTGACACACACAGTAAAACTGGTTGCAATCATATCGTTGTGGTTAGTAAAGAGAACCAAGCTAGACTCTTTCAGCCAAAGGGATTATAATGCACCAAATACAATGACATCCACGTCCTGGCTGCTTCCCTTGGATCCAATTATGTTTCCCTCCTAATTGGATACCAAGGTGGGGGGGGCAGGGAGTCCTGATCTAACACAGGCTATAAGATGGAAGATGGTCCTGGAAGAGGCCCCACTTGCCTCTTAAAATAATTTGTGTGTAGTGTTTTAAGGCTCATGTGGTTTATTTTATCAGTAATTTTAAACACAGCCCTGTCAATGAGATATGATTATGATAGACCTCACATCCACAAATCATGATGTTATTTGAGTTGCTTCATTCTTGCCAAACCTCACAAACACAACAGATGAAAAGAAGAGGCTTTATTTTGCCTTTCTCTCTTTGTTACGTTTTGACAAGATACAGATCCACATTCTTCTAATGGCCCTTTGGCCAGCCAGGCTTTGGTATGGTCTCTTAAGAAAGCTCACATTAGCACTCAGTCCAGGCGAAGCTGGGAGGGCTCTATGGGCCTGAGGAGGTAATAATTCAGCTCCCCTGTCCACTCTTCTGCTGGCTGGAGGGCTGAGCTATCACTCTAAATGTTATACTATTTTTAACAATTACTTTACTGTCTATATTTCCCAGCAAATTCTATGAGGTCAAGGAATTTGTCAATCTTAGTGTTGTATTCCCAATACCTGAATGGTGGTGGGACATAGCAGGCATTCAATAAATATCTGATGAATGAAATAATGAAAAAAAAAAGAAAAGAAAAGAAAAGAATAACCTTACAGAATCTGGAAGGTTTTTAAATATGAGAGCCTAAAACAGGCATCTAAACTTTTTTCATCTATCCCCCATTAATAAATAATACTTGAATATGTACTCCCAAGGTCTGTGTTTTAGTTTGCTAAAGGCTGCCAAAGCAATATACCAGAAATGGGTTGACTTTTACAATCTGGCTTTATTAAGTTATAAGCTTACAGTTCTGAGCCTCTGAAAATGTACAAATCAAGGCTTCATCAGGAGATGCCTTCTCCTGGACCTGCACCTTTGGGCAGTCAGGCACATGGCAGGGCCAATGGTGGCATCTGCCAGTCTCTGCTTCTATGGGTTTCATTGATTTCAGTCTCTGGCTCCCAGGGCCTTCTCTCTCAGTTTCTGGGTGCTTCTAATCTGTCTCTCCTTCTTCTTCCTGTGTGTGTGGCTTTTTATTCCTTCATTTAAAAAGGACTCTATTAAGAGGATTAAGACCCACCCTGGGTCATGCCCTACTGAAGTAATCTAATAAAAGGAATGCCCCTTAACCAAATCTAATCAAAAGTTTCCTCCTACAATATATTTACATGCACAGGAATTGATTAGCTTTAAGAACAGCGTATTCTGGGGTCCACAAAAGACTCAAACCACCAGAGTCTGTTTATTTATTTATAAAGTTTTCAGAATTTTTAAAAGGATGAAATGAAAAATAGAAATAGAACTTCTAATACGTTTTTCCTAGCCATCAGTGAATTGTCTCATGTACCCCACATTGGAGTCCACTGAATTAGCATTTGCAGTCAGAGAATTAGGCCTAGGTTAGTGTGGTGACATTGGGGATGGAGGGAAAATAGAGGTACCAGTGCAAACTCTGCAGTGACTTACTTGATCTCCCAAAAGATCTTTGGAGGCATTGTCTTTCCTCAAATTTTTGCCAATACTGCAAACAACCCTTGGCAGCCTTTCACCTGAGTTAATGGTTCAAGGAGCCGACTCTTCTAAACAGCCAGTATTGAGTCTAGAGGGTGACTTCAGCCTTAAAATAACCAAAGCATATGCACAGATTTTAGGACCAACTGGAAAGTTTTTACGATTTTCTTCAATGGAGGAGCTCTGGGGGTGGGGTGGTCTCTACTTTCCTTTAATTTCCGAGTGGTGTAGGGTGAGGATGTGCTGCTTTTATCTGTAAAATAATAGTTTTCATTTATTTTTATTGAACACAGTCTACTTGCCAGGCAAAACTGGGAACTGAATTCAAAGACAAGGCTTTCAAAAGTTCGGAAGCATATGGTCTTTTTTAAATGAGAAAAATAAAAGAAATAGGAGGAAAGCACCAATATGGAATGATCTTTGTAGGGCATGGGGAGCATTTTTGGGGAGCCGTGAGTATTCTAGAGTCTAACCTTAGTGTTTTCAGCACCACAGGAGTGCTGTGCAGCTGCTCTGTGGATATTTATCTCATTATCCCCTTTGCCCTCCACCAGAGCCTGTCTTAGTGGCAATTTCTCTTACTTGCAGGAACTGATGCCTCTGACTACCCCAGCTTGCCCTTGGCTGCACTAAGAGGGGCTGTATTTGTGGTTAAAATTTCCCACCCTGTGTCTATACACTGGATGCTTTTCTTCTTTGGTTTATTGAAATTGGGTATGTTAACACTGGGCATTTTAATCTTTATCAATATCTTGAAACAATTGTTATTATAATTTCTTCTCCCCAGGACTCGGGCATGAGTACCTGGGGGCCGGGCCACAGGGCAGACTGTGGAAGTGCCTATGAGATCCCATATTGCGCTCAAAACCTCCCTCCACTCTAATTCTCTTAAGCTTGGATCACACTTGTGCACTTGACTCTAGCCTGTGACAAGTTGTTTTTTTCCCCCCAGGAAGATTCCTCCTGCAAATGGAGACTTTTTTTTTTTCCTTAACAAATCAATTTTATTGATGCATATTAATAAAGCAAAAATCCATCCAAAATGTACAATCAATGAAATTCGGTGTATTCACATATTTGTGCATTCATCACTTCAATCATTCTTAAAGCACATTTATTATTCCAATAATAACAATAATAAACAAAAACAAACAACCAAAACTCATCACCTCTTAATCTCTATGCTTCCCCTGCCGTAATAGCTGCTATTCTATTCTTTTTCCTTCTATCTAGTATATTTGTATTTTGTCAAAACAGTCTTATATATGCAATATCACCCATATTCATGTTTTACATGAGGTTTTACTGTCTTTTAGAGTACTACGTTACAGTTTTTAGCTTTCCTTCTAATAATATACATGACCTTGGCTTTCCCTTTCAACCACTGTCATACCCATACAATAGCACTGATAGTTACAAACACCATGAGATGCTTTCACCATTTCTGTTCATTTCCAAATATTTACAAATAACACCGATTCTGCAGAGATTAACCCTTGCTTTCCAGTCCTACCCTCCTTCTATTTTCTGGTGACCTATATTCCAATTATTAACTCCATGAGTTTACACAATATATTTTGTTCATAATAGCGCAATCATTCAGTATTTGTCCTTTTGTGTCTGGCTTGCTTCACTCAATATAATGTCCTCCAGGTTCACCCATGTTGTCATATGCTTCACGACTTTATCTTACTGCTGCATAACATTCCATCATGTGTATCACCACCATTTGTTTATTCATTCATCAGTTGATGGACACCTGGGTTGTTTCCAACTTTTGGCAATTGTGAATAATGCAGATATGAACATTGGTGTGCAGATGTCTATGTCTCTGCTCTCAGTTCTTCTGGGTATATACCTAGTAATGGTATTCCTGGGTCACATGTCTATATTCAACTTCCGTAGGAGCTGCCAAACAGTCCTCCACAGTGGCTGTAACATTCTACATTCTCACCAAGAGTGACTAAGTGTTCCTACCTCTCCACATCCTTTCCAACAACATTTACAATTTTCTGGCTTTTTAATAGAGGCCGGTCTAACAGATGTGAAATGATATCTCATTGTAGTTTTGACTTGCATTTCCCTAATTGCTAGTGATGTTGAACATTTCTTCATGTGTTTTTTTGCCATTTGTATTTCTTCTTTGGACAAATGTCTATTCAAGTCTTTTGCCCATTTTTTAATCAGGTAGTTTGTCTTTTTATTGTTGAGTTGTATGATTTCTTTGTATATCATGGATATTAAACCCTTATCAGATATGTGATTGCCAAATATTTTCTCTCATTGAGTCAGCTGCCTTTTCACCCTTTTTACAGTCCTTTGAGGTGCAAAAGTGCTTAATTTTTAAGAGGTCCCATATATCTATTTTTTCTTTTGTTGCTCATGCTTCAGGTGTAAGGTTTAAGAAACTACTGCCTACCGCACAATCTTGAAGATGTTTTCCTACATTTTCTTCTAGGAGTTTTATGGCTGTCACTTTCATATTTAGGTCTTTGGTCCAGAAAATGGAGTCTTGATGGGATACTACCTCCATCCTCCAGCTGTATCTGGGTCCTTCAGCAGACATCTATTGGATTCAGCAAATGTACTCACACACACAGGTTAGGTTGAGATAGCATGGGCTTTGCAGTCAACAAGACCTGGAATTGAAAGTGATTTCCTCATGTGCTCAGTGTGTGACCCTGGCCCAGTGACTCAACCTTCTGAGCCTTGGGTTCCTTATCTTCATATTCCTTATCTTCATGTGACAGAGAAAGAAGGAAAGATATTAGGTTACAAATATTTGCAGTCTTCCACTCCCGTGCACCTGCATAGCACAACACAACACACCTGAAATGAGCAAGGATTCTTTGCCTGCTTGATCAGTTATTGGGCTTTTGATGGGTTTAACCAGGATGAGAGGTGGAGAGGAGAATTAATGAAGCCAAGAGATGCCAGATTCCTCTACTTGAGAAAGACATGGATGGGTGGTGGTGTGCCAGAAAGGAGCAAGTGGGAGCTCTTTTCATGGCAAAATATAAGCACGTAGGAGCTTTGGAGGTAGGCCTGGGGAGGTGTATCAATTTGGGTCTTCCAAGAAGCAGACACTAAGATGAAACTAGAAGTAAAGGAATTTATTGGGGGAAATACCTGTAGGATAAAAGAAGATTCAGGAGTAAGAGGATGATTTGACATCTGTGAAGAAAAGGAAGGAAGGAGGACTGGATAAGAAGAGCTTCAGTCTGCAGGAGAGTTCTGAAGAAGTCTTAGCTAGGCTGATGGGGAGCCCCAGAGAAAGACTGCCCATTGGAGGAGTCCCCTGTTGGGCAAGAAAGGCCCAGCATGAATACCCCTCACCAAGCTCAGTCATTGACTGGGTGCATTCCAGGGAGGGGGTGTCTTTGCTTTCCATTCTGTTGTGGATCCTGAAGGTGAGGCAGCTGGAGGCTGTCAGCTACTACACTCCTCACAGTAGGTTCTCTCTTGAAAGGAGTTAATAGAAGCTGTCTCCCATGTCTGACTCAGAAGATGATGCAAAGATGGCCCGGCCCTATATGTCATCATGTTTGCAGGGTTGACGGCCACAGTTGTTGTGAGTTTTCAGCTCCAACTACGTGTCCCATCAGAAGCACATTCTACTTCCCCAGACAGAGAGGAAAGCATTGGCTTTGTTGCTAGCCTCCTTGTGTGGCAAAGAGGTGAACTCCAAACTTGGATGTTTATCAATAATGATCCAAAAGTTAGTGATGGAAAAAACTTGCAAGGAATTTTCCTGACAGTTTTGTTCAGGAAAAAATGTGACAGGGAAGATTAATCTGAGAGCAGAATTACACATAACAAAATTCCTTCTGGGAAAAGAACATACATATAGCAAGTCTGGAGGAAATTCTAATCTGAAATTAGTTCCTTAACCAACAGCCTTTTCCCCAAAGACCACATCGATATCACTCACACACACACAAAAAACATTCACAATAAAGCATAAAATTTCTTGTGTAAGAAGGAAAATCTTGAAATATAGTGAGTTTTAAAAGGCCTTTAATTCTTTTTCTTATGAGCAAGAATTTCATAGTAGGGAAAATTCTTTGATAGTAAGGATATGGGAAAACCTTTGCCAATGTTCAAATCTTCATCAGCATCACATTATTCATAATGAATAAAAAATCTATGAATGTAATATAGAGAGCTCTTGGCCATAGCTCTCACCTTACTCAACATCAAGGAATATATGCTGGAGGAAAATGCTATGGGTATAGTAAATGTGAGAAGGTTTTTAGCCAATACTCTGTTTTCTCTCTACCAGAGAATTTATACTGTGGATAAAGTCTGTGAATGTAATGGGTATAAAAGGCTTTTAGTAAATGGTAAAATCTTACTAAGCATCAAAGAATCGATAACAAAGATGACCCTGATGAATAGAATGACATTGAGAAGGCAAGACCTTCAGCCATGGATCCAGGCCTACATGACAGGATAGAATTCATGTTGGAGGAAATCCTATGAATGTAATGATTGTAGAAAGTCCTTTAGGCAGAGCTCAAACGTCAATCAACCAACATTATAGAATTCACACTGGAGAAAAAGTCTATGTAAGTAATGAATGCAGAGAGGCCTTTAGTAGACATTGGTTAATGAATACATTGAATAAACCCTATAAATATAAGGAATATGGGAAAACCTTTAGCTCATGTTCACTTCTTGCTCATATCAGAGAATTCATACTGATAATAAAAGCGAAATGTATCTTAGTTGTAATTTCCTTGATTTAACATCAGAAAATTCACAGCAGAGGGGAACATCTGAATATCTCATGTCATTGCTCAAGCTTATTTACAAGCAGAGAATTCTTACTGGGGAGACATCTGAATCATGGAGCAAGTGAGTGTTGAATACACAGGTAATAAAGCAAGAAAAGTGGGAAGAAACCCATGCATTATGTAACTGCATGTTTTTCATTACTGTTTTCCGGTAAATGTTGGTAAATAAAGTGAACCAGCAAAAGACATTGAGAACTTTTATTTTGGATTCTAAATCAGAGTTGTTCTTTTAAGGAGGCCTTGTTTTATTTGCCTTATGTGTAAAATGGCAAGGGTATCTACCCTTCAGTATTCTAAGGATGAAATAAAGCAATGTATGTGGAATTGCTGGACAGACAACTAAGGACTTCTTATGTTCATGTCACCATGCTCTGTGGTAGAAATGAAGCAATGGAAAGGACAGACATAGTCCCAGCCCTTGCAGATCTTAGCAAATGGTAAGTTTTCTAATGTTCCTCTTTTTAAATCCCTGGGGACATTTCAGCTTAAGGAAATAATGCAACCAAAAAGAAATTTTTAGTCTCATTGACGTCCTGACCTTGTACCTGAATGAATAGATGTGCAACCTTTTGATTGATATGATATCAATTAGTTATGTTAACAAGGATCTTAGCTAATATTTGTTGTTTGCACTTTGTACAGAGCTTACCTGTGTTAATTCATTTAACTCTCACAGCATACCTACAAAGTAAGTATTCTAATTACCCCATTCTAGAGATGAGGAAAATGAAGCACAGAGGTCTTGAAGCATTTGCCACAGTCACACAGGTAGCAATCGGCAGAGGTGAGATTGAAACTCCAGGAGTCTGCCTTCCCAGCTACCACAGGAGGGGAGAGGCTATTTCACCACTGGTGTGAAAAAGACCTATTCCCTCCAGGGAAATAAACATTATCTAATGACCCTGCCCACGGATCCCTTAACAAGTTAAATGTTGCACAAATGTTTGCTTTTCATAAAACAAACCTTAATGCCTTTATCTTTCTGCTTGTGTGTTGTGCTGACCCAAGGCCATTCAGGGAACCGGGGAACAGCAGCCAGCCCAGTAAGCCTTTATTGACATTTTGAGAAGAGAGCTCAGCAATTTTCTTGCCTACAGAACAGCACTGAAGACTGTCTTTAGAGTTCATTCTGAATTCCCCCTGCTGTTTATTGCTGCTTTCCCCAATACCCAGCTGCCTAGACTGGGTGCTTCCCCTGCAGCCTAAGGTTGCTGAGACTTCCTTTGTTGTTATTTCCTAAGCCAATATCGGGAACAATTCTTTAAGAAATTGTCGTGTGATTGCTTCATTTTCAAATTTGTGGCCTGGGTTAATTTTTTTACATTGCCATATTCATTTCACTTGTAAATGACATAGATTTTTCAGATTTGTTTCTCTGTACTTTTTTTTTTTTCTTCCTTTGCTCACTTGGTTTTTCTTCCTACCATTCAAGGGCAATAACAATATTAATACCTTCTATTAATCTTATCGTAGTTTCTGAATGACAAGTGTTTTCATTTACATTACTTTAATCCTCTCAGTAGTTTCATGAGAGAGGCATTTTACACTCAATTTACAGATAAGAAAACAGAGGTCCAGTATTTGGTGATTTGCCCAAGATGATTTTAGTGGATATTTGTCCTTCACCCACAATCCATTTCCCCCTTTTTCTGATACCATCCCAATTTTTATTGAAATCGATTCCCCACTCTGAGCATGAGGTGTTTGTAAAGATGAGTCAAGCAAAGGTTCCAAAAAGTGAATATTAGAGTAAGACATTACCTGAGCACCGTTGAAACTTGGTCAATGACCCTCTCAGAGCCAGCCAAAACTCATCCTGGGGTGACCTGGAGAAGGGCCTTCTTTTTGCTGGACATAAAACTTGAAGAGGGGCCACAGGAGAGGAGAGGTGACTAAAAACGGAGTCAACGCAGCAGAATGCAGAACTGGAAACAGTCAGCATTTTTATAAGCTGGACCCAGCTGGAAGTTTCAGTTGAGAGAATCAAGAAACTCCCTTTCCAACTTAAAGCAGGTGAATTGGGTTTCTGCCTCGGAGTCCGATCATACCTGCACATTCTAACAAGCAGAGCTGATGCAACCCAGTTCATCTGACTCTAAGACCCATGGGTTTGACCCGCTTTGCAAGGACCACTGTCCATGAACCAGCATCTCCGGATCTCTGAGTGTGACTGGAAAGTCTAAGGGACCATTTCCTTGTGATGTTATCCTTTCCATGCTCCCAGAGCTTCATTTTCACCCCAGCAGCTGCATTTTTACTTTTAAAAGATCTTTTCTACTGTCTTTTTAGTGATAAAAGCAGAGTGAAAATTTTCCAGCCCTTGATACCCTAGGTCACCTTTTGTTCATTTTGAGTAGGATAGTGACCTTTTCTTGTTTTTCAAGGGTTTCCTTTATCCTCCCAAAGAACTAAGAGACAAAGGGCAACGGCCTTGCAGTAATATCTTCCCATTCCCTGAGTACCTTAGAATAAATGCAGTCAGGCCTAGTTAATCTGAGTATGTTCAGCTTCTAAATACTCTTTGCCATCTTCACCATTTTTAGAAAAAGAGATGAAAGAAAAATAGTAAAAGCCACTGACTTTAGCGATGATATTTTCTGTATTTTTTCACTTTTTTTGTTTCTAAGTTTTTTTCTTTATTTTTTTAAACTATGAAAGTAATTGTATTTATTCCAAATATTTCAAACGCTAAAGGACATAAAATTGAAAACGTAATCCTACTCTCCATGAACTCATCGATTCCAGTCCAACTCTCCAGAAATAATTACTGTTAACAATTTATATTTGAACATTTCCAGACCTATTTTTTATACATGTTCTTTGAAAAAAATAAAACAGTGTGTGTGTGTGTGTGTGTGTGTGTGTGAAGAAAATGTTCCCCTTTCCCCATTCTCAAATTCCACTCTCTTAGAGTAACCATCAGGACTATTTTATATTGTTTTGCAATAGTTTTCATTTTCCCTTAAGAGTATATAGAGGGGGCAGATGTGGCTCAAATGGTTGGGCGTCCGTCTGCCATATGGAGGGACCTGGGTTCGATCCCCGGGACCTCATATTCTGGTTATATCATAATTTATGTAACCATTCTCCAATTCATGGGTATTTAAATTGTATCTGTTTTCTAAGGTTATAAGCTATACTGTAATAAATATCCTCATACACATGTCTTTACACACTGGCAATAGGATTTCTTGAGATTCAATTTCTAAAAGTGTAATTTCTGGGTTATAGATAAAAAATATACATATGTTTTATAGATACTACCAAATAATGCTCCCTAAAGGCTTTGTCAGTGTATACTGCCACCAAAGTATATGAGAGTGACTATTTCTTCACATGCTTGCCAAGGCTGGAGGTAATCAATTTGTCACATTTTTTTTTGCCCGGCAACAGATAGAAAATGGTATTTAGTTGCTATTTTAAATCCACTCCTTTTACTATTAGCAAGAGTTTGATCTTTCAGTATTTCTTTAGCAATTGCATCAACTGCTAAAGAAATTGGCCATATTTCTATTGAGTTTGATTTTTTCTTATTGATTTTATCTTTATATTATTGTAATCTCCCATTTGTCATTTAACCATAATTTGCCAAATAGAAGATTTTCTCCCATTTTTATGTAAATAGTAAAATTTATCAGTTTTTCCTGATATAGTGGTCTTCTTGGTTTCATTTCATCATTAGGAAGATCTTCCTTAACCAATAATTGCAAAAACATTCCACATATTTTTAGTAATTTTAGCCCATTTTTATTTTCATGTGATGTAAAATAGGAGCTTAATTTTATTTTTCTGAATTGGTAGCCAATTATTCCAACACAATTTACTGAATGTTATTCATCCTTTTCTCACTGGGTTTGAAATACCACCTTTATCGTATTTTCTGAAACTGTCTGAATTCTACTTCCTTGTTCTGTTCCATCAATAATATATTTGTGTATTTATGAACCAACATTATCATATCTCTATGCTCTAAATTATATATTACATGTATTATTGTTTTCATTTCCTAGGCTGCTGAAACAAATACCATGAAATGGATTGCTTAAACAATGGGAATTTTTTAGCTTATGGTTTTGAGACTAACAGAAAATCCAAATCAAGGCACGATCAGTGTGATGCTTTCTCCCCGAAGACTGGCTTCTCAGGCTAGCTAGAGGTGATCCTTGGTTCTTAGTTTGTCATACAGCAGCTCTCTGGGTTCCACTGAGGCTAAGCTTCTGACTGCCCCACCAGTGCTTTCTCTCTTTCATATTTGAATTCATTCCATCTATAAAGGACTCCAGTAATAGGATTAAGACCTATCCTGATAGAGGTGGGCCACACCTTAACTGAAGTAGCTTCACGAAAAGGTCCTACTTACAATGGGTGCACACCCACAGGAATGGATTAAATTTAAGAACATGTTCATCTTCATAATAATGAAATGAAACCAAGAAGACCACTATATCAGGAAAAACGGACAGATTTGACTATAGATATAAAAATTATATAGTTAAAAGCACAGGCTCTGTAATCAGTCTGCCTGGGGTTTGAATTCCAACTGCACCACGTACTAGCTGTGTTCCTCTTTCTCAGCCTCACTTTCATCATTTATGAGGAAATGAGCTAAGGCAGTCCACACATTTATTAGAATCGCTGGCTTATTGTAAGTGTTGTGTTCTTAGGCAACTTCAAGTCTGAGCACCTACCATGTACCATGTGCTTCTTTTGTGGGTAAGCTTTTCTCTCTCCATTTAAAAAAAATAATAAATAAGATTTAGAAATATTAAATGACTTGCCTAATGTGGTAGAACCAAGGTTCTAAATTCTGTCTGATTCTATGTGCGCTTTCCACTATACTACCCTGATTTTAAATAGCAGACACTAGGTGATAGTGGTCATTTATGAGTCATCTTCTTCTTACATTTTCTAGCCATTATATTCCTACTACTGACTCTGAAATCAGTTTTCCCCTAAAGCCATTGATTTTTCCCCTCTCTTTTGACCCCTGGCATTCAGTCTGTCAAAAGTTAGCTCCCATAATAGATTTCCCATGCACAAAGAATTGAAGGGGAAACCACCAAAACACAGTATTATATTTTCTATTCTGGAGATTTTCATAGCCATATAATCCGCCTTCTGCAGAGAGCCCCCAGCTCATTCTACATCCAGCCACTCCCTGCTCTCTTTGGCAGTTTGTGGGGTATATTTGCTCAGTTACAACACTTCTGGAATGGTTCCTTCCCAGATCAATGATTTTTTTTTTTTTTAAGATTTTATTTTTATTTATTATTCATTCCCCCTTCCCCCTGCTGCTTGTGTTTGCTGCATCCGTTTGCTTTTGGTGTTTTTCTGTGTCTGCTTGTCTCCCTTTATTGCGTCATCTTGCTGCGTCGGTTCACTGCGCCGCGTGGGCCGTCTTGCCTTCACCTCCCATATGGTAAACAGGAGCCCAACCAATTGAGCCACAGCCACTTCCCTGAGATCAGTGATTTTTTATGCTGAAAAACGACTGTGGCAGAGACAACCTAGAAGTTCAGTCTAGTTTCCTCTTCCTGGACTCAGGGGAAGATTATATTCCCTGGCTTCCCTGGTGGGTAGATTGAGCCATGTGATGAGTTCTGGCCAGTGGAGTGTGGGCATAAGTGATATGTACCACTTCTAGGTCTGACAGTAAAGTACCTTGTACCATCTTCCATATAGTTTTGCCCCCCAACTGCATGGCTGGAAGCAAAGATCTCCAGAGATGATGGAGTCACATGATGGAAGAAACTGGGATTCCTGAGTCACCATTGAAGGCAAGCTGCCCATTAGAGTCATCTGTTCTGTGCCAGATTTTGTATGAGCTAGAAATAAATATTCTTTTACATCACTGAGATTTGGGGATTCTTTGTTACAGCATCTAGAGTTTCTTGTCCTAACTAATGTAACCACTTTAATCATTGTTATCTAGAAACCTAATGAAAAGGTCTGACTCTTCTGATGTCCTTCCTCTAAACTAGGAATTCTGCTTGGACAATATCCTCACTCTGGAGGTTCACCATATTTGAGTGATAATCCTGGGCTGAACTGCATGGTCCTAAAGATCTTGTTATAGCAATAGTTATTTTCTATGGAGGGCTAATTAAGTGATTTACAACACTATTTAAAAATTAGTTACAGAGTGCCTATCAAGTTCTAGGAACTCTTGGGGTTAAGGATACAACATTGAACAAAATATACATGATGCCTGCCCCGTAGAACATACAACCTCGTTGAACATACAACTTCACAAAACCCTGCAAAGTTGACTTTATTATGTATTTCATTCATACTACAAC
Organism: Tolypeutes matacus; assembly: GCA_026826555.1. Classification (NCBI taxonomy): domain Eukaryota; kingdom Metazoa; phylum Chordata; class Mammalia; order Cingulata; family Chlamyphoridae; genus Tolypeutes; species Tolypeutes matacus. The sequence continues at coordinate 4,509,395 of JAKSZT010052319.1, read as the reverse complement.
ATGTAATACCCAGGGCACCATGGTGATCACAGGTGTCATCTGGACTGGCACCCATATCCAAGTGTACCATGAGAATTTTTTATTGCAAGCAATAGAAGCTAAGGTTGGCAAATTTGGGCAGAAAAGGGAATCATGAGAAGGTCATTATATTTCTAACAAAAATAAGGAAGATTTAGAGGACCAGCTGGAAACAGTGATAGGAACCACGGCCACTTAGGAGTGGCAAGCAGTAGCCAAGACCACACCTCAGGAACTTTCTGGTGAGGCTACAACTGCCATTGTGGCCACTGGGCTGAACACTGCTACTGCAACTATGAATCCCTAATACTGTTCCTGCATCTTTGTATCATTTTCTGGTTGAAATAATTTGATTCTCCAAATCTGGATCAAATGTCCATGCTCTAATAACAAAGGATTGTGAAGAAGGATCCCTTTGAATAGAAAGGATAGAGTACATAGATTCTGAGTAGCCAAAGGAACAATTTCCCACCATATCAAGGCAGTCCCAAGTGATACAGGGGTCCAGAGGGAAGGCCCAACCACAAGAAACTCTGGGCATTGGTGACCCCAGAAACCAGGCACTAGCAAGGTTCTGACTCAGGGGTGGGGGGTATCCATCAGATTTGGAGCAAGTATTAATCAGGATTCTGGGTTTTCAAAAAATAAAAGCAGACTCTAGTTACCTTAAGTTCAAAAGGAATTTTATTGCCTCATGAACTGGAAATGTCCAACAACATATTGGCTTTAAATATGGCTTGATCAGAGATTCAAGTGAGGTCACTAGAATCCAGTCTCTCTCCAGCTCTGAACTCTGCTCTCCTGGATGTTTGCTCTATTCTCAGGCTCTACTTGAGCAAAAGACCCTTATTCTTCCAGGTTCATAAAAAGCAGTAAAGAATGTGTGTCTCTTTCCAGGAAGTTCCAGCAGAAGCCTAATTAGGTTGCATTGGCTCTGACTGTGTGTCATGCCCATCCCTTAACTCATCACTGTGGTCAGGGAAATATGAAGTTTGACTGGTCGACCCCAAGTCACATGCCTCCCCTCAAGCTAGGGTAGAGTTAAGTCCACCTGTGGCACGAGGACAGAGAATGAGGGAGGGATTGATTCTTCAAAGAGAAAAAACAGAAGAGGACAAATATAGTTTAGTTGCAAAAGCAAGATGTCCAATCTGGCGTATGACCCTAGGCAGTGGTGGAACATATAGACCACAAAGTCTAACCTCAGCAGATGAGCAGGGGTCCAGTTCCAAGTGGTTAACCCTCATGAAAAATCAGGAAGATGATGCAGAAGGCCTGATCTGGAAATGGAACAAGCAGAGAGAGGGCTAATGGACCAGAAGCTGGCCTCGTGGGCCAGAACTTTCCCCAGCACAGCAGACACTTGTCCTGCAAAACAAATTCCAGACTCCAGCTGCTGGTGGGTCTGAGCTCATGATCTGGTCAGTATCAACTCAGGGGCTGCATGGGAATGAGGCAGTTGGCTCATGTGGAGCCGAAGAAGCTGGAACCCAACCCAGTTCACTTATAATTAACTCTCGGGGAGCAGGAGGGCCGTGCAGGTATTTAGGGCAGCAGCAGCAAATTACTTCCTCTGTCCAGCCTCCCTTGGACCTTTGGCTATGTTCATACTTCTCCAAGTATCCCTGCTCTTCACGTTATTCTCACTGACATCCCCACTTTTCCCTCTTGCCTTACTCATCTGTGATGGGCCAGGTTTCTTGCTCCCCTCATTTAGCTATCATGTTCTGACCTACAGCTTGTTTTGGCTCCTGGTTATCCTGGTATCCAGATCAGACTGCAGGAATCAGGAATCAGTCATTGACCTCAGTCAGACCCTAGTCTTTGATCTGTCCTTGCCCCCTAGAGCCAGCTGTGATTCTTGTTCTTCATACAGAGCCTGCTGCCTAAGGTTACACAGCCAGTTAGTGGCAGAACTGGGATTTGAATTGGTTCTTCTCATGCCCAAATTAAGACTCTTAATCTCTAGCATGAGGCTTGTAAGAGGAGTTCATGTGGGAGTAGCTGGTTAAAGGGGAGAATGAGGCAACGGGGAGCAAGGAGGCCCTGATATCATCTACCCTGACCATTATGCTCTTTGTCATACTGACTGAAATACTTGTTCCTTAATTTCTTTCCTTCTTACCAGGAAAGGAAAAGAGGGAACTGTTTACACAACCTGTTCCACACAATGAAATGGAAAAATTCCATTCATCACCAAAGTTTTATTTGCTAACCCTAAGTAGCTAACAGAATTTCCTAATTTCTATCAGGATGTTTCATTTGCACAGGTACGGAGAGGGTCAGACATCTCCAGAGTTGGCTTTGTTTAAGGAAAAAAATTGGAGTGGTGACTCAGAATGTAAAAATCACATTACTTTAAATGAAATGAATAGCAGTCAAGGCAAGAACACAATTATCTGTTGGTGGAATCAGAAAACAGAGACTCACTGTCACAGCCCAGAACAAGGTTTGTGGTTGTCTGCTTTCCTTCCCTTTCCAGACAATTTACCTGACTGTTGATCAATCAAACACAATGAAGAGCCCAGAAACCAACCCCAGTGTATTTAAGAAAATAAGATGACATTTCAAGGTAGTTTGGGGAAAAATAGATTATCATTATTATTCAACAGTTCACATAGAGGTAACTGATTAGCGAGTTGGAAACAAAATTAAGTTCTAGTTTTACCTCAGAACACACTTAAATCAGTCAGTGTTATTGGTTGCGGACAACAGAAACCTTCTTAGCTAGTTTAAGCAGAAAAGGAAATGATTAAATTTATTTAATTTTTTATTAAAAATTATTAAATTTTTCATTATTGAAGGATAATGGTGGCCCGGAGACTCTCTAAGAAGACCAGGAATCAGACCTGGAAACAATGTAGCCAGGAACAGAGCTGGCGCAGAACAGCTCTAGTGGAGAACTTACTGGTTCCCCACTGGGTGCAGACCTCTAGAACTCTCTACTGTAGCCAGGCAAAGGGCGGTGTCACTAGAACCTTGCCATCACTGCCCTTGAAATCTGGAGCCCTGTGTCACCAACCTCTCCAGAGCCAACCTCTGGTGGCACCTACTTCTGCCCATCACTGGTTTCTAAATAGAAATTTCACATGAACTCTGATTGGTTGAGCCTAGGTCACATGCCTGATCCTTATCTGCAAAGGCAGCTGGGACATCAAGTCTCCGGTTTCTACCTTGGGGAAATTAACACAGGATGTTGTTGGCCAGCCAAAAATGTCATAAATGTCCACTACAATGCTTTAAAATAACTTCTAAGAATATAAAGCCTTAAAGGGTTAACTGTAAAACAGGGAACCCTAAAAGGACTGGAAGAAGATATAGGTGAACGTCAAACCAATCTTGGGATGTGGTGTTGTTTGCCCCCACCCCCTTAAAATCTGCACACAAACAAGGTCCAAGCCAAGTAAATAAAATAAATAGTGGGAGGTTATGGGAGATCACGCCATGTGAGTCCAAAATGAAACTATTTCAGTCCTCTTAGAATTGCTTAAAAACCAGCTCTGTTCTACTCCAGAAGATAATTTATAGTTCTAAGGAAGGGGCTTTTGTTTTTCCGAGTCTCTTAAGAATTGCTCTTACATAGTTGGAAAGTTTAATTATTTTTATTGTCCAAATTACTTTCTGTCTTTTAGAGGAATTTAAGTTAATCCATGTCTAGGATTATGAGATTCTTTTAATTAGGGAGAGGAATTACTTGGGTCATGATGTAGATTTTTCCTCCAGCTCCCTCCATTCTGTTTACAAGGCTATTGCTGAGTATATTATTGCTAAAGTGGAGGCAGACATGGGGCAGTTGAAAAGAATCATCTTTATTCCTTTTCATTACTGCTGCTGGATTGGACTTGGCTCTCATGGCTTAGAGAGGGTCTGACAGTGGCTTTTTATTGGCAATGTAAAATATAATGCCTTTTGATTTCTTGTCGAATTTGAAACATATCATTCAAATGATACATCTAACCTGAAAGTGAAGAAAAAGAGAGAACACATCAGGGTCTTGGCACAGAGATTTGCTGGTGGATGTGAAGCTGGTGTTGCCCGTGGGCAGGGCAGAGGCAGGTGGTACCTCCCCTCCCCACCCAGGCCACTTTAGGGTGGGTGAAGAAATGAGCAATGCCCCAGATGGGGTGGAGATAAAGAAGGGATGTCTGAGAAATGTGATCTAAAGTGCTTTGGAATTTGTGGTCTAAGATTTAGCCAAAGAGGGGAGTCAGATGCAAAGATGAGACTTAGGGTCTTTTCCTAGCCAGTGTTCTCCATCCTTTGCATTTCTATCATTATAACGTACCAAAGTATGCATTTTATTGCAAGAAACTTAGAAAAAGTCAGAAAACTTTATTATGGAATTTATATGCCAAGAACTTTGAGTAGGTGACAGAAAAATAATTTTGTTACTTATAGCCTTTTTCAAGATGATGGATGTGGTGGATTAAAGATGGCTGCAGGTTCTTTGCCATTCATCCCCTTAAGCCTGAGCTGGCTCTGCAGCTTGTACCAAGAGAAAGTGATGGGATTTTTTGGCTGTGGAACTTCCAAGGTTGTGCCTTAAGATATCTGCAGCACCTGTTTCAAGTTCTTGGAATGCTCCCTTCTGGAGTCCCGTGATCATGATGAGAAGCCTAAGCAAGTGGAGAGGCCACGAGAAGAACTGAGTTGCTAGAGATGCACTCCCAGCAGAGATCCAGAACCAACTGTCTGTCAGCCATGTGAGTAAACCATCTGGGGCATGCCAGCCTAGTCCAGCCTCTGATGACTGTAAACACAGTGGACACATGTGGAGCAGAAGAACCACATGGCTGAGCTCAGGGAACCTATTGCCTACAGAACTGCGAGAGAGGTTATAAATGCATGGTGTTATTTTAAGCCAGTAAGTTTTGGAGTGTGCTAGTCTGCAAGGCTATAGAAAGAAATATACCAGAAATCAGTTGGCTTTTACAATGGGAATTTTTTAACCTACAAGCTTACAGATCTGAGGCTGAGAAAAATATCCAAATAAAGGCATAATCAGGTGATGCTTTCTTCCCCAAGACCGGCTGCCAGTGATCCTGGACTGCTCTGTCACATGGCAAAGCACATAGTAGCTCCTGCTGATCTCTTCCTTGTTTTCCAGGTTTCATTGTTTCCAGCTTCTTGCTTCCATGACTTTCTCCTTTGTCTGAATTCCATTCTCTTATAAAGGACTCAGGGGAGAGGATCACATGTGAGGTGGGTCACATCTTAAGTTAAAATCCTATTCACCAAAAGATCCTACTTATAATGGGTCCACACTCACAGGAAGGGATGAACTTTAAGAATATATTTTTCCAGTGGTACATACAGCTTCAAACCATTGGATTGGTTTGTTACGCAGCAATAGATAACCAAAACAGTGGGTCCTGATAAAATAACTGGAGGACCCTTCACTTGCTGAGCGGTGTGTCAAGTTTGCCTATGTAAGTCTAGAAGTCAGAGCTGCCTTAGAGCCAAAGAAACATGGTAATAAAGGCTGGATAGAGTTGCTTAGGGCAAAGAAAGGGTGAGAGAGAGATCAAACCACCTCCTCACTCGACTCCCATCGCCTCCTGTGGCAGGTTGGCAGAGAAGGAGAGTTAGGGAAAGACCCACAAAGTCATTTGCTATGGTGGGTGAAAAGTAAAGCCCTTCCCCACCTCCCCTACACAATCTTCGGTAAAGTGTACATTACTTAACAAATACTTCCGTGCAAATGGATTCTTTGGGGAAAATTAAAAAATGATTTGAGTTGTACATGTGGGTGACAGGGGAGCTATAATTCTGTGAATGCACATGGTTACACATGCGACTGCACATGGCTACAAAGCACAAAAAGCCCACACCAGGCACCTATGCAGTAGCTCATCTCATCAGCAATCCTATAAGACAGGTATGATTCAATTTATTTGGCAGGCGGAGCAAACTGAGACTTAGAGATATGCAGGGATGTTTCCAAATTCATGCAGTTTTGAGCAGCATCAAGAGTCACACCCAAGTCCCTCTAATCCCATTTCTCAAACGTTTTCACCTTGTTTTCTGTGCCTCTTCTTTTACTGTTCAGACAAGCAATCTTCAGGACTTAAATAGGTCTTCATATGCCTTTGACACCTGGGCTTCCCAAGCCTCTCATTCTCTATAAATGCAATGCCCAAATGATATTTATGTGCTTATTAGGGTTTTTTGTTTGTTTGTTTATTTGTTTTTAGCCTAATGGTTGCTTTCATAGACTCTGGGGCTGGGCTACCTTGGTTCAAAGCTCAGCTCTTACTATCTTTGTAATCTTAGGCAAGTGCCTTAACCCTTCTGAGACTCTATTTCCCCATCTATAAAATGGGGATGATGTTTTCTGCCTCTTTGGTTTGTTGAGAGGTATCAATGAGCTTATTCCTAAAATTTTCAGGACAGAACCTAGGATATAGTGAATATATAATAATTATTAGCTATTGTGGTTATGCTCCCAAACTATTTCAGCCCCTGCCTGAAGATAGGAAATTTTAAGTTTTCTCAGTTACCTTGGAGCCTGTTGCTGGTCTTCTTGGTTTGGATAGGAGGTGAGAGGCGGGTGCCTGCCCCGTGCAGTGAGCTTCTGTGGGCTGTGGGTCTGGTTACCACCACCAAGTGAAGAGGGATTTTTGTCCCAGGGCAGCAACTGGGGACCAATGAAGAAATCCACTTAAAATTTTCTTTCTTCTTATTTGGGATGAAAAGAAATAAGTTACTTCCTAATTTAAGGAGACATATATCAGAAGACCAAATAAACAAGCCTGTTAAATAAGAACTGTAAATTAGAGATTGCTGGATGACACTCGTTTTCATTCATTAAAGGAAATGAGGCAGTGACATTGAAACCTTACTTAAGAATCTCATCTGATTCCATGAGAAGGAAACAGCATTACCATCTCCTGTCAAGGATGTCAGATGCAATTTGGGGATTTTTCTCAAGTATTCCCCCATGTCTTAGTTTCCTAGGGCTGCCATAGCAAAGTATCACAAATTCGGTGGCTTAAAACAACTGAAATGGGAAGCGGCTGTGGCTCAATCAGTAGGGCTCCCGTTTACCATATGGGAGGCCCCGGGTTCGATTCCCGGGACCTCCTGGTGAAGGCAAGCCCGCCCGCACGGCGTGGTTAGCTGACCCAGCGAGCACAAGCAGCAAGGAGGGGATAAATGAATAAATAAATAAATAATCTTAAAATAAATAAATAAATAAATAAATAAATAAATAAATAAAACAACTGAAATGCATTTGCTTACAGTTCTGGAGGTTAGAAATACAAAAATCACGGTATTGGCAGGCCGTGCTCTCTCCAGAGGCTCTAGGGAAGAATCCTTCCTTGTCTTTTTCAGGTTCCGGTGGCCTCGGACTTCCTTTGGCCTCTGGCAGCATAACTCCTATCACTGCCTTCATCTTCATGTAACCATCTTCCCTCTGTGTGTCTCTTCTTCTTATAAGGACACTAGTCATGTTGGATTAAGGATCCACCCTACTCTAGTATAACTTCTTAACTAATTACACCTGAAACAACTCTATTTCCGAATGATGTCACTTTCTGATGTACTGGGGGTTTGCACTTCAACATATCTTTTTGAGGAGTAGAATTCAACCCTTAAGACCCCATAAGAGGAAATGTATGGGGAAAAAGTTCTGGAAGACTCTTCATCAAAATATTAACAGTAATCATCTCTGGGAAATGGAATTATAGACACTCTTAATTCTTTTCTTTACATTTTTCTGTATTTTCTGATTTTTAAAAACATGAACATGTGTTGCTCTTATTGTCAACAGAAATATGAAAGCCACTTTGAAGAAAAAAATGAGCTTAGGACTTAGGATTCATGCACTTTTCGTAAGTCTCAACTCCAGTGACAGTCTTTGCTGTACCATCAGCTCAACCAGTGTAGTTACCCACAGCCTTTACGGATGGGTTCTTCCACTTATTGTAAAACTATCACGATGTTTCTTCCTCTTTCTTGGAGGAAAATGGTACCAATTTTGCTGGCCTTTTCTCCTGAAGTCCATTTTCCCAATCCTTTTATAACATTAACACTGTGCATTGGCAACCCCACAATACTATGGGAAAAAATGCACCTCACTGACTTCCATCAAAGAGGATTGACCTCTCCCCACATTAGACATTTAGAGAGTCTCAAACCAAAGTTTACCAGATCAGAGGAAGGGCAGAGTAAGGCACAGTGCAAAGGGGGCCACAGTGGCCTGCAGCGATGCCTACATCCGTGTCCACACCTTCAGTTATTACTGCACCTCTTACCCAAGGGGGCTGTGGAAGCCAGTGCCCATAGGAGTAATTGTGATAATAATAATAACAATAGTTCTGATTGCTATATCATTAATAATAATAAAACAATTAATAATGTAATTTTTAATAATGTAAAAATAATTACATTATTATTATTGCTATAATTATCTTCAAGATTTACTGCTCTCGTTTTATAAGGCACCATGTCAAGTATTTCACATGCATCTTTTCATTTAACCCTCACAACAAGCCTCTAAGGGAAGTGCTTTTGTTATCACCATTTTACCGATGAGGAAACTGAGACGCAAGCAGATGAAGACCCAAGGTCATATAGCTAATAAGTGGCAGCACCCAAACCCAGGTGTGACTGCCTCAAAGCCCCACAGTCCAGGGGGCGGGGGTGGGGCTTGGAGGGAGAAGATGGTTGCCAAAGATCAGCCATTGTCTTCACCCGTCACACTGAGAGGCAGTAGGCGAAGTATATTAAGGCTCCAAAACAGAAAGCCTGGCTCCAAATCTGAAGTCACTTATGTATATGTGACAATGAGTAGGTCACATACACCCCTGTCTTCTCAAAGCTTTGCTGTTGTAGTTCATGCTGCAAGTAACAGAAATCCCACTGAAACCATCTTAAGCAAGAAGGAAGATTTGTTAAGAGATAATGGGTAGCTCACAGAATGAAGTAAAGGGGTGAGCATCGAATACACAGGAAAGGCAGGCAGCAGGGCAACTTGGGGAAATGTGTGGCTCAGCCTTCAGCCATGGACATTTTTGGATCTTTTTTCTAGAGAACCGCCTTTAACATGACTCAGCTCCAACTACTCTCTGACTTGGTGTTCTTGGTTCAAGATTTAAAATAGCAGATAACAGACTTGGCAATTGAGACCACCTCTGGCCACATACAGACCAGTTTTCAGAGAAAAGATAAATTTTGTTTATTATAAACTTCCTGGGTTCCTTTTTCCCCTTAAGTTAAACAGTAGCTAAATAGAGCTTCTACAGACGATATGAGTTTTCTGGGAAGATTGCATGAGGTAATGTAAGTGGGAAGAGCCAGCACTGGAATAGAACCAGGTGCTATTAAGAAGTCAGCTGCAAATGATTGGAAGTGGCCGCCCAGGGCACTGTAGGTAGATTTAGACATAGGTCCTGTTACCAGGTTGAGCCACTGTGGGGACTGGGAGGCAGAGGTAGGTGCCAGGAGTGGCTGCTCACAAACTTCATATATGTCATCTCTTGTCCTACCACAATGCTGGGACTGCTTCTTCCCTATCTGTTAGGAATAGAATCATGTCCCCCATAAAAGATATCCTTAAAGTCTTAATCTGTGCTCCTGTGGGTGTGAACCCATTTGTAAATGGGGCATTTGAAGATGGTATTAGTTAAGGTGTAGACTCATTTGTGGATAGGATCTTCAAAGATCCTATTTAGATGAGGCCAAATTGAATCAGGATGGGCCTTAATCCATAAGAATAGCATCCTCATAAGGAGAGGGGATCTAGAAAGAGACACAGATGATTGACCAGGACAAGTAGAAGCCAGAAGCCAGTAGAAGCCAGAGAAAGAGGCAGATTGCCACGAGACGGAGGCAGGCATACAAATCCAGGAAGCCCAAGCATTGCAGGAGCCAGCGCCAAAACCCGGCAGACTCCAGGAGAAAGCATGGCCTATCAAGACCTTAATTTTGGACTTCTAGCCTCCAAAACCACGAGACCACAAATTCCTGCTGTTTAAGCCATCCAGTTTGAGGTATTTGTCAGAGCTGCCCTGGAAAACTAAGCTGCCACCCTTTCTGTTTCCCTCATTGGCCTCTCCTGCCCCTTTACTCATGTGGCTCCTGGAGCATGAGAAGACTGTATCTGGTTGATAAACCTGGGAAGAATTAAATGGACATGCTTAGCTCAGCTCCTCTCCTTCTCCTCAGCTCTCCAGGCCCTAACTTTTGTAGGTGAGAAGGCATGTGGTGGTCCAGGGATGCCTGGGGCTGGGGAGGTACATCTGTGTAAATCTGTGGTTCAGAATTAGGAAATCCACTTGCCTGTAGGTATATGCTAGTCCTTGGCTTATTTTTCAGTTAGCTCAGAACTCAGGTGAGAAAGACGGGCGCTACTTTTCAGGTCCTGGCACATATCCCAACACATAGTAGACACTTGATCAAAGCCAATGGAATCTGAAATAGCTGAACTTTCCATCCCTGGACCCTGAAATTACCTAAGCTACCCATTTTTTCAAGCACATCCAGTTTCCCAGCAAAAGGAGATGCTTTGTGCAGAAAACAGTGTGAGAGAAAACCCTCAGCAGGTTACAGCAGCCCTGCAGGCTTGGCTTGTGATTTTATTGTGTTAAGTGCACATGCCAGGGGTTGACTTAACAGCGTGTGGGGACCACCCATTTCACTGTCCCCGTGTAGGCCAACTTGACAGGGCTCCCTGGTTATATCAGGGTGAAATATTATCCAAACACCACCAAGGAACCCAGTTGTCCATTTCCAGCTGGCTACATTTTCATTGTTTTGCTTCAGAACATAATAGCAGTCTCTCCAGGGCACTTTATATTCAGAAAGACCTTCCAAGGGAGCAGTAGGCGGCTTTTACAGTTTGGCAATATTTATAAAGGACTGGATTTGGGGTGGCTGAAATGAAGTAAAATTTAAACCTTATTTCCCTTCCAAGCTCTTAGTTTACCTTAAGTAAGCTGCAGGCTGCCTACAAAATAACAGCATCCAGCGCAGAGAAACATGAAAGGGGAAGTTCTATTACTCATCTGGCAAATTCATTCCCTTCTTAGGGCCTCTCTTCAAAGCCATTTTTAAAATTACAAACATGAGTTTAAATTGTTACCTTATTTATTATGTTTTTTTTTTTTTTCAATCTGGAAACAGCTTGAACATCTCAGTTCTAATATTTCTCAAAGAGCATTTAGTCTATCTGAGCACAGTGCTAGGTGCTTTCATGGATAACATTCCATTTTAGCTTCACAACACCTTTCTCAGTGAATTGCATGTCATCATTTCCTTTTACTGGTAAAGAACTGATGTCCAAACCTGTTACGTGACTTGCCCACAGCCACTCAATTAGTAATGTCAGAACTAGAAGGAGACTCAGTGTTTCTAAGAACAGGAGTAGAATAAAAATCGAACTACATTAAATATCAACAACAAAGACTTTTGTATGATAAAGATACAATAAACAAAACAATGAATGTATCAGGAACCTCTATATTCCTAGTGAGCTACTAGATCATGTATGCAGGACTTGTGAAGGGTATTTTGAAAAGCTTGTTTTGTGGATGATTTTGATGAGTGAAGAGAGAGGATCTCCTCTAGAGAGTTGTCATTATGCTGTGCATTCTGTCTTCCTTTGATAAGGGAGGGGAGGAGGCACTGCCTTCCCACCTCAAGCCAAATGCCAGAGGTTTCAGGAGAGCATGGCATGTGTCCCCTGGAGTCATGGGGCACAGGGATTTGTAGTTGACCCATTTTGAAAAATTTTACAGGTAAGATGCACCTGTCGTGGCTGAGTAGAAATTCCCTGGGAGAAAACTGTATTTCACTGATGGGAAACATAGAATCTTGCTAAGGGACCAACTGGGGGCTAAACTGGAAGGATTTAGCTTGGAATCATCTTGGATTACAACCAAGAAGACTCCCTGGAAGAAGTGATGTGATGCCAACAAAGGAAAGGGATGCCCAGATGTCCACAGGCTTAGGAAGAATTATAAGTGGGTCAGTCAGAGGCAGGGAATTCTCTGCACCAAGGAAACCATATCACATGGGTATCTCTGGAGAATCTATGAAAACACCTCACAGGAGGAAGAATCAGCTGTGGTAATCTCTGCACAGTGGAGCCAATGCTACACATTCCAACCCCTGGCCACACAGTCAGGCCTCATTTCCCAGGTGCCCTTGCAGTCCGTGGGACTAGGTGACTGAGTTACAGCCAGTGGAGTGTGGCAGGAGACAACACTTTCTCACCTGGCCCTAAAGTACTACCCACAGGATGCTCGGTGCTTTCTCTCATTATCCACCATGGCAGAACAGGAGGAGGTCCTAGAAAATAGGAGGAATTGGGGCCTGGATCATACAGCGGAGTCCTATCCCCACCCCCCACCCCCCACCCCCACCCAAGTGCCAGCTCTCATTGTCTGTGACTTGGGTGAGAAATAAACTTTCATTGTTAAGCCACTCTAATTTGGGGGTTGTTCATTATTACATCAGTGTAAATCTGATTAGTGCACTCTGACCTCTAGAGGGCACAATTGCCAGATTATATTTGTGCCAAGCAGCCTTTTCTGTCTCCAACCCCTTCAAACCTAGAGAAGTCAGAGGCAGACTTGGTGTGGGACAGGGAGGAGAGGATCCAAGAAGGAAACAAGAAGTCAGCCATGCTCCCTCCCCCATTGCAGACCGCCAGCCTCTGGTCAGGGGAGGGAAGAGTCTTAAATTGGATAAGAATATGATCATTTTAATATTACCTGGGCTGAATGCTCAAGCTAACACAGTGGGACCAATCTTATAATTAAAATTACCAAAGGCCATTTTATTATTTTAAGGATCTGAAAAAAAATATATGAGCATAGCTTGCAGTGTCATCCAGGGACAGAAAAGAGAGCCCCACAGACAACGAACGGAAAAAGAGAGTTATGCCTAAAGGGTACTATAAATCCTACAGTGTCAAGCTTATTCAACACAAAGGGTAATACATAAATGTTTCCCGTTTATTGCTACAAACAGTGCTTCAATGAATAACCTCAGACATCACCATATACGTCATTTCACAGATGTGTGAGTATAGCTGTATGGCAAATTCTTAAAACCGGAGATGCTGATTGAAATGACGTGTGTGTTTGGAATCTTGATAAATATTGCCAAATTTCCTTCCATATTGCCAAATTTCCACCATCTTGCCAAATTTCCCTCCATAGAAGTTGTACCACTTTACCACCCCCATCAGTAAAGTGGGGGAGAACTGGTTTCCCCACCCCCTCACATAGCTTTGCATTAGTTTTGTATCCGTATCCTGAGGCTGCCTTAACAAATCACAACAAACCCAGTGGCTTGAAACAACAGAAATTTATTCTCTCTTTGCAATTTTGGAGACCAGAAGTCCAAAATCAAGGTGTCAGCAGGGCTGCACTCCCTCTGAATCCTTCCTTTCCTCCTTCCTCCAGGTTTTGGGGGGCTGTCAGCATTCTTCGGCTTCCTTGGCTGGGGGCCACATCACTCCAGCTTCGGCCAGCATAGAGAGGTGGAGTCCTCTTCTGTCTGTCTAATCTCCTCCCTCTGCCTCACTCCAAGGTCTTGTCATTGGATTTAGGGCCCACCTGGGAAATTCAGGATCATCTCCTCATCTCAAAATCCTCAGATTAATTACATCTGCAAAGACCATTTTTCAAAAAAAAAAAAGTCACAGTCACAGGTGGTGTGCCAGGAAGTGGACATATTCTTTGGGGGCCACCATTCAACCCACTATAAGTTTATTAAACCTTTGGTTTAACCTTTGACAAATCTGATAGATCAAAACAATAGTCTCTCTGTAGACTAGTTTTATACTCCCTCCTGCTTACAATGCTCTCCATCCTGACTTTCTGTGACATCACCCTATTGTGGGTCCTCAGTTACAGTTGCTGGTCTCTTCTGTCCTCCCTGGGGCATGCTGTGCAGAGCTCTTCTCTCCTCTATCTCCATGAATTTTCTCCATGGGATCTCAACCACTTTTATGGTTTTATTTTTATTGATTTATTTTTTAAATAAAAGCTCTCGGTTACCAAGGTACTTTGTTTTTTGTTTTTTAAGATTTTTTATATATTCATTTATTTATTTATTCCCCCCTTGCTGCGTCCATTTGCTTTTGGCGTTTTTCTGGGTCTGCTTGTCTCCCTTTGTTGAGTCATCTTGCTGCGTCGGCTCACTGTGCTGCACGGGCCAGCTTGCCTTCACCAGGAGGCCCCGGGAATCGAACCCAGGGCCCCCCATATGGTAGATGGGAGCCCAACCAATTGAGCCACAGCCGCTTCCCATTTATGGTTTTAGGTATCTGTTATGTGCCCCCATTCATATTTCTGGCCCCAACTTTTGCTCTGGACCCCAGACTCTGTATCTAGTCTCAACATTTCCACCTGGATACAGTGCCCTGCTGAGCCACACTGGAACCTAAGACAAAAGGAAACCTATCTGCCCCTATGTATGCTTATCAACACATCCTCCAATATTTTGAATCAAGTGGACAAAGTTAAGAAAATCTCTACATCATGTAAAGCCCCCTCTGGCCTAAACTGTTTGCACGTTATTGACAATGCTCGTCAACCATTCCTGCAGGGCACACGGTGGCCTTGTGGTCTGGGAACTGTGGGCTGATTGGAAAGGACTGTTCCTGTTGCCCAGTAATGCAGGGTCACAAAACAAACAGCAACAGCCCATATTTACTTAAAATTTTTATATTCTGTTTCATTCAACATGGACTTTTTTTGTATTAATTTTTATTTTTTAAAAATATCCCATTAAACTATTATTTATCTTGATTTCTAAGTTTTGTTATGTCCCTTAAAATTTGTACCTGAGAGAAATGCCTCACTCACCTCGCTCTGATCCTGGTTCTGTTCTGCTTGGATGTCTACGAGGTATCTCAAACTTGGTATGTATAAATCAAGCTCTTGATTCCCCACCCCCTCACACTTCCAATCTCAGACTTGATCTTCCTTCATTTCAATGAATGTCAACCCTGTTCTTCCAGTTGCTCAAGTCAAAACTTTTGGGGTCATGCTTGATTCCCTGCTTTCTCCCATACTCCATATCAAAACCATCAGTAAATCCTGTCTGCTCTACCTTCAAAATTATTCACCATCTGACCATTTTTCTCCTCTTCAGCCACAACTCACCTAGTCTAAGGCACCATTGTCTGTCAGGTATATCATTGCAAAAGCTTCCTAAACGGTCTTTTTCCTTGAGCCACTGTCCTTTAGTGGTTCCCCTCCCTCTTAGAACAAGATCCAAAGCCATGTACATTCTATAAGGCCTTACATGACCCAGCCACCCATCTTCCCCACCACCTCCCTGGCTCATCTACTATTCCTGCCCACTCCCCCACCCTCCACCCTGCACCCCATACTCCTGCTGCACTGACTTCCTACTGTTCCTCCAATGGGCCCAGTCACTCCTGCTTCAGGGACTTTGCACTTGGCTGTTCCCTCTGCCTGACAAGTGTTACAGCAGATATCTGCATGGCCCACTCTAGCACTCCCATCGGATCTCTGCTCAAATCTCACTTTATGAAAAGGCCTATTTGATCATTATTTTGAAAATAATACTATGCCCCACCCCAACCTTATCCTCCTCACCCGTTACCTGGCTTTATTCTTGATTTTCTTCATAATGATCAGTGACCAACTAGTGTATGTATATGTGTACACGCGCGTGCGCACACACACACACACACAGTCTATCACCTCCTACTAGATTGTAAACTCCATGAATGCAGGGAGTTTCTATTGTTAGTCATAGTCATGTATCCTAGTGCCTAGAACAGGATCTGACTTGGAGTAATGTCTCAGTCTAATAGATGCAAACTTGACTCCCACCCCTAGAAGGCACTTAAGTGTATTAGCCTTGAATTCAAGTGCCCCTGTGATGTACATATTCTACTGGCCAAATACTCATTAGGACGATGCATTGTTTTGTTTCTTGCTACCTACATAGCCTACCCAAGTGTTATGTATTCTCTATGTCTCCCTATCTCTAAGCTCTCTTAGAAGCAAGATCAAACAGCTAATAAAAGTCTGATGAAGATAATGATTTTCCTCATTTAATCAGTAAAACATGGTGCAAGTAGGCTGGCAGGTGGCTGCAAGTCACCCTGGAGAATCATGCTGATTGGCACCCTATGAGATAGAGGTCAAAATGATTTAGTTCTGATTGTGTGGATGAAAACAGTTTAAAGCTTGTTTATATTGCATTTTGATTACTCCACCAAACCTTGTTTACACATTTGAGAAAATAAGTATAATTCAAAGTCACCTTTACCAAAGAGAAAGTAATCCATTAAAAATAAAAATAAAGTTCAAAAAGAACAAGGGAGATACTTTTTTTAGGAAAACGAATGGCAGTGACCCAGGTGGTGCATAGTTGACTGTGCACAAGGATAGACAGAGGTATAACATTTTAATGAAACCCAAGCTGGACCGACTATTATATAAAGTAGCAACTGGCATCCATTGGCCACTTATTATTGGAAAGGCACTGTGGAATCCTATGAGTGACATACTATCATCATACCCATTTAATGGATGAGCAAACTGAGGTTGCAAAGATTAGCAACTGTCCCAACCACATCAACTATAAGAGGTTGAGTACAGCTCTTCACCGCTCCCCTGTTTTGCCTCAGTGCTGTGAACTATAGGCCGGCTTGCACTGAGTATATCCATAGCAGAATGACAGGCAAGACAGAGCAAGTTCTTCTTACCTTGAATTAAAGTTTTGGGTCCCAGTTCATTCTCTCTGTTTTAGAAAGGATTTGATACAACCAGAGAAGGAGCCAAGGAAAGTGGTTTAAAAAGATGGAAATGCAAGAAGAAAGTAAAAGCCAATCTCTTCATCTTAAAGGAGAGGAAGGGTTAAAATGATGTGTTTGCTTAATCTTCCTACTCTACAATTTCTTTCTCTGCAACTAAGAAAAAGGCAGGCTGATGGGCTGTCTGGTTTGAAATGACAAATGGACATACAAATGGCTAAGTGTAAGAGTTTAAAAACTGTTTCATTTTAAAGTGAATCTTCCACCTACGCATTTGAGGTAGTCAGAAGACAGAGGGAAATGCCATCTAAACACTAGATCCCCATAAATTATAAATGACAAGATGAAATTGGAATTTTAATGTAAAAGTGGAATTACTGTATCCTGTGTGCAGTTTTGTCATGGCTCTTGTAATACAGTATTATATCTGTTCATTGACTGTTTCCCCTACAGATTGTGAACTTCATAACAATGCCATCCACTTCTTTTTCACCTCTACAGTTCCAGTGCCATGTTTGTTGATTTTACTTGCAGTAAATGATGGTCACTACCTTTTATGTAATTAAGGATAAATTAGACAGCCCCCCAAATAGATTTGTGAACAGGACATAAGCCAGCACATATTAGTCAGAACTCAGTCAGTTGCAAAGAGCGGAATTTGAACTCCAGTTGGGTGAAGTAAAGCTCATTGTGGATCCTAATACTGCAGTAGCTCACAAAATCAAAGCAAGTCTTGTAAGAATCATGGCAGCTCCAGGGACAACTGGACTTGGCATTGGACTCCAATGCTCCAGGACTCCTGTCATCTGTCTGTGTGTTTATTCTGACCTGTTGAAGATGAGCTTTTTCCATGTGGCAGGCAGGAGGGCCACCAGCAGCTCCAGTTTCATATCTTTCACCAACCTGTTTCTTCAATTCCAGATGGAAGAATCCCAGAGAAGGGCTGTGTTTGGCCCAGCCTGGTCACCTCCATGCCCCTCTCCAATTGCTCAGGGGTAGGTACATTATGATGAGTATGGCATGATCAAAAGGGAGGAACAGTTCCTCTCCTGGGGGAGATGTGCTGGATGGGCAAAAACAATTGACAGCTGCCTTAGAAATATTTTGCTGTTTGGAATAAACCTTACAGCTAATCCAGGATTAGATATTAGCCAAACATCTGAAGTTGATGCCGAAGGTTGGTGTTATGGGTTGACCATAAAGACCCCAAAAGACATGTTCAAATCCTAAGCCAGTTCCTATGAATGCGACCTTATATGGAAAATGAGTCTTTGAAGATGTGATTATTAAGGTAAGGCCAAACTGTATTAGGGTGGTCCTAATCCAATATGACTGCTGCTCTTACAAGAAGTGGGAAATTTGGCCCAGAGGCACAGGAGAGAGCACAGCCATGTGATGACCAAGGCTAGAGCTACAAGCCAAGGAAAGCCAACAATTGCTGGCAAACCACCAGAAGCTAGGAAGAGGCAAGGACGAATTCTCTCTACAGGTTTTAGAGGAAGCATGGCCCTGCTAACATCTTGATTTCAGACTTCTAGGGTTCTGTCCCTTTCCTTAAGGTAACCTGCATTTATACGTTTGCTTGTGAACCTGTTTTGAAGAAGTTGGTTCCCCCCGCCTCCCCTGCCCCACTGCAGCGAAAGCTCTATGAGGGAGGGCATGTGGACAAGCTCTCCATTGCACCCCCAGCATCAAGCACAAGACTTAGGCTAAAGGATGGATGTGATTGTGAAAGAAATTGTGAATTAGCTCTTTGAGGGAGTATGTACAGCAAACAAAACTGAGCCTTGGGAAGGGCCTGAATTAAAATGGGCAAGAAGAAGAGAGACAATGAAGGAAACCGATCAGGCTAGATTCGGCTCATTTAGCATCCCTCAAGACAAGATAGGATAAAGTCTCATTGAAAATGGTGACACCCTAAGTGAATCTGAAAAGAATAAAAGTGAAAATGCAAATAGGTCACATGCCCCTAGGTTTGTTGTAGGAGAGAGAGCTAAGGCTTGCCCTCCACCACAATCCTTCTCTTCCCATTTGGGGGTTGGGTTAGGAAAAGCTGCCTACTTTCAAAAAGCCTGAACACTTGGTCTTGAGCCCAGCTTAAGAATCTGACCCGGCATCTTTGCAATCTTTAAGGAAAATGAATAATTTCAAAACTTCTGCTTCTGTTTTGTTAAAGGTCATAATTTGGGGTTCACCACTGGTGGGAGAAATAAGTGATTAGGTCTTTAGTTGTGCAAAAGAATGCAAACCCTTATACTGGAACTGAGGAGCTGAAGCAGTGAGCAGGGGAGCTGGAATGTTTTTATTCCGGCTGCACATTAAACCACCTAGGGAGCTTTGAAAAACTAATCGTGCCTTGACCCCTCTTCAGGCTAATTGAACCCAAATCTCTGCAGGTGTGGCCCATTCACTGGAAGTTTTCAAACACTACCCAGATGCTTTTAATGAGCATCCAGTGTTGAGAACCACTAAAACTAAATTGTTTTAATATGTAAGGTGAAAGCAGGGTATTCTTTGGGGGCAGGGACTGTATGAGGTTTTTTGGAAGTATTATTTCATCCACAGGGGCCAGAGATGGGAAGTTGGAACTTGGGAGAGAGAGAGCCTGAGAGAGGGATCTCTGATCTGATCGAGGAGTGCCCCTTCTGCAACATGGAGGCTTGGCCTGGGGCTGACGAGGTAGACGGTTAGTATCAGAGGCCCTCGTGTCTACACCTGGATGAAAGCGGCAAGCTGGCAAGAGGCAGCCAACAGCAGACTGGTGTCTTGGGAGAGGTGGTATCAAGTGTCCTTCACTTGGGAATCTTCAGCAATATCTGGCAAGAGACTGGATTTGCCACAATAATGCAGAATGGGGGAAGGAGAGATTTTATTTGAATATATATATATTTAAAGTAATATGAAATGGGTGGTAAGTTTGACTGGGGACAAGAAGGTCAAAGACCACAGAAGGATGTCTAGACTTGGCATTAAGATTTGCAGTGCATCCAAACTGCCAGTTTCAGAGGCATTGTAAGGTCTGAAGTACAATGACTGTGCCTGCATGTGTGTGGTGGAGATTGTGGGGACAAAAACCAGTGGAGGTGCAGCTATTTGAGCAGCATGACTTATGACCATGTTATCCAGAAATTTGGCAATTTAAAGGAGCAGAGAAATAGAATGACAGCCAGGGGAAGTTGCAGGATCAAGCAAGAATGCTTTTGTGTGTTTGATTTTAAGTCAGGATGGAGGTATGCCTGCTTAATAGAAAGACAGAAGGTCACCAAGGGGAACTAAATATATTAAAGAGGAAGGCCATAGGTGTGAGCCCACAGACATAAGAAAAATAAGCATTTTTTTTTAGCGAGTCCTTGAAACTTTTCTGATAGTGACATCTCTATTGATAAAATATTGCTGTAGGTTTTCTAGATACAAATGTTTACTTGTAAATTTTTTACATGTACCATTACTACAGACACTATAAAGCTGTGCAAAAATGAACATTTAAATAGGCTGATCTAAAAATAAACTATTTTAAAGTAGTTTTACTTGCTTATGGTACATAACTCCTTTGTATTCATAAAATATTATTTATATCTGTAGCTGTACATTACTAATATTAATAACAATATTTTTAATGACAGCAAAGTGATTAAAGATGCTTCACAATTTTTTGAAAAATTTGATTTAACATTTTGTATTATAGCAATTCAAAGAGCTGGTTCTAATTTCAGCTTCTTTTTATAGTTGATTTTAATGACTGTCATAGCTGAAAAAGATATCTTACAAAGATTGACTAGAGGAAGTGTATCATTTGCTCTGCTTACCAAATCATGATACTCATTTTTTATTCCAATCCATCAATTATGCAAGGGTTGCTGTTGAAATGCAGCAAGGAAATTTCCATTTCCTCAGTGTCAATCATCTGTTCTTGCAACCTAACTGTAAGGTGTTCCATCTCTATGTTTTTAACAGAGGGGCTGAAAACGCACAGAAATTCTTTGTTTAGAAAAAAATTTCTATTTTTATCATATGATAATGTACACACAGTAAAATACACCAATCTTAAGCTCAATAGAAGATTTTTAAGGAGTAGAAAATTCAGTTTCCAAGTTTTTCAAGTGTGCAGCTATGACAATTTTTACAGGTGACACACATAAATTGGTACAGCAACATGAAATAATTATGGAAAACTTCCAATACCTGTTTTCAAAATGATCCCTCCAGAGCAGAACATTATTTTAAAAAAAAAAACAATTAAGTTTTCACTCATTAAAAATCAGCTTTACCTTGATGAGACAGATTAAATGTATTTACTTGTTTCAAAAATACCTGATAGAGAGGCATTGCAGTAACATTTACCGGTCATTGAAGAAAAAGTCAGCAAATTTGTAATATTTATGATTTCTGTAAAAAAAGAATGAGTAGCATCTTTCAGTTTGACAACGATTTTACTTTGAGATAGCTGGCATCCTCTATCTACGGGGTTCCTTATATGTCACTTATCACTGCAACAATGCTGTGTGACAACCACAAAACCTCAGGGGTGGATGGCAATAAGCATTATGGCACACCCTCAGGTGTCGGGCAGCTCTGCTTCTGGCTGGGGTGGTTAGGCTGGTCTCAGGGCTGCAGGTTACTCCAAGCATCTTATTCTAGAACCCCAGGCTGCTGTGGCAGCAATAACCCAAGGCATGTTATTCTCATGTCAAAGGCAGAAGCGAAGAGAGCACCCCAGATTGGCAAGCACCTTTCAAGCCTCTGCATGTGGGACAGCCTCTACCATGCCATTGGCCAAACTCTGCCCAAGACTCCATGTCAAGGGTGTGGATGGATAATTTTATAGCAGGAGAATGAAGAATTGGCACCAATAATGTCCTAAGGTTTTTGGGGTTACTTCTCATATCACAAAAACATATAATACAAATTCCATTACCTTTGCAACCTTTCCCCAGAATCTTTTTTATTGGTTTCTAGCAATGTGCGTACCCCATCAGGAATTACCCTAAAATAGCTTTCAATTAAAACATCTTTTTTTTTTTTAATGGATGTCATTCATTATGGAGAATATTCTTCTCTTGGATACCTTTCCTCAGAGATTCACACCCACATACAAAAGCTTCATTACTGGAACTGAAGCTCCCAGAGTGTGTCCAGTGAAGCACGCCAGCAACATCTGTGCTTTCTTCCCACTTTATAGCACATTTCCCAAACTGCCTAACCTGTGCTAATACTAATTTTTCAACTTTACAGCAATATTTTTTGTACTTCTCCCAACAGTATTTTCTGACATATGAATGTGAATTTTTTTTGTCATATTGTTTTGTTTTGTTTTTTGTGTGTATTTAGCATATTGTTTCAAACCTTCCCACCACCATTGGGAAGAACAAATGTTTCCTCACTGGTGTGTGACTTGTTTGATTTCCACGTTAAGTAAGAAATCTCAGATGAGCATTCTAAATATTTATCATTCACTTTAGCAAAATATTATAAAGTATTAGATTGATGTCACATGATTTCAAATATTGCTGGAAAACAGTGGGAGCTGCTTCATGTTCTATCAATTGTGCGTGGCTGTACTGCCAAGGACTAACGATTCAACCACAGATGTCTTTGAGATGAGGGTTGTATTAACAAGAGTGGATGTGAACCGATATTTCAAATAGAATTATTAATAATTTCAAAGAATTCTGGCCAACTTCTAGCCAAGTCATTGTTTTTACAGTGTTACATATTGTTGTGTGGCTTACAAAGGGCTTATACTAGGAGTTGCAAAATAAGAGCTCCGCCATTTTGTGTTTGTGTTCTTACATTATTAATACTGTACAGTCCATGGTAGTATAGAATTAATAATGGTTTCTTTGTAGCCATCTTTTTTAGGTTGTGCAGTATGTACAGCATCTCCTACCTGACCCAGGATTGATCCCACCCCTGCCCTCCTCCTACTTAAACATCCCTTTCTGTAACATGCTGGAAGCAGGCTGAGCTTGGGCTTCTCTAAATTGAGTACAGCCCACTCATGAATGCATCTTGTTTTGAGAAAAGAGCACATACCAGATGTTTTCCCAATACATGCACCAAAGCCCCTGGTACTTAGCCATCTTTATTCTTTAACCAACTAGAACCTGAATAGTGGTTGCCATAGGTGCAGACATACTTGAATGAACTTCTTGCCATTTCTCTGTCCATTGCAAGGTAGTTGCAGCTTTTTGTAAGTTGTGCTAGTAAGTATTTTGAACTGATCACCTTGGCATTTAATATCTCTTCCTTTGGAATTGCAACTGGCCCTTTGTAGGGCAGTTTGGGACAGTCCCAGCTGGGTCTTCCCTATTTCTTCTTTAGAGGCAAATCCTGCTGCTGGTTCAGCGGAACACAACAATTGGCATAGTTGGCAGGATTCTGGAGAAATCCCGGGCTGGCTGTAAGGGTCTATGTAGGGCTCCACTGCACATCTCTTAGATATCTGTGGGTGGCCCTGGGAATATGGTGGTGTCCCCCAAACCTCAGCAGGTCCTGCCTCCTTGCTGGAAGGGCTAAACTGCACTCAGCTGGCAAGGAGGCAAAGAGGCTGGTGGCTGGGGAAGAGTGGCCCCTGGTATGGGCAAGGAGTAACTACTGAAACCCAGTTAACAGCTGATGCCCTAGTACCATAAACTAGAGGAAGAGGTGCAGCTGGACAGAGACAAGGTCAGCTGCTACTTTGCTGGCAATCAAGATGGCAGGGAAGTTGAAAAGGGGGAGTCTAGCCTGAATACTCTGCCTGCTGATATACAAAAGATGTAGCACACAGCTGAACTCAGGAAGAAAGCAGAGCAGCAGAGACTGAGAAAGGAGGCCCAGTAAGAGACAGGCCTGATGCCTGGTGAGCCACAGCAGAGCTCCAGTAGACTAGGTTCTGGAGGGGGAGGCAGTGACATCAGCAGAGATCAGCTGCCATCTTGCTTTGCCAAGTGGCAGGACACCAGGGTCACCAGCAGCTGACTTTGGTGAGAAAGCATCTCTGATGGTGCTTGATTTGGACATTTCACAGCCTCGGAACTGTAAGCTTTTACCCTAAATAAAATTCCCATTATAGAAGCCAACCCATTTCTGGTACTTTGTATTGGCAGCCCTTTGGCAAACTAAAGGCTACATAAAATACAGTATAACAGACTTGGTGTGGGAGTGGAGGTCTCTTCTCAGTGTTTTCCACCCTTCTCCAGGCTTACTTGGTCATGTTGTCGTTAGCTGGTGGAGGAAGCAGTGGTGTGGAGGGGAAGGCATCTGGGATGCAGTGTTGGGCAACTGATGTGCACCCCTGCCCTATCACAACAGTCACAGAGGTCATGGGGACCAGGCCAGGTGGGGCTGGCAGTCCTGGCAGTGGTAGTGGCAATGGACGCGGCGGCCTGAGGTTGGGCAGGCGCTGGTGCAGGGGCTCCACGCCCTCCACATGGCCCAGCCCATCTCAGCCTGGGCACCATGGGCAGCAGTGACAGTGGTAGAGGAGGCTCGGTGCCCAGTTGCTTCACCTCCTGCTTTGTCATCTGTAGGCTGGACACCAAGACCCAGCTGGAGCTGGATGCGCTGATGGCATTATACCAGTACATACAGGCTTCTAAAGCCGGCATGGTGCCAGCCCTTTCATTTCAAGTGCTCCCAAATCTCTGCCCTTGGCATCTGGCCATATAACAAAAGGAGCTAATGCTTTAAACATCTGTCAGGTATATTACATAGGCGCTCTTCTAGGGTACTGAGGGTATCACTGTGCCTTACTTGGGTAGAAACTGTTAGTGGTCTCATGCAAACATTCTTTTGCCAATGTACCAACCAAACATCCACTATTAATGGTCTCCAATGTCTACAAACAATGGATGGCATGCCCAGTGTCATTTCTAGGGTCCCACTTCACCAGCACTCTATTAGAAGTTTGGGCACAAAAGGAGGGGATAACATGGCAGTTTCATTTGCCTTCTGACCCTCAAAGGGCTGACCTAATAGAGAAAATAACAAGTCTAGGGACCCATCATGCTGTGATGGATGTAGACAATGCTTTCTTTATTATTATTTTTTTTTTCATTTTTTAAAAATTTACCAGGAGGTCCCGGGGATCGAACCCAGGTCCCTCCATATGGGAGACAGAAGCCCAACCAGTTGAGCCACATCTGCCTCCCAATGCTTTCTTTAATATACCAATAAAGAGTCACAGGACATGTTTGCCTTCAAGTGGGAGGGATAGACTGGACCTTCCAGGTCCTTCCCCAAGGGTATCTACCTATTCCTACTATCTTCATGGATTAGTAGCCAGGTTCACCTCCAGGATAAACATTGTGGATAATATTTTGCTAACCTCTGTAGGATCAAGTCTTTTCCAGAAAGCCATGGAGAGGGTCTGGCAACACCTCCAGATAAGAGGATAGACATCTCTAAAAGCATGGGAAGTAGTCCTATGAGAGGCCCGCAGAAACCTTAATGAAGTGCCTGCCAAGGGACGGAAGCCAGGCTTTGATAGGATTCTTGCAGTGACAGACCTTGTGCAAACTGTACGAGTATAGAAATGGACAGAGCAGGCATGGAGCCACGAGCTGAGTGCCGTCTAAGATGGGATAACACTTCAAAACTCCCCTCTGTATCACTTCAGATACCAGAATAATACCTGGAGGTCTGGGGTGGACAGTGTCCAGGGAATGGATGTGGGAGGGCCCCAGCACCCAAGAGCGAACCCTGACATTCCTGGAAGAGAGAGAATCTGGACAGACGGGGTGGCAATAGGCAGGCGAGTGTCCAATGCTGAAGGGCACAGTTGTGGCAAAGGTGTGCTGAATTACTGTTAACTATTAACACAGAGGTGGGACAAAAGATATGGTCCCTACTGTGGCCCCTGAGGTCATTGCCGGAGGAGAAACCACACTGGTCACATATTAGTAAAAGGGTTAGACAGCCCAGTTTGTGTTCCTACGTGTTCTTGTCTTTTTGCTGCTGTCTGATGCTGTCTTTGATGGCTAACTGCTTATGCTAATGCTTGGAGCACCAGGAAAATCTGTATTTAGCCTGGACCCACCCCACGGCAGACACACACAACTGATTCAACTCTTGGGTTCCCTGCCTCTTGCCTTTGAGCAGCTTGGAGGTAGCCCCTGGTGGGTCAGTCTGCTTTAAGGTCACAATTGGGAGGCTGTCTAGCACTGGATCCAAAAACAACAGAAGGAAGCATCACCCTTGAACACCCCAGTCATCATAGGTGAATTGTCTACTCATGGGGGTGGGGGGTGGGGGTGGAGCTAAACATCCTGGGGTACAATCTAACCTTTTCCAGCAAAGCTTCAGGAAAAAAGCCACTGGGAAGGTGCAAAATGCCCCCAAAGGATTCCACTTCCCACCACTGGGGGTCCTATGCCCAGTTAAAGGATGGATTTATTAGGCTAATTCCTCCCTGGGGATATTATCACCACCAGCCTCCGTGTATTGGGAACAAAGAAATCAACAAAAGACCAGAAACAATTAATACTAGATATCTGGGCTATAAGACTCCTGAAAAGTGCTCCCATACCATTGTCCTAACTAGCAGTGATCAGCTTGCTACCAACTGGGAGTGACATCCTGGTATCGATTGGATTTCCCTTAAAAGCACCCAGTGGTCCCGCAGCACAGACATGTGGCTGTGACTACCCTCTGGGTGCAAAGGGAGTGTATTCTTGGCTTCCCCCAGATGCACTCTAGGATGTCAAACAAAATCTCAGTACCTGTACATGAGCTCATTTGGAGAGGGAAGTGGAGCAGGTTGTATTCTCTTGGTGAGATTATTTGATTTCTGTTTTTGTTCCCCAAGGAGGAGAAACTGACATCATGCTCAAAATGTAAACCTTCCGGAACTTCATGACCACAGCCCCCAATGACACTAAACACAGCCGCTGCACACTAAGCAAGAAACTGCAGCTCTGTCAACGTGGTGCCACAAAACCGCGCGGCCCTGGGAATTCTCACCATGGCACCTCATTAAAAACTGAGTGCTGGGTCTACCTTCCAGATAAAGGGGCCAAAGTGAATAAGTCCTTAGCTCACTTGTAAAAACAGTTGCAACTCATAGATCAAACGGGAGATTGTTCATTGTGGTGCCAAATGAAGGCTTGGTTAGCAGGGTGGGGCAGCGAGCGGAGAACAATGTTGATGAGCCTTCTAGGTGCTGTAGCAATTGTGGGTGTGGGTTCTACTTCCAATGCTCCTTAAAAATGGGAAAAACAGTTTTACAGGCTATACCCCCACCCCACCACGACCCAGGAACTCTGTGGAAGAGGGGACAGTGCAAGTGGGATTATAGGGGCCACTCAGGGGGTTGAATTGTGTGATACATGTAGCATCTCCTACCTGATGGAGTATTGATCTCACCAGTGTCCTCCTTAGACATCTCTGCCCGTAACGCCCTGGAAGCATGCAGAGCTTTGGCTGCTATAGCCTTGAGTGCAGTCCACCCCTGAGTGCATCTTGTTTTGAGGAAAGAACATATACCTAGATGTTTCCCAATACTTGCACCCAACCCTCTTGCACTTAGCCACCTTTGTCCCTCAACTATGTACACCCTGAAGAGGAGTTGCCATAGGCATGGGCATACGCGAGGAAATGTCTTGCCAACTTGCAATCTGTCACGAGGTAGCTGCAGCTGTCTGTAAGTTCCCCTAATAAATGCTTTGAACTGAGCACTCGAATTTAAAAACTCTTCCTTCGGAATAGCAACCGGCCGCATTGTAGGGTGATTTAGGGCAGTCCCAGCTGGGTCTTCCCCTGTTTCTTCTTTTAGGGCAAGTCCTGTTGCTGGCTCAGGGGATCACAACAGAGGTACTTGTCCATTTTGTGAGGGTTGATTTAATTGAAGCGTGAGGACAGAATCTATAAATCCACTTCATCAGCCTCTGTGGATGTGCCCCAAACTGCTAAAATTGAAATGCCTGAGGCCACCAAGGTCGTCCCCTCGTCCCCTCATCCCCTCGTAGGACTCCCTCAGGACCTCCCAAGCTGAGTGTGCCACATGACCACAGGATACGTGAACTGAGGGCTGCAGTCCTTGTACTAAATACCACAGGGGCTTAAATTTATTTTTATAAGATAAATATGCATAAATAGAACTTTTAGTATTCATCCCACAACCCCAGGGGATGGGTTGAGGAGCCCAGAAGAATTGCACACACTGTTTGGTGACTGCTAATTCAGGCCAATCATCCCATAATAGACGTTATCCCAAGAGGACAGCCTGCCTTTCCTGGCTCTGACTCAGTGTGGCTCTCCTTGGCATGACCTCTTCCAGTAGGGTGAGAAATTTTCAGTCTAATTCTCAGGGTTTAAGACATTCCCTCCCTCCCTCCCTTCCTTCCTCCTTCCCTCCCTCTCTCTCACTTTCTCTCTCTCTCTTTCTTTCCTTTCTCCCTCCCTCCCTCCTTCCTTCTATCTCTCCTTCCTTCCTTCCATCTGTCCGTCCTTCCTTCCTTCCTTCCTTCCTTCCTTCCTTCCTTCCTTCCTTCCTTCCATTCTTTCATTCTTTCATTCTTTCTTTCTCTCCACTTAAGATCACCTTATCTTTGTGACCTAAACAAAATGTAATCTGTATTGTACAATTAAATAATGTTTTTGGGTAAAACTTGTATCTTTGAAAATGGGCTATGAATTTTCTTTGCTGATATTGACAGGACTATCAATTTTGCTCCAATCAGCTCTGGTAACATTGAGAGACACTTAAAATGAAAAGTAATTTTTCCTCCCTAAGCTTAATAGATACTTATATATGCAAAGACAGAAAAGGAGTTTTGCATTTCTAAGGAAACAGGGAAGATTATTTGACTGTGCAAATAGTGGCCCCAGATAGCACTGGGCTCACAGAATTTTGTACCATTCAGGAAACAGGAAGCAACATGAGCAAGACAAAGAAAAAATTATGAATAGGTTTCTTTTTTTAATAAAGTGTCCAAAGAATTAGGCAAGAAACTTTAAGCCCCATGAGAAAGGTGAAGAATAATCTGACTTGTTGAAATAGTGGACTCTGAGGCACTAGGAAATGGACAAGTTTTATCTTTAATCATCTGACCTCCCTGATATTAATAATGATTGCTAATATTTTCATAGCACTTCGTAATTTACATAGAGCTTTTCTGGTTGGTGGCACCCTCCTTCCTGCATTCTGCCCTGGCTCCTGTGAGTTTTCATCAAATCTGATCTCAAAAATGCATTTGCTTAACTCATTCCCAATAAGCAGCTTCAAATCCTTTATGGAACAAGAAGGGTCAAATTGAAAGAGAAAAAAAAAAAGTCATTCAAACAAAGGTAAAAATGACTGAAAATGTTTAATGTGTGACCTTTGCAGAGGTATTTGTGTTTTACTAGCCCATCAGGGCTTAAGTTAAGAATCTCTAATTCTTTAAAGTCAGACAGCAGGGGAGGTTTTGGGGGACGAAGGGAGGGCGTTGAAATTGAACTGTCCTTTTTGATGTCCCTGAAATGAAACTATATAGGTAGCCATAGCTCCAGAGCTCACCGCATGCATTCCTTAGATTAGCTGAATTGATTTTCAAACCCACCCCTAAAATATGGAACTCTCAGAATTTTAGTGATTGAGGTAATCTTTGAGTTATTTTGGCCAAATCCCTGAAAAGAACATTGATGACAAGAAATTCTATGAGCAAGATCCAAACGCTTTAGTAATCAAGAAAATTGATAATGTAAGAGCTAAACAACTAGTTGACTGAGAAAATTTTGAAAGTCTCTTGAGATATATTGTTGGTATTTAGACACAACCCAGGTATACTATTTTTTAAAAATTGTTGTTCCATAATTCTAGCAGAACTACAGTTACTATACCACTGCTATCCATGTTTTGTTTAGACCTAGTATAATTATTATCTTTTGACCTTAGTGTAATCATCTTTACTTACATTAATCCCTTTATAATTATCTACAGTCATGAAATTTAATATATAGCAGAATCCTAGATAAAGTCATATTCTCTTTAATGCTTGATTTTTTTTATCACATTCCCCAATAGCTCCTAGGGGAGCTAGAACTAGGACAAGAACCTTGGTCCTCTGAGTCTGCATTCCAGCCTCTGTCCACCATACCAGAGGACACCATTTTATAACAATCTCATAAGCCCCTGGTGCCTCCAGCAAAGACACTATCCCATCTACCTCAAACCTAGAAAACGCTGATTGGCATGATCCTCCTAGAAGAGGAGAGGAGACTTGGCAGTTCTTTACCCAGGTCATGAGAGCACTGGAAATGCTGGCAGTTGATGTGTTAATCTCTAAGAATTTGATTTTCCCTTTCAGCGCCCTTTTGTTTGGCTTTGCCTAATAGGGAAGGAAAATGCTTAGCTGAGTGAAAAAAGCCATTAAAATCTTAATTGTGTTTGTTTTATGTTTTCCTCATTAAGAATTTCCATTTTGTATTTAAAAATCAGAAGCAAGTTTTAAAGAGCAAAGAATTTCTAAAGAAAACTGACAGAGAAACCTAGATCCACAAGAGGTGCCTGTGAAAAGCTTGATGACTCAGGTTGGTTGTAGAAGTTTGTAATATGCCATAAAAATTCAGCATTTAAGATTCAAAGATTCCCTTGGCAGCATCTACACTGAAACATCTGGAGGAAAAGTGAAAATCAAAACAAAACAAAACAAAAACCAACAATCAATTGCCTGGGTATTCTGGCTACATGACAACAAATATATATCTGTTTGCAAATATATGATGATTTTTTTATACAGTCACGGACACTGTCAGATTTAAACCTGTATTATCATCAAGGAATAATTTGTTTCTACACAGAATGTAATTGGAAATTTAAGCCACATGTTTTGATGATTACTAGCTTAATGAGTGAACATAGCTTAGTTGGATACGAAATAGCACAACTCATCATCAAAAATTAGTTAAAAGGAAAATATCATGGAAGAGAAGGGAATGAAGCAATCCAGCTAATCCAGCTGCAGCTTGTAATCAGAAGCGAGCCATACTGTCAGCATAATGAGGTGTATTTTAAAATGGAAATGTACATTAAGACAGTCCTTTGGAAAGTTTCAATCTAATGGCAGGGTCTCTGAAACGCTTGGCCCTGACTACTAAAGGAAGGGACATCCACAGATAACTTGCAGTTTCAAGGATTCACACTGATCTGTCTGCAAATTCAACAAAGAAATCCCTGGTGCCCAGAAAACAGGGGAGAGAAAACATTAAAGCAGGAGATTGTATCAAATGAGAATGATCTATCCTTGTCCACATTTATTCATCAGTCCTCAGGATGTTTACTGCCCACAATCACCGCAGATCTAACCAGCGTGGGCTTCATTTTCTTTGTTTTTCATCTATCCGAGTCACCAGGCAATGACCACCTTTAAGTAAGTATTGATTATTGGGATGATACCTAGAATTTGAAGTCAGTGGCTAGGTAGCCTGGGTCAACCTGTTGACTGTCAGTACCTCCAAGACATTTGCCCTGAACACCTGATCCACAGACACTCGCCTTCCCACCGCCATGTTTTGTTTTCTTCAAAACAACCATGGTTATCTAAAACTGTCTTGTGTTTCTTTTCAAGTTCAGTTATGCATTTAAGGTCCCTTTTCTCCATGGGGTGTAAGCACAACAAGAGCAGGGGTTACATGACTGACAATAGAAACTCCCCGCCTTCATGGAGTTTACGATCTAGTGGGAAGTGATAGGCAATCTATAGACTTGTCTGTGTATCTGTGTTTCTATGCATTTGTGAGGCAGGGGCCACCTTCAGGCTGCCAAGGCTATTGCAGAGATGAACACATCATGAAGGTGCTAGATTTTTTTCTACAGCAGCATTCTTGTACCTGTGCCAGGTGTAGCCTCCTGATGGCTAGATGGCAGGGAGGGCAGCTCTTCCTGCCTTCAGACTCAGCTGTTCCCCTGGTGATCTTCCACTGCACCTCCCGATTTTGGTGAAGGTAGCAGGCCGCAGCCTTGGTGGGCCAACTGGGCAGTGTTCTGAGAGTCTTTTCTGAATGCCTGGTCTAGAATTTGGTCCTCAAGGCTTTCCAACTATTTCATAAGTATTTAACACCCTGTATCACACCTGTGTCTGCTTATGAAAGCTAGAGGAGTTTCTATTTCTTGCAATTGAACCCTGACTGATGTGTTTTTCTCTGTGTTCTTGGCATTGAGCATAAGGCCTGGCATATGTAAAAGATGACCAAATGTTTATTGTTGTTTTTAAAACCGATGGTTCTCAATCTTTGATATGTATCAGAATTCCCTAGGAAACTAATAGTGAGCGCAGGCTCAGGCTCACTGAGGATGAATAGGGCTTGAGTCTTTGTATCTTTACCGAGTTCCCTAGGTGATCCTGATACCCACCAAAGTTTGAGAAGCACTGATTTAAACATTCACTGAGGCCTATCTGGGATCAGGCAAGGGTCTAAGTAATTGAACGCAGTATCTTGTTCATTCTCATAATAACTTTATGAGATAAGGAGTATTATTATCCCCATTTTATAGATGAGAAAACTGAGGCATAAAGAGCCTTAGAAAACTACCCAAGATCACACAGCTAGTAAGCAGTAGTTAGAGCCTGGTATATAACCCATGTCTACCTGACCAC
This sequence comes from Tolypeutes matacus, assembly GCA_026826555.1. Lineage (NCBI taxonomy): Eukaryota > Metazoa > Chordata > Mammalia > Cingulata > Chlamyphoridae > Tolypeutes > Tolypeutes matacus. The sequence continues at coordinate 4,477,070 of JAKSZT010052319.1, read as the reverse complement.
AGGCTGCAAACTCAAGCTTACTATACTCTTCTGCTTGAATCATCTCCCCTCTTTGCAGGAACTGAAGACAAATATCATTTCAATTTAATTCACATTCTCCCAAATATGTGTGTGTGTGTATATATATACATTTTAACTTAACAATATCCCAGTTCTGTCTGACCAGGTCATTTAAGTACTAAAGAAAAAAAATTGGACTAATACATTTTTCCATTGAAACAAAATTCTCTTGGGCATACTTCAAAGTCTAATAAAACCTATTTAAATCAAGAAATAACTCGAAGGAATAATTGCTCCCAGATAAAAAATAATAATTCCCTAAACTTTATTATTATCTTTGAAGTGAGGAATAGCAAAATCTGACCCTTAGATCAATCCATTTATTAGAGAAAACATTATACATTTTCAAGAGGAATAGATCAAAATATATGAATTAGCTGCAGGGCCCCAAACTCCTTTTTCCTTACTAATTATGTTTCTTACATTTTCAAGATAAGGTTTAATAAAATCTTATTATTTTTCTAATACATAGAAATTAATAATGTAGAAGAAGATATTAGATGTCTAGTGGAGCTGCTTGCAAAGATTTGCAGAAATGCACAATGACTAAAAGGAAACAGTTTTCTCTTTTCTACTTTTATAAGCTTTTTAGTCAATGTAAATCCTCATATTTGAATTGTGTCATTATTAAGGGGAGGATTTCTGAAAACTTCTGAAGTTGTCATTTTTGTCACTGGTTAGGCTTGTAGGAGAAAAGTGGACCTCAACTTTTATGAGGAAAACTTACTCTCAGTCGTCCCAGATAAAAAATGTGATATGCTATTAAGCAAGTTGAGTTCAAATCCTGGCTCTGTTATTGTGAACTTCACTGTGACTTTTGACAAGTTATATAACTGCAGGTCTCAGTTTCCTAGCCTGTAAAAATTATAGAAAATAACCCCTATCTTGCGAGGTGTCACAAGAGTTAAGTGAGATAATTTTATTTCTTTCTCTCCATGTTGAATCTTCACAGCTCTAGAGCTAAAAAACAAAATAAAAGTAAAAAGACAATGACAAGAACAACAACACCCCCCAAACAACAATATCTAACAAAGCCACACATCCCCAAAATAAACATTCTAAAATAGTAGTAAAGAACAGGGCGAATTGTAGGAAACTTGGGTGTGAATTTGGACCTCAGCCTCCTCCATCTTGTTAATGTGACTTGAAGCAATTCTCCCCATTTCCTTCTTGAAAAGAACAAGTTTCAACCTTGTCCAAAGGAAATGAAGCTTTTTACTTTCTAAGATTTATACTAATTCTGACAGTCCATGTTTCAGGATTATAAAAGTAATTCTTTTGTTCTGCATGATATCTCAATGACGGATACAGGCCGTTATACATTTTGCCAAAACCTATAAAATTATGTGATACAAAGTGTATACCATAATGTAAACTATAGACCATGGTTAGTTGCTACTATATTTGCTCATCAGTTGTAACAAATGTACCACACTAATGAAAGACTTTGTTAATGGGGGAAAGTGTGAGAGGGAGAGGGGGTAAGGTATATAGGAATCCCCTATATTTTTTATGTAACTTTTATGTAACCTGAAACTTCTTTAAAAAATAAAGAAAAAACATTAAAAAAGAAAAAACAGAAAAAGTTTAGTAAAAAAAACCCATAAAAACCAAAAAAGTAATTCTTAAAAATTAAAAAAAAAATGATATGTTTACTCACATCCTAAAAACTGTAAAATGTGCTTTTTAGCCATCCACATTTCCTGCCCACTTCTTTATTTGTATTAAGTGAAGTGATTCCAGCAAGTGAGTCAGTTGAGATGGAAACATTTATTTATCTGATAGAATGTGTCAACGATGCTCTTTTCAAGTGTTTCCAGTATTTGAAACATTAAGTAACTACACCAAAACATTCCGACTAGAGCACTAATGGTGAATCACAGATCCACTCCCTCCCCCAACTCCCACAGGGCTGTGGTTTGATTTTTGCCACATCCCCATTCCCTTAGTAAAGCGCTATTTGGCATAAATTTCAGGTATGGTTAAATGAACTAAAAGTTTCATCATTTTGGCAATATGGAGTGAATTTCACACCTTGTTTGAGGCGGGGCACTGTGGACCAGGGGACCCAGACGCCTGCCAAAAGTGGAGAATGATTCAGCAGCTACAAGCCTTAGCCAGAAGAACAAAGCAGCAGAGTAAAGAGCCAAAGAGCCCAAATAAAACGGAAAATCAAAATGGAGGTGCTGCAGAAAGAATCAGGATGGCAGCTCCCTAACAAGGGGTCAAAGCAGAATGCGGCTCTGGAAGAGCTCTGACTAGGATAAGGATCGGTAAAGGGCTAGGTCAAGAACACACATCTCCCCTGGCAGGTTCTGGAAGCACCTGCTAGGCTGGAAGACTGAGCTTAAAGCTGCAAGACCTCAGCCAAGCGGTCCCCCTGGAGAAAATTGGGAACAGTCATTCTTCCCTACAACCAGCACTGGTCAAGTACTGGTTACTTTCCAGGTACCATACTAGTACTAGATTTAGGGTGAGTTTCCCCAAAAGCTGAGTCTGAAATAAGAATTTGAGTGTAAATGATGTATTGAGGAGATCCCAAGAAACACTTGGGAGTGGGCAAACAGGGAAGAGAAAGAAGCTAAATAAGCATGTTAACGAGTGGGATACAGCTATGGGCCACTGGACTTAATACCTCTGGGACCTCTGGGAGACTGTGTAGAACATCCTCAGAGATGTGCCACCTGGGGCTAGAGAGAGCTGAGGTATTTATCCACCATGTGTTAGTTGAGGGCACTCCTGAGATGTTAACTCCCCAATATATACAGCCATTCTTATGGTGGCTATGTTGGGTGGATAGACATGGGAGAGGGGATCGGGGAACCTGGTATTCTGAAGACAAGAGGAACCACTACTGTGCTAAAATCTAAAATTTTGTTCCTAAAATTTTAGGAAGGTCTATCAAGGAGTGTGGTGTCTGGTATAAGACATGGACGTCTCGTGACAGGGAGGTTAGTTGAGACATTGTTGCACACTAAAGAATAGTGCTAAGGTGGTAGTTTTGGCAGTTGGAAGATGCGACCAGATTTTAGAGATAATAGAGAAGTAACAACAAAAACACTTGGTGAAAGATTGCTGTGAAGTGAGAGGGATGAGTAAAACTGAGGATGGCCACTAATTCTTCTCTACAAGTCACAGAATGACAGGGTTGATGACATTTGAACAGAATCCTCAAGAAAGAGGAGTCCAAGAAGGTAAAAGTGAAGTAAGGATTAAAAAAAAAAAGGTGAGTTTCATGGCTTGCTGCAGATTTCAAGGGAAAAAAAATACTAATTTTGTTCAACAAAACCAAATTTCTGGGCCTTTTTGATTGTGACGGGGTTTACCAGGATGAGCTGGGAGCAAGAGGTAGAATATTCTACATAATAAAGAAGACGAGTTCAGATTTTCGTAAGATAACTCTTAGAGGAATGGAGAAGAGGTGGAAGAGAAAGAAAGTTTAGTAGAGAAAAAGCTAGAGTAACAAAATAAAGATAAGGATTAATGGGAGACATGGTAAAAGGGTGAAAGGGGGAGAAATTCCTTTAGTGTGATAATCTGCTGGTAAGAACAGAGATGTATAATATTCAGTGCTTGTGATATAATTCAGTGGTCCCCTTCTCCCAAACCTTCAGTAAGATACATACACACACATCGTCTTGTCTTGCTGGCACTTTGGGAAGTGACAGAATCACTGTAGTTTCCAGTGTAGGGCAAGGTGCTCTGAAAAAATGATAGTCTGTTCAGGAGATGGGGAAGTTGGTGAAAGGAAGAACTTAGAGCTGCGTTGAATAGAAGTCTTGCAGTTCTCCTAAGAATTCCTGAAACTCTAGGTGGATTGCTGGGCTTCCACATATATGTGACATGGAGGTTCAAGTCATCATGCAAATATTACGGGAAATGTTATGGGACAGGATGCCCCCAAAAGGCTGGAATTCTTGGAGCCATTTATGCAACTAAAATCTGGGAAGCAAGTGGGAAGGAATTCCAAGTCGAGTAAGCATCTATGGCACAGAAAAATGTAAACCAATGTGGTTTATTCAGGTAAATGCTAGTTGTTTGGAATGAGTGGAAGATAGAATATGTGCTATGTCACACACCACTCAGAACTGAGTGGGAGAGAGTGTGGTCTACAGTGTGAACTGTGGTCTATGGTTGGTGGCAAGGCTCCAGGATGTGTAAGTTCATTGAGGGTGGTGGGCCACACTGTGGGAGATGTTTGTGTGGGATGTGGTGGGAGGTGTGGGAGGTGGGCAACATGGGAATCCCAGTGGGTTCCGTGTAATATTTTAGGTAATCTAAGCACCTCTTAAAATATATGTATATATATATATATATATATAAATAACATTTTTGTAAGCAAATACACATATATGCATATATATTTATATATCATTTTACAAATGTTTGTATGTATTGTGAGAATTTTGATTTTTACCCATAATAAAAAAAAAAAAAAAAAAAAAACCCAGATGAACAGAAAAAAAAAAAAAAAAAGAATATGTGCTATGGAATTGAGGAAGAAGAGGGTAATTGTGTAGGGAGGGATTGGGTCAAGAAGGGCCTTGAGTGCTTAGTTATAGGGCTTGGACGTGACTCTGCAGATGTGAGTCCCGGGGGGCCCTGCAGCTGTCTTCCAGCGAGTGTCCTGACAACCAACGATAAAAATGTAGCAAGCTAATTTACTAAATGTGGCATTATATAAAACATTGTTATAGTAAAATAAACACAGGCATTTTATGGAACAGACATGTAGTCTCATGAGATAAAGCATGAGAACTCAAGGACATTTTGAGCCATGTCTGAGAACCATTGTTTTGAGGCTGACTTTGTTTTTTCCCCTCTGTTCTCCTTGAATCAAACATTTAATTCTATTTCCTATCTGAAAGGCTTCTCTTTGCTAACATGCCCACTTTGTTCCGACGTCTACGGCCTTGCTCCTTCCACTGCAAGTCCTTGTCTCCAGCTATAGTCCTGGTAACAGTCCTCTTGGTCCTGCCTGAAGACCCCTCCTGTTAATGGCTTCTGCAGGGGACCTGCTCGTTGAGTACTGGAGTTGGATGTTCTGCCCCCTGGCTCTGCTCCCTGGGGACTGGGCCTCTGACGTGGGGTTTTTTTTTTTCTTTTCTTTTTTTTTTTTGACTTATTATTTTAATCTTCTTCCTAGGCCTGTGTTTTTTTTTTTTTTTTATTGTTGTTGTTTTGTTTGTTTGATGTTTTTAGCTGTTAAAAACTCCTTTATTGTAAAACTGTAAAATAAATAGAAAATTAGATTGAAAGAAATTACAAATTTTAAACGAGTGCAAGGACAGTTTATATTTAATAAATTATAAAAAATAGATACCATGGCAACAAACATTTATAAATGTAAATAATAATTCAAATATAATAGAAATTAATTATAACCTAAGTCTATTTTTTGTATTACAGCTCTATTGGATATAATAATTTCTAAGAATGAAATACATTATTGCTTTAGTTATTTAATCTCCACTTAAGCCATAATTCTTTCTAGATAATCAAATTCCTATTTGGGAATTCTTCATATCTTATTGGAATGAATTACAGCAGATAACAATTTGTCAACTCATAATTTTATGAAGCAGAAAAACTCAAAATCTTGTTGAACAGTAGTCATGCTAAATTATTATTGATCCAGATAGATTATTTTAATTAAAGAGTATGAATAATAAAAGGTTAAAGAAAAATGAAATATCCAAAAATATATCTCTTCTCCAGTCCTCCTCAATTAAAAGCAAGTGTTTATTTTGTATGAAAAAAATTAAAGAATACTGATCACAGTAATAATTTGCCAGTTGCACTGAGTAATTATTGTTCATATTTTACATTTATCTGGTCTACTCCAGCTCTTTTTTGGTTACTTTTTGCATGGAATACCTTTTTCCAACCTTTCACTTTTAACCTGGTTATGTCATTACATCTGAGGTGAGTCTCTTGTAGACGACATGTAGACTGCTCATATCTTTTTATCCATTCTATCAGTCTGTGCCCTTTGATTGGGGAGTTCAATCCATTAACATTCAGTGTTATTACTGTAAAGGCATTACTTACTTCATCCATTTTTTCCCTTGGCTCTTTGTTGTCATATCATTCTATTGTCTGTCTTCTTACCCTTCAGTTTACCCTTTCTAATAATCTTCATTTCTAAACTCTTCTCCAAATCTCTCACCCTTGTTTTTCTTTTCAGGCTGCAGCACTCCCTTTAGTATCTCTTGCAACTCTGGTCTTTTGGTAACGTATCCTATCAGTTTTTGTTTGTCTGTGAAGGCTTAGAACTCACCCTCCTTTTTGAAGGACAGCTTTGCCCAATACAGAATTCTTTGCTGGTAGGTTTTCTCTTTCAGTACCTTAAATACATCATACCACGTTCGTCTCTCCTCTGTGGTTTCAGATGAGAGGTCTGCACTTAATCTTACCAAGTTTTCCTTATATGTGGTGCTTTGCTTTTCTCTTGCTGTTTTCAGAATCCTCTCTTTATTACTGATATTTGTCATTCTGAATAGCAGGTGTCTCGGGATAGGTCTATTCGGATTTATTCTGTTTGGGATGTGATGTCCTTCTTGGATATTGATATTTATGTCCTTCATAAGGGCTGGGAAGTTTTTGGTCATTATTACCTCAAATATTCTTTCTGCCCCTTTTCCATTCTCTTCTCCACTGGGACACTAATAACGTGAATGTTTGTGCGTTTCATGTTGTCATTCAATTCCCTGAGACTCCGTTCCATTTTTTTCCATTCTCTTCTATTTCTCTTCTCCTGTCTTTTCCAGTTCAGATGTTCTGTCTTCAAAATCACTAATTCTGTCTTCAAGCAGGTCAAATCTTCTCTTATGTGCCTCTAATGTATCTTTAATCTCATCCATCGTGTCTTTCACTCCCGTAAGGTCTGTTTCTTTTCTTTGCAGGCTTTCAAATTGTTCTTTATGCTCTCCCAGTGTCTTCTTAATATCCTTTATTTCTTTAGTCATGTTTTCTTTAAAATTTTTGAAGTGATTTAGGAGAGTTGTGTGATTTTCATTGATTAACTGTATTAAATCCTGTATTTCTTCGGGATATTCAGTTACTTCCTTTAGCTGGGCCATTGCTTCCTGTTTCCTAGTATGGTTTGTAACTTTTTGCTGATGTCTAGGCATATGAATATGTGGTGAATTTACTCTGATTGCTAATTTCTCTCTCTTGCCTATTGTTTTTTTTTGTTTTTGTTTTTGTTTTTTTCCCGATAGCTTTTCTTTGATACTTGGTTCAACTTATTCTCAGTCATTAAAATTGCCCAGTTTGGGAAAACAGATATGGCTTCATCAATTGGGCTCCCATTTACTACGTAGGAGGTCCAGGGTTCAAATCCCAGGGCCTCCTGGTGAAAAAAAAAAGGCAAGCTGGGCCACACAGAGAACTGGCCCACATGGAGAGCTGGTACAGCAAGATGATGCAACAAAAAGAGACACAGAAGAGAGACAATGAGAGACACAGCAGACCAGGGAGCTGAGTTGGCACAAAAGATAGAGCGCCTCTTTCCCACTCTGGAAGGTGCCAGGATCAGTTACTGGTGCTGCCTAAAGGGAAGACAAGCAGGCACAGAAGAACACAGAGAGCAGACAGTGAGCACAAAAACAATGGGGTGGGGTGGGGCGGGGTGGTGGAAATAAATAAATAAGAATAAATCTTTTTTTAAAAATTGCCCAGTTTGGGAAGTGGCTGTGGCTCAATCAATGGGGCTCCCGTTTACCATATGGGAGGGCCCGGGTTTGGTTCCCGGGGCCTCCTGGTGAGGGCAGGCCCGCCCGCACGGCGTGGTTGGCTGACCCGGCGAGCATGGGCAGCAAGAGGGGGGGGGGATAAATGAATAAATAAATAAAATCTTAAAAAAAAAAAAATTGCCCAGTTTAAGTTTTCAAAATCTGGCCTGGAACTCAGCAGTGGAGTACAGATTTTCTCCCAGGTGTTGGATACAAAGTGAACAGTTTTTGTCCATGCAATTTCCAGACCAGCCAGCACATGGTGCGAGTCAATGCACTGTTCCAAGGAGGTTTTTTCAGTCTCGGCTTTCCTGTGTTCCTGGGTTGAATCTCCACATCAGAGATTCAAAGTGGGCTCTACTGGCTGAATTCACTGAAGAAAAGCACCCCTACCTCCCCTCTCTTTCTTTTCCCGTGGAACAGCTGACAGGGAGGAAGATGTCTGTTCCCCTCTCAGTCAGCTGCTCTAAGCCAAGAGTTTTCTCCCTCTTAATATCTTGGGGGTGAGGGGAGAAGAGCCCTTCCCAACCACCATGGGGGCTTGCTAACTCATGTTTGCCATTTCGACTTCTTCATTTCTCTGTCCCTCACCTCCTGGGAGTTGTATAGCACTGTCCTGGTTTGCTGACACCCAAACCAGGTCCCTCAGACAGGCTTTGGCTCTTTCTCCATTATTTTTGTCAAAGCATTCATCTTTGCCTGTTAGTCTGTCATCATCTTCCCACAATCCTCTAGGCCTATGTTTTAATTTCCTTGACTGCTCAAGCAATGGGTTGACTTAAACAATGGGAATTTATGAGCTCATGGTTTTGGGGCTAGGAAAAAGTCCAAATCAAAATGTCATCAAGGCAATGCTTTCTTTCCAAAGACTAGCATTCTGGGACTGGCTGCCGGTGAGCCTTGGTTCTGGGCTCCTCAGTCACATGACAATGCACATGGAAGCCTCTCATTACCTCTACCTACATTTCTGGGTTCCAGTGACCTTCAGATTCTTCTCTGAGTTTCATTCTGTTTATAAAGGACTCCCGTCATAGGATTAAGAATCATCCAGATTGAGCTGGGCCACACCTATACTAAAGGAACCTCATCAAAAGGTCCTACTTATACTGGGTTCACATTCACAAGAATCAATTAAGTTTAAGAACATGTTTTTCTGGGGTACATAGCTCCAAATCACAATTCCCTATAACTTTATCCATAATTCCCCATCTGCATCTATCTAGATAACTTAACTTCCATAATGGATGGGGACAGGCCCAACTGCAATCTGACATTTGGCCTCAAGTATTTAATATCATAATTGTTCTATTCTCATCTACATGTTTGCCTTGAACGTGTTGCTATGCTTTCAAGGAAACTAAAAAAAAAAAAAATAAAGGCAGATGGTAAGTTTCTCAAGAAGCAACATTGGAAAGCCTACATAAAATCACAAATACAACAAAAAATGAAACATCGCTGAGTGTAAGTGTATGTATGTGTGTGTTGAGTGTAGTTTGGAGGAGGTGAGACAGCACATTTGTGATCATAGAATTGAAGAGTAAATGAACCAGGTAGATCTTGCTCTACTGTGAACCCAGGATCTAGAAGAAGTGCCTGTAGCAACTGAGACATGTCTTTTAACTAGCAAAACCCTCTTTTGACACAAACAGAACAAATTGTATTAGAGAATAGACTATTCCTAATGTTCAATTCTGTCTGCACAACTAGACAGAGAATAATCTTGGTTAAAAGCCATTTATGAACAAACTGTTTTCTTCACAAATCACCAGTTTTTGTCTCTCTCTTTTTTACAATAACATTTGTGAATGTTTTGCTCTTGTCATATGTCTTTTACTCATAGACCTTATTTTGTGAGGGGTCAATCCTATTAGTTATTAGCTTTTAAAATGTCACCATCAAACTGAGAAAATGCCACACTGACAAGTACTACAATTTAGATTCTGCATCCTAAACTGCACCCAACCAACTCTATGAAACTGATTGGCAAGTGATAAGGATATTGCCAAACACTAAGTAGTTTACTTTATTTGTGGTCTGATTGGCCCAAATGTTAGCCAGAGACACTTATTCACTAGCATTCATATCACAGTACTACTCTTACACTGAGGTCATTTTGGACAGCCATTTCCTCTCCCTTCATCCTTCTCCCAGGATTGAGGCTAAAATGCCAGATCATCTCTTTCCAGATTCCCTTATAGCTAAAGGTGGTCACGTGACACTGATTCGGGCAATAAAATGTATGGAGAAGTCTTCTTGGGAAAGTATTCTTTCCTCAAATGGGGAGGGGGCTCCTTTATTTTGTCCCCTTCCTCCTTTCTTGTGATAGGAGGATGTGATATTGGGAAATGCAGCAGCCATCTTGTGACAGAGGCAATAAGCTGGTGGGTGAAAGCCAACATGCTAAGGATGGCAGAATGGAAAAGAAGAAAAGAGCTTGGATATAAAGGGACATTGAACCAAACTTGGGACTCTCCTCCAGAATTATTGGTAATAAAAAGTATCATATGATTTAAACCACTGTTAGCTGGGTTTTCTCTTGTAAAATTAGATTTTACGTGGAGTCAATCCAATCCCTAAGATTACTCATGGAACTAGTAGACCAGTACTCACTGTTGTCAAGTATTGGCTTAAAGGTAAATTTTTGTGCACAATTGTCTGGGTCTAGAGACATGAGATATGGGGGAGGAGGCATAGCATAGTCTGATACTCAGCCTGGACTCAGAAACGAGGTCTGACCCATTTTGTAAAGATAAGTTGCAAGCCGAATTGGAAGGGGCTTTTTTGGAGAGGGTTTTGGGAGACTTGGCATTTAAACAATGCTGCTTTGGGGTTTGTGTGACAAAGCAATCCCAGAGATGGGGAGAGTGCATTCTTCCTATTGCTGTGCAGAACAGAATGTGCCTCTGTGGGGTTTGGCAGGTGTGGGAGCACCAAGAAGCAGCACCCTAGTCAGTGCACACACCATTTTCACAGCAGCCACAAGTGGCAAGACCGTGGAGATAGGGGATGTTCTCACTTCCAGTGACTCTGGGGCACAGACATCAGCCAGGAGGCAGAGCAGGAGATCATGAGCAGTCTTTTTCCTGAGCACACACACACAACTTCCTGAGGACTCCCAGAATTAATGAAAAGAGACTTTGAAGATGGCCCCGATGTCCTATGCCAGCATGTGGGGCTACGTATCCAGTGACAGTCAGGTAACTGATATCCCTATGAACTCATTTGTTCCAAAGACAGGTCTGTGACATTTGCAATACACACATCACACATAACAATTTTTACTTATTCTGAGTCAGGAGTTCTTAACCTTTTTTGTTCCAAGGACCCCTTTGCCCTTCAGGTGAAAACCACGGACCCCTTCTCAGAATACAGTGGCAGATAGTTTTATGACCCTCAACACCATGTCTTTAAATTAAATTTTAGGATTATTCAAAATCATGTTTTACAACTTTCCCATAATTTCAATACCTGAAAACCTAACATGGTTCAACATTTGTTCAAATGGTCATTTTTCGGCAAACATTTAGAAATTTGAGTTTTTTCCATGGTGTCATAAAACCATCTCTGGCATCCTTACCAATCTTTTTGTCCACTGCACTCAGAGCATGCTACATTAAAATAAAAATCATGTTAAGACCACACTATACTGTGTATTATTTAATAAATACATCACACCTGCACCAACATATCCTCACAAGAATAATGTTTTCTTTTTTTAAATTTTTTGAATTTCCAATTCAAGCTCCCAGACTCCCTGCAATCTTTCCATGGACCCCTGGTTAAGAACCCCTGTTCTAAGTGAATTCCTGGCAACATACAGTTCAGTGTATTCTGCAGATACAGTATGCTAAAATCATTGCCATCTTCTAAAACAACTGCTGAAATACTTTGTCATTTAATTTAAAATAAAATTAAAATACTTACAAGTTAAAAATACTTTAACTTGTATTGCAGATTTATGCAAACATGTGAACAAAGTGAGAACATGCTCCTGTGCATCGCTGAAGTGTACCTCATTTTTGTGTTAGGCTGCCAAGGTGTTTCTAGTCCACAACTTTGTTCATAAAAGCCCACTGGTCAGTGGTTTACAAATGCATCTTCCCCCCATCCTAAGAACCTAACAGATCGTTATATACAAAATTGATCAAAGTACAGTAGATCTGAGAAAGATTGGGCCCAGAACCCTAAACATCGAGTCCCCTAGCTTCCCTCCATGTAGACCCTGAAGTGCCTCTGTCCTGAATTTGAGGGAATTTTGAGGATACTCTCTGTGTATATAATTTTATCTCTGTTAGTTTTAACCACTGAATGGCTCAGATAAGACTGGGCTTCTCCTACTATTCATCTGTTAGGTTGGGTCATGGTTTACTCTTAAATGTAAGAAATAAAGTATTTTTCCAATCCCCACTCACCCTGGATTTTTAAGACAAAGCTCCCTGCTTGTGGGGTGGAGATGAAACTCTACACCTTCTGTTTGTTATGGGATAGTGACTTCAAAGTAATAAATTTTCCAGGAAACACAGGTAGGAGTGTGAAGGAGCCTGTCTATCATTACAGCTCTGTGTATTGGCCTTATCATTCCTTTGGGATTAATTCCTTGAGAGAAGGGACCATTTCTTACTCCTTTTTGAATTCTCTGCCATTCCTAGCATGGAGCAAGTGTTCTGAAAAGTTTTGCTAAATTGAATTGGGAAAAGGCAGCAGAGGGCATTCTAGAATTGAATTTTATACTCCAATGCACCTGCTTCTATGCATTTAAAAAAATAATTTTCTAAATATTAGGATTAAGATTTTTTGCTTGGGCATACTTTCAAAATCAAATGGAAACTTCTTAATTATTGCTTTAAGACTGCAACTTGTCTTGTTTAAAAAGTTATTTTCAGCCTCTATGTGTGAAGAATTGTGCTGGGTACTTTTATATATGTTGCAACATTTATTTAGTTAGATTCCATTCCCTTGTCAATAAAACTGGGTATTATTATTTTTTTAAGATTTATTTTATTTATTTATTTCTCCCCACCCCTCGTTGTTTGCATTCACTGTGTCTGTTTGTTGTGTGCTGGTCTTCTCTTTTTAGGAGGCACAGGAAACTGAACCCAAATCTTCCATGTGGTAGGCAGAAGCCCAGTCCCCCAAGCCACAGCTGCTTCCCTGGATATTATTTTATTTATTTCAATTTTAATAGGCATGTAGTCTTATTTGCTCCTCACACTAACCCCTCAGGTGGGCATTTTACCCTCTTGTTACAGACAAAAAGTTGATGCTCTAAACTCATGCAATCCCAAGGGTATATAAGTATGAAGGGAGCTTGTATTTATTCTGACTCTGTGTACAGTGATTTTTTTCTTCTGTGCCATAGCTTCACCTTCTATCTCCTCAATTATTGATGACCCCTCCCAATCTAAGTATCTTTATCTCTTTAGATATTAATTGCTACATCCTTTATAATCTCAAAAAAAAACTGTCCCCACAGTTTCCTTCTCCCTTTTTTGTTCAAAGTAAGGTTTGTGATGGAGATTCATGAGTGAATGAGGGGTTAGGAACATGGAAGGATTGTGAAGAACTGAGGAGATCCACTCATCAGCAGCTTTGAGAAATTCTCAACTATAGGGAAATGTTTTGTAGAGAATTTACTTGTTTTGTAAAGTCTGTCATTCTTTGCCTTTGGGTGCTTTGTTTTTCCCTGTCTGCCCCTTTCCAAAGTCGGTTTAATAAATAAACCTGATCAAATGGGCTATTTGGGGTCTGTATGTACTATCAAAATATCCTATAAGGTGCTATTACACATGTCAGGATGTTGTGCAGAGATGCCAGAGGTCTGGTCCCTTTGGATTCCTTTATTTATCTGCTCTAGTCCTTTCCTATTCAGAAATGTAGTCCTTGGACCACCGGCATCACAATTACCTGGGATCTTGTCAGAAATAGACTATCAGGTCCCACAAGAGACCTACTGAATCAGAATTTGCATTTGATTTAACAAGCTCCCACTGATTCCTATGCACATTAAAGTTTAATGTAGTGCTCACTTCAGCAGCACATATACTAAAATTGAAACGATACAGAGAAGATTAGCATGGCCCCTGCACAAGGATGACACGCAAATTCGTGAAACATTCCATATTTTTTAATATATATATAACATTTTTGTAAGCAAATGTACATATATGCATATATATTTATATATCATTTTACAAATATTGGTATGTATTGTGAAAATTTTGATTTTTACCCACAATAAAAATAAAAACAAACAAACAAACAAACAAACAAACAACAAAAAAAGTTTAATGTAGTTAGTCTAGGGTAGTTTTTACAGCAATACTGGTCTGCTTTCTTGAAACCCTGTCTTTGCTGTGTGTAAAACGTATGCACATCACATTTGAAATGAACTCTTCGTTATTCTGGTGAGGTTATTCTAATGTGTGTATTATTCCTTAGGCCTTCTTCTAGCTGCTTTTGGCCTTTGGGGATGTCATACAATATGTTAAATAAGCTACTTCTAGTTCTCCTAAAAATCCTTGATATATTTCTTTATATCAAGGATATATATTCTTAAAACAAGGCAAGAACCATGTTTTATTTACCTCTGTGCCCTTACAGTTCTTTGTGCATATATGTTCAGTAGGTTGATATCCAAATGAACTATAAATGAGTGAATGAATGATTAAATGGAAGAAAAGGAATGTAGACTGTAAATTCCTTACAGACTGGGATAATGTCTTATTCATTCTTGAATTGCCCATGCTTCCCAGAAAACCTATTTATAAATTCTTCTTAGTTAAACATTGGTTTAAGAGAGATTGTCTATATACAGGGATTAAAAGAAACAGAGAAGGGGAAATAAAATGAAGTGCTATTTACAGTGCTAGGCATCTTCGCAATTGTTAATTCAGCTAATCATCACAACATCCTGTGAATTGGGTATTATTTAACAGAGGTGGAAACTGAGTTCTGAAATTTAAGCATCTTGCCCAAGTTCCACACAGCTATGTCAGAGCCTGAAGGTGAAACCAGATAATTCTTGGGTGCAATTTGCTGTATCATTGTGTACAACCTTGTTTCTGCAGAGATTGGGAGGGAAAAGAGGAAAGATCCTTCATAATGAAATACAAAAATACACAAAACTCTCTGGGTTCCCCTCGTACATCAGAGGTGCTGTGGCTCTGGAGGAAAGAGCTTCTCTGCTCACCTCTCAACCATAGGCTAAGCTGGAACAATGGAATAAAAAGCTGCCACTGCAGGTCGTTTTCGGCCAGCGGAACTGAGGTGTTGGGGACTCCAGGAACGGGGGGGATCGGAGAGGGAAGGACGCACAGCCTGGCGGTTGCTTGGTAACGCCCGCCGGAGGAGTCCTAGCGTAATAAGGGCCGGGACAAGTGTCACCGGCCCTGAGTGGGACCCGGGAGCCCGATCTCTACGCGCTGGCGGCCTGTCCCCGCGGTTTGGCGGGCTTAGGGTAGGGGAAATGTTGCAGGAGGACTCCGATCTGTCTCTCATTATTGCTCAGATAGTCCAAAAGCTCAAAGGCTCCAATTTGTACGCTCAGCTGGAGAGGCAGGCCTGGGTAAGTGAGGCCGAGTGGGAAGAGAGGGACGGGCGGGGCCGTGATGTTACCGCGTCCCCTTCTATATCCCCAGAACCTAAGCCGGAATCTGCATCTGGTCTCTCCTGCTCCGCTGCGGTGCACGGAGCCCCCCACCCCTCCCTCCCCAAACCCCGAGGTGCAAGCTCCACTTGTTCAGCCTCGGGCGTGGGGTAACTAGAATTTTAAAAGGAAGCGGGGCGAGGGGGGCGCGCATCACGCCTTTCTTCAGGCTAGAGATACGCCGAGGCCACTCATTCTTTTATCTATTCCAGTACTTATTTGAAGGGTCTTTTCTTTTAAGCTGCTGGACTTGGTGAAGGTAGTTTGGAACCACACCTCCCTTCACCTTTTCCGTCCAGTGGGTGGGTGTGCGCGCACAGGGTACCTTTTTGCTTCCATTTCAATCATCTTCTTGCACTCTACTCTCTCTGCAATGATTCCCCTGCTGTTCGTCCACTCAGCATTTATTGAGTGCTTTCTAGTTTGGTAGGCACTACGGATGCATAGAATAATTGGGAGGTCTTTACCTTTTTTGTGACTGTCTTATAAATAGAATCATACAGTATGTAGACTTTGGTGTCTGGTTTCTGTTCTTTGGCATAATACCTTTGAGATTCATCCTTGTTGTTGCGAAATTCAGTAGTTCTATTTTTTTTTTTTTTAACTTTATTTCGGAAGAATTTCAAACATACAGGACAGTTGCAAAAATAATACAACCCTACTCAAGAATGCCAACATACCTCCATTCTCCTAAATACCCAGTCAGTTATCTAGGGTCCTTCCCTTTCAACCTGTGGAAGGCCCCCAGTTTTAACATTTTCCTTCTTTGCCTTATCATTCTTTCTTTCTATATTTATCTGATTGCAAACACCATAATACTTGAACACATAATACTTCCATGTACATTTCCTATCAACAAGAGTATTCACTTACCTAATTTCCTTAAGTCCAGTTATCAAGTTCAAGAAATTTAACATTGATATAAATCTTATATTCTATATTCCAATTTTTTAAGTCTCAAGAATGTCCGAGTCTTTTCCCTTCTTTTCTTAGATCCCAGTATTATGTATTACATCCAGTATCATGTATTACACTTAACTGCCATTATCTCTTTGTCTATCCTTTTCTTTTTTAATTGTAGAAACGTATAGTCAACATAAATTTTCCCATTGCTCTACCCTCACCACCGTCTATTACTAGAAGAACTTTCTTTTCACCCCAAACAGAACTCCCCATTGCTTCTTCTCTCCACCACTGTGAACCTGTATCCTACTTTCTGTCTCTATGAGTTGAGTTTGCATATTCTCTGATATTTTCTTTGTGGTCACTGTGGGGCTTACATCTATCTAACATTATAAATGTATAACAGTCTTGTTTGCTTTGATACCAACTTAACTCCAACAGCATACATAAACTGTATTCCTATATCCCTCCATTCCTTCACCATTATGTAGTTTTTGTCACAAATTGCATATTTATACATTGAGTCCAAAACTGTTAATTTAGCGTTACTTTTTATGCATTTGCCTTTTAGATTCTGTGGGAAATAAAAAGTAGAGTTAGAAAGAAAAAAATACAATAGTACTGGCAATTTTATTTACTCATGTCATTATCTTTACTGGAGACCTTTATGTTTTCATGTGGCTTCAGTCAGTTGTCTAATGTCCTTCCCTTTCAACCTGTGGAACTCCCGTTATCATCTCTTGTAAGCCTGGTCTAGTGAGGATGAACTCCCTCAACTTTTGTTTATCTGGGAATGTCTTAATCCCTCTGTCATTTTTGAAAAGCCAATTTTGCTGGATATAGAATTACTTATTGGTAATTTTTTGCTTTCAGCATTTAAAATATGTCTTCCCATTGCCTTTTTGTCTCCATGGTTTCCAGTGAGAAATCAGCACTTAATCTTATTGAGGTTCCTTTGCGTGTGACATGTTGCTTCTCTCTTGTGGCTTTCAGAATTCTCTCTTTATCTCTGGCTTTTGAGAGTTTGATTATAACATGGGGTAGTGTGGGTCTTCTTGGATTTATCCTGTTTGGAGTTTGTTAAGTATCTTGGATAGTTAACAAATCATATTCATGTCTTTTGTTAAATTCGGGAAGTTTTCAGTCATTATTTCTTTGAATATTTCATCTGCCCCTTTCTCTGGGGTCACCTGCAATGCATATGTAGGTATGCTTGATGGTGTCCCACAGGTTTCTCAGGCTCTGTTCACTTTTCTTCATTCTTTCCTCTTTCTGATCCTCAAATTGGGTGATTTCAATTGTCTTATCTTCAAGGTCATTGATTCTTCTGTCAGCTCCAATCAGCTGTTGAATCCCTCCAGAGAATTTTAAATTTCTCTGTTTGGTTCCTTTTCATAGTTTCCATTTCTCTATTGTTATTCTCTTTGTACTCATCTATCATTTTCCTGATTTCCTTAATTTCTTTGTCCATATTTTGCTTTAGTTCTTTGAGCATATTTAAAACCATTTTTTAAAAGTCTTTGTTTGTAATAACCCAGATCTGATCCTCCCCCTTAATGGTTTTTAATGCTTTAATATTCTTTGCCGGGTCTAGCAGTTTGATATTATTTATGAATTCCAAAAAGAAATATAGATTATGTTTGTAAACTGGTTGGTTCCTTTGGCATTAACCCTTAGATTGTATAGGATTCAGCTGAGACATTTGATTAAATTATGTTAAGATTAGGGCTCTGATCCAACCATGTCATTAGAGTGCTACTCAGTGTCGAGTCCCAGTCCCTTTAGGGATAAAACAGATGCTCACATGGAAGTAGACACACAGGAGAAGAACACAGAGGAATAGAGACAGCTCCATATACACAGGAGAGGCCCTGGGAAGAGAGATGAGCTTGATAACCTACAGCTGAAGTAGGAAGAAGCTGAGGCCTCGGAGCCTTAAGAGGGAGAGGAAGACTGAACCCTTGCAGAGACTGGTAGCCATCTTGCTCCAACACGTGGCAACAGACTTTGGCAAGGGAAGTAACTTACTCATTATGACCTTGTGACTGTAAGCTTCTACCCCAATTAAACACCCTTTATAAACGCCAACAGATTTCTTGTATTTTGCATCAGCACCCCTTTTGGATGACTAATACACCTGGGCCATCACTTCCTGTTTCTTCTTATATTTTGTAATCTTTTGTTGAAACCTGGGCATTTTGATAATTTAGTGTTATTGCTGGAGTTTAGACTCTGAGACACCTGTTCCTTAAGCTTGTATCCAGCTAGTGTTATGACAAAGCTTTCCTTGAATGCCAGGAGCTAATAAAATAAATAAATAAAAGGAGGAAGAAACGAAAACACATTTCCCAGTCTCTGCAGATTGGCCTGTGTGAGTGCTCTCCTTCAGAGTTATTCATACAAACAGTTTAGAGAATAGCTCCAGGCCAAAGAGTCAGAGCCTCCCTGGTCCTTTTTGTGCATGCATCTTGTCTTGGGCATGACATTTGGCCCTAGAAATTTCCTCATTTATATGGATACTAATGTCCCCTCTTCCTTAGGAACAGTTTCCTCATAGTCCCAGGCACTGCTCTGTTTGTCCTACAACCAGCAATCCCTTGCCCCAGGCACCAAGACTTGATTGCTCTCCTACAGCATTCTATAAAAGAATTCTATGAGCTGCCTTCTACATGATTGGCAAGTTCTGGGACAGTGAGACCCTCAGGCCACTGCCAGAGAGATTGGTCCACACATATATGCTTCCTTTTTTTTTTTTTTTTTAAAGATTTTATTTATTTATTCATTTATCCCCCCCTTGCTGCTTGTGCTCGCTGGGTCAGCTAACCACGCCGTGCAGGCGGGCTTGCCTTCACCAGGAGGCCCTGGGAACCGAACCCGGGGCCTCCCATATGGTAAACGGGAGCCCCACTGACTGAGCCACAGCCGCTTCCCTACACATATATGCTTCTTGAATGTGCTTGGGGGTTACTCTACTCCCTCTAGTACCAGGACCAGGGATCTGCACTGGGATTGTGGGCCAGCTCTGTGCTGAGCCAGTGAGGGATCAGGGAGGGACCACCCAGGGTGCCATGAGAGCATATCACTTTTAAGAAGCCATTTTCTTGATTTTTGCACTTGCCCTGTTACTACAGTCCTTTAATTGTTTCCTGAAGCTTTGAAAAAGTTGTTTCTGACACTTTTTGTTGATTGTTCAAATCTCTGTGTAGGGACAGAGCCCTGGAGCTTCTTACTCTGCCATTTTGATCAGGTAGGGGCAGTTCTGCAGTATTCTGTTGTTTGGATGTACCAAGATTTGTTTCTCCATTTGTTGGTTGATGGGCATTAAGGTTGTTTCTGGTTTTAGAGATTATGAATAAAGCAGATATAAACTTTCTCATAAAAGTCTTTATATAGGTATTTGTTTGTATATCTCGTGGGTAAATACCTAGGAGTGAAAATGTTAAATCATATGGTAAACGTATATTTAATCCATAAGAAACTTTCAAATTGTTTTCTGTACCATTTTGCATTACCACCAGCAATTATGAGTGCTCCAGTTGCTTTGTCTCATCAATAGCACTTGATATTGTCTGCTTTTTATTTCTTAATTTTTATTAACTACACTCTTCTAGTAGGAGTGTAATGATATCTCATTGGAACTTTAATTGCATTTCCATAATGACTAAAGATGTTGAGCCTCTTTTCATGTGCTTATGTATTCTTTGGTGAAGTAGTCTGTTCAAATCTTTTGCCCATTTTAGAAAATTATGTGGTTTGTCTTCTTGTTGTTGAATTGTAAGGATTCTTTATATATAATACAAGTCCTTTATCAGATATATGTTTTGCAAATATTTTCTCCAGTCTGTAGTTTATCTTTTCGTTTTTTTACCTGGGTCTTTCAAACAGCAAAAGTTTTAAATTTTGCCTACATAAAGATCAATTTCTTCTTTTATGATTCATGCTCTTTTGTGTCCTACCTAAGAATCTTTGCCTAACCCTGGGTTTCAAAGAGTTTCTCCTATGTGTTGTTCTAGAATTTTTATAGTTTTAGCTTTTACATTTAGGTCTATGATCTATTTTGGGTTAATTTTTATATATGGTGAGGTAAGACTTTTTTTTTTTGCATATGGATGTCTTTTATTTCCAACACCTATTTGTTGAAAACTATCCTTTCTCCACTAATTTCCTTGGCACACTTGTTGAAAATAAATTGAATGAAAATATATGTAACTATTTCTGGATTCCCTATCCTGTTTCACTGATCTCTATACCTATCATTATGCCAATATTGCATGTCATAATTTTTGTAACTTTATAGTAAGTTTTGAAATCAGGTAGTTCTCCCATTTTATTCCTCTTTTTAAAAATTGTTTTGACTATTCTATATCCTTTGCTTTGTCATGTAAATTTTAGAATTAGCTTGCAAATTATTGTAAAAAAGCTTACTGGGATTATGTTAAATCTATAGATCAATTTGGGGAGAATGGACAACTTAACAATATTTAGTTTTCTGGTACATTAACACAATATATTTCCATTTATTTATTTTCTCTTGTCAATGTTTTGTAGTTCCAACATATAAATCTTGCACATATTTTGTTATATTTTTCCCTAAGTATTTCATGTTTTTTGATGCTATTATATATGATTATTTTTTTCTTATTTCAATTTCCAATTGTTTGTTCTTAGTATATAGAAATACAATTGATTTTTGTATATTTACCATGTATCCTGAGACCTTGCTAAACTTAATTTTTGAGTTCTAGTACCTTTTTAAAAATAGGTTACTTGGGATTTTCCAAGTACAAGTGTCATATACTAATAAAGACAGTTTTACTTCTTCCTTTCCAATCTTTTCCTTGTTTTAATGTACTTGTCAGGACCTCCAGTGCAGTGTTGGATAGATGCTCTTTATCAAGTTGAGGAAGTTCTTTTCTATTCCTGTTTTTTTTTGAGAGTTTTATCTTGCATGGATGTTGAACTTTTAAAAATGCTTTTCCTGAACCTGTAGACAAGTTTATGTGGTCTGTTGATGTGAATAACATTGATTGGCTTTTGAATGATGAATCAATTTGCATTTCTGAGATAAATTCCATTTGGTCATGATGCATTATCCTTTTTATATATTTCTTGAAGTTATTGTGACTATATTCATGAAAATTTTTGGTTTGTAGTTTTTTTGTTGTTGTTGTTCCTTGTAATGTGTTTGTCCAGTTTTTTTTTTTTTTTTTTTTTTTTTTTTTTATTTTTTTTTTTTTTTTATTTTTCCCTCCCCCTTGTGCTTTCTGGGTCAGCTAACCACGCCGTGCAGGCGGGCTTGCCTTCACCAGGAGGCCGAACCCGGGGCCTCCCATATGGTAAACGGGAGCCCTACTGATTGAGCCACAGCCGCTTCCCTGTTTGTCCAGTTTTGACATCAGGTAATGCTGATCCTATAAAATGAGTTGACCTGTGTTTCCCCTCTCCTATTTTCTGGGAAAATTTGTATAGAATTAATATTTTTTCTTAAATGTTTGGTAGAATTTCCTGTGACATCACTGGGGCCTGGAGCTTTCTTTGTAGGAATACTTTTAACTAAAAATTAAATTTTGTTAATAGACACAGAGCTCTTTGAATTATTTCTTTCTTTTGTGTAAGCTTTGGTAGTTTTTGTGTTTAAGTTATTGTTGAACTTTAAATTATTAAATATATTGGCATAAAGTTGTTTATATTATTCACTTATTTTCTTTTTAATGCCTGTAGGGTTTGTAGTGATAGCCCTTCTTTCATTCCTGGTATTAAAATGTGTGTTTGATTAGTCTGTGACATATTCCTGCCCCTCTCCTAGTGGAAGCTTACCTCTGCTTTGCATTGGTCTAGGAACTTGGGCCCAAAAGAGTTTTCTTATCTTCCCATGAGGCAGAGGGTTTTTGATCTACCCCACTCCCAGAAGCAATGAATCATGGCCTGTGACTTCAGAATGGGATGGTTTCTGAACCCTTCTCCACTGGTTAAAGGCCTTTGTCTCACATGTCAGAAGAGTCCAGAGAGGGTAGCACAGTATTATGCTTGTCCTGTAGAGGCAGCCTTAGCCTTCTTGTACACTTGTACCACAAATGAGATTTCTCTGTAGTTTCCTGCTCTCCTCCCAATCTTTTGTGTGGGCCTATGGAAAAGAGCATGCCAACAAGTATGAATTTCTCTTGTGATTTGGGCTCCCAGTCTTCCAAACAGGTCTGCTAGCCCACACTTAGTCTTTAACAGTTAAAATTTTAGCTGATTTCTTCTTATCTTCTTGTTATGGTGGCTTCATTTTCTTCCTCTGCTCTGCCAAAGGTGAACTTGTTCAGAGCCCCATGTATCCTTGGAGGGGTTTGTTACTCTTTGGAATTCAGTTCAGTTGGTTGTCTTACTACAATTTTTTGATGGGTTCAAAATTTGTAGATTATACTACTTTTTCTCATTGTTAAAGTGGGAATAGCATTCTCTTGTGGCCTTCTACATCCTAAGTGATAGGAACTTCTAATAATAGGTACGTAAGGATTGCATCTATTTCCATAAGAAAGATTGGTCTGTAATTTTCCTTTCTTGTAATGTCTTAGCCAAGTTTTATATCAAGGTTATACTGGCCTCATAAAACGAGTTGAAAAGTGTTCCCTCCTTTTCTATTTGCTGCAAGAATGTTATAAAATTGCATAATTTCTTTAATGTTTGGAAGAATTCTTCAATGAAGCCTATATTTGGAGTTTTCATTTTGGGAAGTGTTTTTTTTTTTGTTTTGTTTTGTTTTTTTAATTAATAGGACTTTATTTTTTCAAATGTTTTTTATTAGAGAAGTTGTGAGCTTACAAGACAATCATGCATAATGTGCAGAATTCCCATGCATCACCCTTCTACCAATACCTTGCATTATTGTGAACTTTGTTACAGATTATGAAAGAACATCATCAAAATATTGCTACTAACTCAGGTCTATAGCTTCCATTTGGTATCTTTTTCCCATATACCTCCTATTATTAACCCCGTGCACTAGTACTGTGCATTTGTTAATAGTTCATGAGTGAATACTCTCATATTTCTACTGTAAACTATAGTCCATCATCCACCACATGGTTCACTGTGTTATACAGTCCCATGCCTTGTACAATCCATCCAAAGTGTATACTTATTGGCTCTCAGTTTTATCACAGAGCTGTGTAGTCATTGCCTCAGTAAATTTTTGAACATTTTTAATGGGACTTAATTTTTTTAGAGCAATTTTAGGTTTACCGAAAAATTGAGCAGAAAGCACAGATTTCCCATATACCAACTCCCCACAGTTTCCTCTATTATTAACATCTTGCTTTATTGTGGTACATTTGTTACTTTTGGTGAACCAATACTGATACATTATTATTAAAGTCCATAGTTTACATAGTTTATTTTGTGTTGTACAATTCTATGGGTTTTGACAAATGTATCATGTCATGTAGCCATCATACCAGTATTATCTAGAATAGTTTCACTGCCCTAAAACACCCTGTGCTCTACCTATTCATCCCTCTCTTTTCCCTCTCCTTACCTGAATCCCTGGCAATCACTGTTTTCTTTACTGTTTCCAGAGTTTTGCTTTTTGTCATATAGTTGGAATCATATAATATGTAGCCTTTTCATACTGGCTTCTTTCCCTTAGCAACATGCATTTAAGGTTCTTCTAGGTGGCTTGGGAACTCATTTCTTTTTATCACAATATTCCATTGTATGGAGGTACCACAGTTTATTTATTCATTCAACTGTTGAAGGGCATCTTGGTTCCAAGTTTTGGCAATTATGAGTAAAACTGCTATAAATACTGTGTGCCAGTTTTCTGCAGACATAGTTTTCAATTCATTTGGGTAAATGCAAGGAGTGTGATTGCTGGATCATATGGTAAAACTATGCTTAGCATTATAAGAAACTACCAGACTATCTTCCAAAGTATCTGTTCCATTTTGCATTCCACCAGCAATGAGTGAAAGTTTGTTTCTCCATGTCCTTGTCAGCATTTGATGTTGTCAGAGTTTTAGATTTTAGCCATTCTAATAGATATATAGTAGTCTCTCATTGTTTTAATTAACTTGTAATTCCCTAATGATGTAAGATGTTGAGCATTGTTTCATATGCTTATATGCCATCTGTACATCTTCTTTGATGAGGTGTCTGTCTATTCAGATCTTTTGCCCATTTTTAAATTGGATTCTTTGTTTTCTTATTGTTGAGTTTTAAGAGTTCTTTGTATATTTTGTACACAGTTCCTTTATCAGAAATGTATTTTGCAAATATTTTCTCCCAACTTGTGGCTTGTTTTTTCATTCTCTTAACAATTTCTTTCCAAGAGCAAAAGTTTTTAATTTTAATGAAGTCCATCTTAATAATTTTTAAAAAATGGATCCTGTTTTTGGTGTTGTATCTAGAAACTCATCACCAAACCCAAGGTCACCTAGATTTTATCCTATGTTACCTTCTAGAAGTTTTATAGCTTTGTCTTTTACATTTAGGTCCATGATCCATATTGACTTAATTTTTGTGAAAGATATAAAGTCTTGGTCTAGATTTTTTTTTTTCATGAGGCTATCCAGTTGTTCCAGTACCATATCTTGAAAAGACCTTCCTTTCTCATTTGAATTGCCTTTGTTCCTTTGTCATAGATCAGTTGACTATATTTGTGTGGGTCCATTTCTGGGCTCTCTATTCAGTTCCATTTATATTTGTCTATTCTTTTGCAAACACCACACCGTCTGAAGTCAGGTTGTGTCAGTCCTCCAACTTTGTTCTTCAAATTGTGTTGGCAAGATTTTTAAAAACAGAGTCAATTTTAATGGATATAGGAGTATTCATATTTTTTATTCTTTCTCTTGTCAATAAATTGTTTTTTAAGGATTTTGTTCATTTCACTTAAATTTTACAAATCATTTGTCTAAAGTTGTTTATAATAAACTTTTATTGTCTTTTTAATGTCTGAAAAACCCTTTGCTTTTTTTGATAATGGTAATTTGTGCATGTATGAGTGTGTGTGGTGTGGGTGTGTCTGTATGTGTTTGAACAGTTTTTGTGGGGGTTTATCAATTATTAATCTCATCAGAGAACCAATTTTTGACTTTGCTGATTTTCTTTTCATTTCAGATTATATTTTATTATTACTTTCTCTTTTGGGATTGACTTACTCTTTTTTTTTTTTTCTTTTTAGTGTCTTGAAATGGAAGCTTAGATCATGGATTTCAAGTCTTCTTTCTTTTCTAAAACATGAATTTAAGGAAAGAAGATGTCTTTAGCTATCACACACATTTAATAAGCCATATTCTCTTTATATTTCTGTTCAAAATATTTTCTATTTCTTCACTTCTTTTTTGACCCAAAGGTTCTCTTGAATTATATTGTTTAATTTTCATGCAGTTGAGATTTTCTCTTTATATTTTTGTTTTTGATTTCTAGCTCAATTTCCATTTTATCAGAGAATATTCTCTGACTAATTTAAGTCTTTTAAAATTAGTTGAGACTTGCTCTATATAACCCAACATACCATCAATTTTGCCAAATTTCCCTAGTACACTAGTAAGAATATATATATACTGTCACTGTTGGATCATTTCATCTACATATGTCACTTTGGTCAAGTTGTTAATTATGTTGTTCATATCTTCTATAATGTTATTGAATTTTTGTCTGCTTGCTCTATTAGCCATTGAAAGGAATATGTTGAAATCTCCCACTGTGATTGTGTATTTGTCTATTTTTCTCTTTAATTCTTTAAAATTTTTGCTTTATATTTTTTAAGGATCTTTTATTGGTTGTATACAGATTTATATTTTTTATGATACCTTCCTTTTGGATTAACCCCTTAATCATTATGAAATGTCCCTCATTTTTTATTTGTCTGATGATATCTTTATTTCAGATGAATTTTTTTTTCTGCATAGATTTCTAGATTGACAGTAATTTTCTTTCAGCATGTTGAGATGTCATTCCATTATCTTCTGGCTTGTTTAGTTTTTGTTGAGAAGCCAGCCATCAGTCTTTTTGTTGCTCATTGAATGTATGTCTCAACCCCACCTTGGTTGCTTTTTTTTTTTTTTTAAGATTCATTTTTATTTATTTATTCCCACCCTTGTTTGCGCTTGCTGTGTGCTCTCTGTGTCCATTCTCTGTGTGCTCTCTGTGTCTGCTCGTCTTCTTTTTAGGAGACTCTGGGAATCGAACCTGGGACCTCACTTGTGGGAGAGAGGCACCCAATTGCTTGAGCCACCTCAGTTCCCTGCTTTGTTGTATCTCTCATTGTCTTTCCTCTTTGTGTCTCCTTGTTGTGTCATCTTGTGTCAGCTCGCTGTCTTGCTGGTCTTCTCCAGGAGGC
This sequence comes from Tolypeutes matacus, assembly GCA_026826555.1. NCBI lineage: Eukaryota > Metazoa > Chordata > Mammalia > Cingulata > Chlamyphoridae > Tolypeutes > Tolypeutes matacus. The sequence goes on along the minus strand of JAKSZT010052319.1, from coordinate 4,450,402 downwards.
ACCAGGAACCAAACTTGGGACCTCCCATGTGGTAGGTGGGAACTCAATTGCTTGAGCCACATCTGCTTCCACTTGGCTGCTTTTAACATTTTCTTTTTGTCTCTGGTTTTCAGCAATCTTGTTAAGATGTGCCTTAGTATGTTATTGTTGTTCTTTGTTTTATTATTATTTAATTCACTCTGTTTTGAGTTTGTGGAGCTTCTTAAATCTGGGGTTCATAACTTTCAACAGTTTTGGAAAATTCTTGGCCATTATCTGTTCAGATATTTATTCTGCTACATTTCTCTCTCTCCTTTGTTTCTTAGGCGCTCTCTCTATATATAGAGGTCCTTTTCACGGAGTTCCATTTATTTCTATTTTCCATTATGTTTTCTCTGTGCTTCAATTTGGATATTTTCTTTTGACTGTCTTTCATTTTACTAATCCTGTTTTATACTGCTTCTCTTCTGGTAAATCCATCTAATGAGTGCTTATTTACATAGTGCATTTTTTAGTTCTAAGATTTCCAAATGGTTCTTTTTCTTATTGATTTCACTTCTCAGGTAAAATTCTCTATTTTTCATGAATCTTGCCCATTTTTTTCTCTCTGTTTTCTTAAACGTATAACTCATAATAATTTTAATGTCTTTGCCAATTGACATTGACATCTGGATCCCCTGTACAACTCTTTCTATTGTGCTATTTTCTCTTAGCCTTTGTTTATGTGATTTTGTCTGTTGGCATGCCTAGTAAATTTTTTTTTCAAATGGCAGGCATTGTGTATGAAAAATTGTCATCCAGATAATATCTTCCTTTTCAGAGAGTTCCTCCTCCCCTCTACTTAATTCAGTTGGGAAATGTGCAGTGTTGAGGCTGGATTTTAGCACTTAGGATCAGTCTTCTTCGGGTTCTTCCCTGGCTATTCAGGGTTTTCAACTAAGAACTTGATGTATTCTGTAGGTCCTTTCCCCTTTGGATCCCTTTTGGATCCCATTTGTCTTGTTAGGCTGCTGAAAAACTCTTTCCACAAGTTTTCTGCTTATATTTTTAGCCTCCCAACCTACAGAGGCCCAGTATTCTGAAAATTTCCTGAAGATAAAAACTTGCTATGTGTTTAAGACCTCCAAAGTCTCTTACAAGGCTCTAATTATTTCTCTTTCCACCCTCAGTAGCCTTCCCCCAGGCTTTGTGCTGGTTTTTGTTCTGATTCTCAGTCTTCTGTCCATTCTCAGAATAGGCTAATGATCTCAGGGGGAAAAAAAGTGGCTGCAGAAACCAGCTCATCTCTCAAGATTTTTCCTTTTCTGGATTTTTAGTTCCTCTAGTTTTTCTTCCCTCAGCAACTCCCTTCTGTCTTCAAATAGATGATTTTTGTATTTTATGTGGCTTTACTAGTTGTTCTAGGCAGGAGTGGTGATCAGCTGCCAGCTACACCTTGGAAATATAAGTTCTATTTTGGGAAGACTGAACAAGATAGTTTACTTAGTACATATTAAGTGCTCAGTAAATAGAAGCCTGGGTGTTCTTTAAAAATCTAAATGAGATGTAACAATTCCTTTGCCTAACACCCCCCTAGCCACCAGTTCTCCTCATTACCTTATAATAATGTCCAAAATCCTTGATTAGAGCCAGAAAGCTTAGATGGTCTGGTCTCTGCCCTCTGTCTCATGTGATACTCTACCTTTCACCTTCTAGTCTTCAGCTATAGCTGCACAAGCCATTTCTCCTCCACTCCTCCTACTCTCATCCTCATTTTACCCAACTAAATTCTTTTATTATTTTTTTTTATATGTAAGATTACAGAGTTTCTATGACCTCTCAGCTTAGGCTAGGTACTCTTTGTGTACAATCCATGGTTTCTTTTTTGTAATATTCATCATACCTCTATCATTCAATGTCTGCCTTCTCAACTAAAGTGTAATATGATTCATGAAGGCAGTGAGAGACATTGTCTTGTTCATGGCTGTGTTCTAGGCCTAGTAGAATGGCAATAACATTTATTTATTTATTTATTTATTTTTAATTTTTTAACTTTTTAATTTTTTAGGCCACCTTTGACCATTATCTACTTTGTAACAGGCAAACCCCAAATCTGATTTATGAGTTTCTAGGCATGGGCAGACTAACAATTTTTTTTTTTTTTTTTTTTTTTTAACCGGGAGGTCCTCGGGGATCGAACCCAGGTCCCTCCATGTGGGAGACGGATGCCCAACCACTTGAGCCACATCTGCCCCCCAACATTTATTTATTAAATGATTAAATCCCCATTCTTCTTTTTCAGTGTTCATTCTAACAATATATGTTGAGTATCTACTATGGGTCAGCTACTTTACTAGGTGATAAAAAGATTACTAAAACCATCCTTGCCCTTAAGGAATTCAAAGTCTGATGTCTTTCCTTTAAATGTTTCTATTTATTCAAACTTGGGGTCTAATAAATTATTAACTCTTTCCCCATTTGTTAGAAATCTTAAGGTTCCAGAAAATAAACAATGATGGCAAAACTTTTGTTTTCAAAGCCTTTTGTATTTCAGAATTGTAAATAAGGGATCAGAGACCTGTATCTAATGTAACCTCATTTAGTGATTACTGACTTGAAGAAATAATTTAGTTCCTCCCTATTTTGAACTCCACTTATATTAATTAAATATCATCATATTTTCAATTATTCAACAATATTTATTGAGTACTTATCATGTGTCATGCACAATTCTAGGTCCAGTGGATATAACAGTGAATGGAATAAAGTTCTCGTCCTTATGGAGAGATGACAGTAGTACAAATAAATAAATAAATACAGGTCCACAAAATTCCTTATCCAAAAATTAGGGCTATATATGTTTTGGAATTCAGATTTTTTTTTCAGATTTTAGAAAGGTATTTCGTGCATATTCTATGTTTTTTTAACATCACCATCAGGGTCTGGCAGCACCTTTGAATTATACTCAATGTTTCTACAGCAAAATGCATGCATTTTCACATTAATATGATAAATAAGGACATAACTTAATTGGTGCCCTCACTTCAAGTCAGGGCACCAATTAAGTTATGAGAAAACTTTTGATTTTCAAAGCTTATATTTAATAATTTTAAATAAAGGATTATGGATAATATAACATTGGGCAGTTAATTGCTTTGAGATAATAAAAAGCAGGATAAGGGAATAGAAAGATAAAGCAGGATAAGGGGAAGGTTGCATAGGTGACTCAAAAGCATGTGTTTACAAAAGGACAAATACTGTATTACTTACTGCGCTATTATGAGTTAAATATATTGTGTAAACTCATGGAGTTAATATTTAGAATATAGGTCACCAAAAAATAGAAAGAGGATAGAGAGTGGAAAGCTGAGGGTTAATCTGTGCAGAATTGGTAAAAAGATTGTTTGTAAATCTTTGGAAATAAATAGAAATGGTGAAAGCATATAATGGTGTTTGTAACTAGCAGTGCTACTGTATGGGTATGACTGGTTGAAAGGGAAAGTCTAAGGTCATGTATATTACTAGAAAGAAAGCTAAAAACTGTAACATGGGACTCTAAAAGATAGAAAAACCTCATGTAAAACACAAAAATATGGGTGATATTGCATATATAAGACTGTTTTTATAAAATATAAATACAAATATACTAGAGAGAAGGAAATAGAATAACAGCTATGTAGGCTGGGGAAGCATGGAGAGATTGAGAGGTGATGAGTTTTGTTTGTTTATTATTATTATTATTATTATTATTGGAATAATGTAAGTGCTCTAAGAAAGATTTAAGTGATGAATGCACAAATATGTGATTACACCAAATACCACTGACTGTAAAAAAAAAAAAAAAAGCATGTGTTTGGCTAGTTCTTAAGGAAACTAAAAGATCTATAATATTATAGATTCCTACTTAAAAATAGATTTATAAATCTTTTAAAAGAAAACATTCTTGGGCTTCTAAAATATGTGATACTAATTTCACCTTAGCTCATATCCATAAGCACAAACATTTAATAGAAATCAGATAACTCTTAAGAGGCAACTATACAATTAGCTTAGATAATGTACTTTTGAACAATAGTTATTTGTTACAAACCTTTTTAAAATTTAATAAAGAGGGCATTTTCCTGTCACCAGCACCTTCTGTACTGTCTCTATTTTGTCTGAATATACTCACAAATTTCTAATGCATTGTTAATTGGCAATTAAGTCCCAGTGCAACTTAATTACAAAAATAAAATCACATAGACTTTTGACATACATAATTAAACATTGATTATATTTTATTATATCTTTTATGTATTGAAAGTTTATTTAAGAGAGCAATAATATACAATTTATGTTCTCTAGAAAGGGGTCATGTTTGTTTGTTTTTTCTGAGTTTTTGAGTTACTTTGTTGTGAAGCAACCTGCATCTTAAAATTGAATTTGCTCACTCATCCATCCTCTAGACATCCTCTAGGGTTGATGACCTAATTCCACATTTGGTGTCTAGCATCAGATCAGGATTGTTATTTTGTATTATCATGCATTATTTGTTTTTAAAATGGATGTTGTATAAACCCCAAATGTTATTTCCATTCCATTAAGTGTTTAATAAATCTTGCTGCTTAGATATTTATTATAAATAATAGAATTGTAAAAGGAAGGAATCTGAAAGAGGATAGGCTATGGGGAGAGAAGGAATAATATAATTGATAGGTTGGTATCATACATCTAGAGCCCAGGAGCATCTCAGTGCTAGTGTCCCTTGCTAAAAAACTTATGAAATTATATCTTAAGTATTGGTTTTTTTTTTATAATCATCACTATCAGAAACATTTACTGTGTATAGAGAATTTAGAGATCATAGAAAGAAGAGAAGAAACAGACATTCATTTATTATTCAGTTTAGGGACATGAAAATCAAATAGATCCATTTTCTGTAAGGCATGGATAGATAGAATATACATCAATATTGAAAGGCCTGTGCAATGATAGAGCTTACTATCTTCTTTCTTTCTTTTTTGCTTCTCTCTAGGGTGATACTTGGCACATACTAGGTGAAACTCCAGATTGGATTTCTCTAATTGATATATGAATTAATAATTCATGGGCTCTGAGTTTGTTTATTGTGAACCAGGGAGTGGTATCATCCTTTCCCATATTCTGCCTTGACTACCATTGTATCCTTTAATCTTGGAAAGTAGGACCGTAAAGAAATGAATGATGAGGTATAGGATTTAAAAATAAGGAAGCCCTTGTCTCCATAGAATTTATGTATTTGAGAGATGAAATAAATATTAAAATGTGTTTGCTTTGTGTAAGTAAATATATCTTCTCATGTTTTATTTCAGTTCTTAATTGCTTAAAGAAGTTCATATAAGGTTCTTTTTTATTTTTTATTATTTTTTATTTTTTTCATATTTTCTTTTCTTTCTTTTTTATTTTTATTTTTATTTTTTATCATATAAGGTTCTTGAACTAAGAAAGGCCAAGTTGAAATAAGAGGGAGAAAATCAGTTACTAAACGTGAACTGAAGACTGTTTCAGGCACAATGTATATTATGATAGGAGGCTAAGAGGTAAAGATATGGAGTAAGAGAGATAAGACAGCAAGTGCTGGCAGAGAAGCAAGTCAGCTTGGGGATGTCAGCAAAAGAAAGCCAGTGAGGGATCCATCCTCAGGTGAGAGAAACCAGAGCAGGGCTGGAATTACACAACACAAATTGAGTATAAGGCATAGTCAGTTTGTACAGAGCCCAAACTTCCAGTCTGAAAATAAAATTTATTCCCGGCTGTAATTCATGTCCACTGGGACTACTGGGATTATAGAAACAAGACTGGTCTACAGTTTTAGAAAGAACCAAAAATATTAGGAAGAAATGGGGATACCCATTTCAACATTTTTTATTGAGCTGCTCTACAGTGGTGATGATGAGCTTTTGAGAAAAATTAGATAAAGTCCAAAGCAACTAAGATAATGATCAGGAAGTTTGGGTATTGATGTGGGAAAGGGCAGTTTATCCCCTTTTTATAGCATTTCTCTCTTTGTGTTTTGTTTATATCCCTCAATTCACTGTGAGTTCTTCAAGAATGAGGGATGACTGTCTTACTTTTCTTATTATACCCAGCTACTGGCATATAGGAAGTATATTCTATTAATGATTAAAAGAAGAATGCAAATGGACAGGGCATGAATATCCTGAGAGGAAACAGCTGGGGATTGGAGAAGTTTGCATGGCACTCAAGGATGAAAGATGGGAATGAATTCCCAATGTAGGAATAGCAAGAAGGCTAGGAAGATTGTTTTTGTTGTACAATATTTCTAGAGATATGATAATCTTAGTCTATATTATATTAGACTAGATTTAGAAGGTTGTAAATGCCAGAATGCATTTGCCTTGATTCTATAGGCAGTGAAGGGGTCATTGGGATATTTTGAAGAGGGTGAAGGTATGAAGGTTGGTTTTTAGGAACATTGATCTACACTGGTGAGTAGGATAGATGGAAATAGGGGAGATTGTTCCAGCTTCATTACCCCACTTTTTACCCCTACATTCTGCTGGATCTTTTGCTATTCCACCAATTCACAGAGTACAAGAACATTTCCACACCCTTTCTTTATCTGTCCACTCCTCTTATACTGCTTTGCTCCCCTTTTCCAGTTTCCTCAATTAGAATTAACTGTTATGTTTTCTGTGGATGATACCTCTATGGCAACATATTTTCTTTGTCATAGTGGAATTTATGTGGCCATCTTTCTTACTAGAGTATAAAATGCCAGAGAAAAGGACAATGTCTTATTCCTCTTTGTTTCCCATTGGGTTAGAATGAGCAAACGCATTCCTTAAAAATGTCTATGCGAGTCTGAGACCTGGCAGAAAAACATGGCCGCAAAACATGTGGCCATGGAACCTCGCCTGGAAACCCCCTGAGGGAAAGACCACCACCAAGGAGACTGCTGGAAGGACCCCACAAGAACCCCATTTGGAATAAGATCTCATTTGGGGTCAAGGAAAAGCCCTGGATACCCTCAAGGGGCCTCACCATTGGGCCCCCTGGGGAACTGATGGTTGGGGTAATCAATCAGAACAGCAAACAGCTGGGGCCCCTCCCCCAAACATTAGCAAGGGGAGGAGTAAATAAAAGCTTAATAAAGGTAACTACACAAGCCAAATCTCTTTCTGCCTGGAGAAGCCCGTACCTACATTGGGGGGTTGCATAATCTGTTATTTTCTCCTGTTTCTGTTCTCTTCTCCCATTTTCTCAATAAACTACTGGCCTAATTAAAAAATAAAAATAAAAAAATATGTCTATGAACTACCTACTATGTGATAGCTATTGTGCTGGATCTTGGAATCTTGAGGCTTACTTGTCCTCAAGAATCCTATAGTCTAGTTCAGTGGTTCTCAGAGTATGGTCTGTTGACTGCTGGTGGTCCCTAAGATCATTTCAGATCAATACTAATTTATAGTAATACTAAGACTTTTATTATTTTGCCATATTCACTGTGTGGAAATTTGCACTGATGGTACAAAAGCCATGTGATGGGTTTAACTGCTAGTGTCTTAGCACAAATCAAGAAAGTGATACCAAACTGTACTAGTGGGCATGGTAATTTTTGCCAATCCACATTCACAGTTAAAAATATTGCCAGTTTCACTTGAGCATCTTGATGAAACAGTAAACAGTTATTCACTTTATTAAATTTAATTCCTTGAATATTTTTTTTGACAAAATGGGAAGTACACATAAGGCACTTCTGCTGCATACTGAAATAAAATGGTTTTCTAGAGGAAAAACATGTGTGTTTACTTGAAATGAAACACCATTCTTACTTAAAAGAGTGACTAGCAAACTACTGTTATTCAGACTTTGATATTTGGCGGATATTTTCTGAAAAATGAACAAAGTAAGCATATCACTTCAAGTACTAAAACTACAGTGATAAAATTCAAAGTTTGAGAAAAGTTGTGTCTGCTACTGTGAACTTTATTACTTCCCAATACTTAAAGATTTTTTCTATGATATTATTGGTAATATTAATGAACGTGATGCTCTGATATTGTTTAATGAAATGTGTCAACTGCTTAACCTAGTAAATCAGTATATTAAAAACGACCAGTGCATAATGTTACAAAATCATTATTGATAAAAGATATTTTCAAGGTGCAAGGCAGATCAATGGATGTTTATGTTACAGAGTATGGAAAGTTTATTGATGTTCATATTCCATATTGCAACTAATCTTTAAAAATCCACCACTTGTCAAATTTTGGTGTCATATCAAAAGAGAATATCCACAATTATCTGAAAAGAATATTAAAATACTTCTCCCTTTTCTAGTTGCATATCTATATGAAACTCAAATTCTTTTCATATATTAAAACTAAAACAACCTATCACATCCGATTGAATACTACAGCAGATTTGATAATCCAGCTGCCTTCTATTAAAACATACATCAAAGAGATTTGCAAGAATGTAAAATAATGCAAGAAGATAAAATAATGCCTCTTATTTGTTTTTAAAAGAGTTAATTTGAATAAAAATATTTAGGTTTTAATATAATGTGTTTATTTTTTAAATAAATAAACACATATTTTTAATTGTTTCTGTTTTAATTCCTAATACTGTAAATATCAATAGATATATAGGTTCCTTGATAATTTTTAAGAGCATGAAGTCCTGAGACTGAAAAGTTTGAAAATCAGTGGTCTAGTGGAATGAGTGATGTAGAGTTCAGTTAGGAAGTATGACAGTAGAGGACAAGATTGATAGGACCTTATTCAGAGAAGAGTGACCATGGCAGTAAGAAGAATCTGTCATATGAGAACTTGAAGAACCTGGGATTATGTAGACTTGAGAAGAGAAGCTTCAGGGAAGGCACTAGCTCTCTGAATATTTAAGTGTTTCTCATAGAAAAGTGATCAGGCTTATTTTCTGTGACCCCTGGGATGGAATGGAGGGAGTGGTAGTAGAGGATGTTAAGGGGAATCAATTTTAGCTCATAATAAGGAAGAACTTTCTAATAGAATAGTTCAGGGATGGAGGTGGCTAAGGAAATGATGTAGAGAATTTCTAACCTAAGCTAGAAAATCAGTTGGAAAGACATTTTGTAGAGAGGAGGTAGGCATTAAATGGTTAGTTGACCTAGAAGAATTCTATAGTCCTTTCTAACCCTGAAATTCTATGACTCTGCAGGCATGGAATGAAGTCCAGGATTATCATGGTGGCATAATGAGAAATGGAGAGGATAGGGCCTCTCAAGAGAGAATTAAAGGATTTGGGGGACCCTTTTTGTAGATCTGGTTGTCTGTTTTTTTATTAACAGAGTGCCTTCTGTTGCTGTTGTGAGTGTTAACATTTATGACAGTTTTCTCTTAGAGATTTTCTGGCTGTGTCTCATCCCTACTTTTATCCAGACTTTCTCCTTCCTTTATCTCTACTGTCTTTATTCTGCTCAAAAATGATTACCAACATTTTCTCCACAGTGTGGCCTTATCCTGAAAGGAAGCCCTAGTTGGTCAGTTTCACGAATTCATAGGTGCTCCAGTCTCTTCAGACCTACTCTAGGGCCTTTATGCCCTTTCACTATTGGATTGGGCAAAACCTCTCCCAGTTCCAGCTGTTTTTCTGAAATTGGCTTATAATGTGTTCCAGTGTAAACTTATTGGATATTTTGGGTTCTCCAGTTTTCAGATCCATCAGATACCCCATTGCTTCCATCTGCTTCTTTCTGTACAGATGCTGATACCATACAGGTCTTGTGACTGCTGGTTTGTCCCTAGCGGCTTGTATTTTAGTTTGTGGGGGATATCTTATCACTTAGTTTTGTTGTAAATGTGTCCCAAAGGGATTCTACCTCGTTGCTTGGTCTATTATTATGTGGGAAAAAGGCGGGGTTTAAAAAAATCTTACTGGAGCGGATGTAGCTCAGTGTTTGAGTACCTGCTTCGCATGTATGAGGTCTTGGGTTTATTTCCCAGTATCTCCTAAAAAATGACCAAAAAACTCATTGTTACCCTTGCCATTTTTCCTGAAATGGGCTGAATTGTGAAAGTATTTGAAAAAGTGGAATTGAGAATAACTTTGACATTTCTGATTTGGAAGATCTGTTGGATGGCAATTTCATTGGTCAACATTAAAAATCGAAGAGAAGGAGTAATGTAATGAGTGTAATATAAAATCAATTTTTGATTTCTTAGGTTTGAAATGCTTGTGAGATACCCTGATAGAAATGCCTTCTTAAGAGATATGCTTCTAGAATTTGATAGAGAGATCTAGGTGATGCAACATCAACACCTTGAGAGTAATTGAAAGCATGATAAGTAGGAGAAATTATTATTTTTGGTAAAAATTACAGTGTGAAGAACAAGGATAATAGAAAGTATGCACTTGAAGATGAAAGAGACACTAATAAGGGTTAGTAAACTAGATTTTACATTGTTTACATTGAGCAGCAATCCAAGGAGGTAGACACTATACAAAGATTCATTTACATTTGGGGACCTCTATTTTTGGTAATTAGAGGTTGATGCCATATATGTTGGATTTAATATTAAAAGAATATATTTATAAAATCTGAGTATTTTCCCTATTTGAGACCCTAAATGAAGATGATAAGTACTCATAAGCTGCAAATTTTTATATGTGAGTGGACTACAATGTACTATTACATATTCTCTATTTTAAGAGCAGGTGGAAAAGTCTTCTCAAAGAGGATTTTTAAAATAGCATGCACATTTTGGGCATTCCTTTTTTAAAAAAATTTCTTTTATCAGTGTTAAATATCAACCCTAAAGATTTTATTTTTACCTATGTCCTCTTCTTTCATCTTTTTCTTCTTCTTTTCTAAAATTAGTCCAGTCTTCAGAGTCCTGAGATTAAACTTGAATCACTAAAAGAAGATATTAAGGAATTCTTTAAAACATCAGGTTTGTATTTTGCTTTTTTCCCCCCAATTCTTTCAAGGCAAAATAAAGTACTTTATTTGGAGGGAATATTTTTTTCTGCAGCCTTCCAATTACTCAATCAAAATTATGAAAACAGTGGCTGAATAATTTTCTGTTTGGAGGAGAATTAGAGCTATTACACATTTCAATAAAATGCTGCAAAAATTTAGGAGCATTGTGGGAATGATGGCTTGCATTAATCAGTCTTAAATACTTGTTTATCTTCCTGGTTAAAAATATCTTCTAAGTTAAGCAACTTGTCTTTTTACTTTTCATTTGTGACTTTTTTCCCATTTTCACTTGTTTTTTTCCTCTTTTCTGTACACTCAAAGAAAACAAAAAAGAAGAAAATCTTAATTTAAAGACAAAAGAGAGGTCCCTTGTCCATCCTCTGGACGTGGGATCTGAGATGCCAAGTGGGTCTGCCCAGCTAAATTCAAGTAGATAGTTAGCAGCCAAGCTAACTGGTCTTGACTGTTGGTACCTCATAATAATCTGCTTCTGCTGTCAGCATTTTACTGACCAGATAATTGTAACTTATTATTTGTCATCTTTGTTGAGTGCCTGGCTGCTTCTTGCCCTTTCCTTGGCAATTTCCTGATTGCACTAATAGTATAACAGCCAAAATTTTGACATGCTTTGAGCATCTTGATGGTGGAAGAAGGAAATGTTCCTCCCATTTTGAGAGAATGGTACAGTAGTTTTACTTTAAAACTAGTATCATGCTGGTGACTTTGCTACTCAGTCTTAGCCAAGTAAGTGTATAAGAAATAATTCCTTATAATAGTTTATATAGTGATTGGCAATTGACAGCATTCTTTCACAAATTAATATGATGTCAAAGTTTTTGTGAGATAAATTTAATTATAATGTATGCTTGTATATTGAGACTAATATGTTTATATATTTTATCCTTTATTTTTAAAACAGGTTGGGAGAAGAAACTTCAGAATGCTGTTTATAGTGAACTGAATGTGTGAGTCTTTCCCACCCATTTTGAAATACTATTATGTTTATATTTGCTTTGTAAGTAATGAAATTATTATTGCTTTATGTACACTCATTTTATTATTTCTCATTAATATTTATATAGCATTTCAAGAAAGTTAATACTATTAAAAATTACTATAGTCTTGCCTGAGAATTAATAGTGAAAAAGAAGGGGTTTTTTATAGTAAAAAAAATTTATATTAACAATTCATTTAGCTAGCATAATTAGAGAATAAGATGTTCTTCTTAAAGTAATATTCCAGATAACTGAAATTTACTGGCATTCTTTTTATTGATGCCATTTATGATATTATCTTCTTCACTAACTTTATAAATTGACCATTCTAAACGTATATATTTTTTAATTGGTATGATCATTCAGGACATCAATGTTTATGTTTATCTAGATTTGCCCACAGGGTCCCTTGAGGTATAAAGGACTAATTTGCCTTTACAAAAAATATGGACCCAGAACATTACTTTTTGGGATTTATTGAACATTCAGTTCTTTATTTATTGAGCACCACCATGTGCCAGGCACTATATTAGGCACTTGGGATATGGTGTGGAATAGTAAGCATAATTCCTGCCTTCTTGGAGTTTCTGGTTTAATAGAGTTCTTATGTTTGCTGTTTTTTTGTTTGTTTGTTTATTTTACTTTTATCAATGTATCTGTGTCTCTAGCATTCCTTAGTCTCTAACACTCCCATTTCCAACTTGCCCCATCTAATCTGCTATTAATTGGGAAACAAGATAACCAGTTTACTAGAACTATTTTTAAAATAAAGAGACTCAGATGAAAACCTTTATAATTGTATTTTCTTCTTTGCTTATCACCATATTCTTAGTTGGTTTTTGAACTTTTAAATAACGTTAGAGACAAATGATATCTATTAATTGAAGCTGACTGTGACAATGCTTTTGGTAGTACTAGTCACCAAAGGAATAGACATTAATCATAAGTGTGATTTTAAATTCATAATATGTAGTAGAGGTGTCACAGATTAAATGAATATGAACATGATGTCTTTGTCACCAATAAAATAAAAAAAGCATATGTTGCATGTAATTCCAAGCATTGGATTCTCATATGAAGAGATTATTCCTATTTTTGTGATGCAATGCATTCCTGAAAATTGTTCTGTGAGACAGAGTGCCTTTTTCACCTGATGGCAAGGACTCATCTTATTATTTGTCTTTTCTACATTATCCTATACAATAAACTTTAAGTAAATAATGTTTTGAAAAAATTGTTGGGATTTTTGAAGGAGTCTAATATTATCTTCAGTACCTTTCTCCCTCACTTGGGTTCTGAACAAACAGAAATAAGATTAAACAGAAAGGCAGATGGGAAATCAAAATTATACTTGTATTAGTAATATAGTTTAGTGTGAGCAAAATGAGTCACTTAATCTCAGAATTAAATAGACTTAACATTCCAGTCATATAGGACTGGATATTGGCAAGCATGTTCAGTTTATTCTTCCCAAATTTACCAGTTGATAAGGCATTGAACTTCTTCTGGGGTGTAGTGAGTGAAGCCCTGGCAGAGGCCAAAAAATGTTACAGTAATGGAACTCTTTTTGTTTTAAAGGAAACATCAGGAGTGGGGAAGATGTGTTTCCCCTTGACATGAATCAAAAGAATAAAGAGGATTTAGCATATTCTGTTGCAATTTTATTGATAGAAACTATTAGATGGGCAAGTAAAGATAGCAAAAAGGAAGTAGGAATATTCATTAGGTAATATTAAATAATTGAAACTGAAAAAGAAAAACCACAATACTTTCATACTTATACAGATCATATCTGAAAATAACTCACTTCATTTTACTTATTTTAGTAAACATTCTGAAGATTATTCAGATCCTTATCAAACAACTAGCAGAATAGTTCCTTTATTCTGTGATTTTACATGAAATTCATGACTTTAGGTGTCATTGGCTTTTCTGCCTCAGAATGTCTACTTGGTTTAATTATCTTTTCCATTCATTGTAAACAGTTATATGCTTCTTGTTGTGTTAATAACTATTTAATATTATATTAATGTCAATTTATATTGATTGAATGCTTATTATGTGTCGAAGGCATTGTTCATAATAATCCTATGAAGTAGAATTTATTGTTACCATTTTTGAAGAGAAAACTGAGATTCAGACCATTTAAATAACTTGCTCAAGATCATTTAGTTAGTAAATGGAGATGCTAGGACTTGGAACTCCAGATGTTTCATTCCAAAGCCCATGTGTTTTACTATATCTCACATAAGTATATATATTATCTCTCTACTGGATTTTAAGTGTTTTGAGATAAGAATTATGTCTTATACTTCTTTTACTATCTCCTATAACATCAAATAAATGATACTGCGTCAACAAATAGTTATTGAGCCACCTACCAGTGCTAACACATGATAAATATTTGTTGAATTAAGAGAAAACAGTATTATTGATCCTAAACTTACTATGAAGATTTAGCCAAGACAGTCTTTACATACAAAATAATAATTTACCAATTTCTTTCTGTGTCTTGGTCCTCACTGTACTTTGTGTAGAGCAATTTAAAAAGAATTTAATGTCCTATCCTTTTCCCTTAAGGAACACTAATTTTAAAAGTTAATAAATCTTTTTTTATCTTACCTATGTATGTACATGTTACAAAGAACATATACTATATTCTACTGTTACAGTAGATATATGCAGGTTTCCACCATATCTTAGGGAGGTGTGCATATTGAACAGTAGTGGGCCTAAAATAGGATTATAGATAGGTATTGTATTAGTCAGGGTTCTTTTAGGAAGCAGAATCAACAGGAGATATCTGTCAATAATATGAGATTTTTTAAGAGTTTCTCACGTGACCATGGGGATGCACAAGTCCAGGTTCACAGGTAGGCTGCAAACCTGGGAAAGTCCAATGAAAGATCCTTGACGAGTTTCTGGGAGAATTTGGCTGTCCAAAGACAAGCTGGGAAATTCTCTCTGAATGTTGAAATCACTTCCCCTTTTAAGGCATTCAACTGATTGGATAAAAGCGTCACCCACTGCTGATGCAATCTTCCTGATTGATGCAGATGTAATCAGCCATCCATGCAGTAAACTCACTGGTGATCGAAGTCCATAGATGCTCTTGTATTACAGTTAGCCCATTGCTGGACCTAACGTATGGACACAATTACCTGGCTGAGTTGGCACATTAACCTAACCATCACAGTCCACCCCTTGTCAACTCGGCAACCCATACACATTACCCTAACCATACTTAGTCTCTAAGTAAAAACAATAACAGACATGCATACATATATATTTCCACCAAACAATGTTCAACTCCCCTGTGTACAACCGGAAATGCATTAATTCCCCCATAGAATAAGGTGAAAGTCCTTGGGTAATATTCACTCTTAAACCTGACATCCTTAAATATTATGATGTGAAATTAATACAGCTTTTCATATGATAGGGGAAAAGTTTGGGGAAGAAAACAAAGAAATTCTTTTTGTGTACATATACAATCATACTCATAACAAAACAAGGAAGAAGAGTTCATGACTATTACAGTCCTCATTTCTGTAACTGATCACGTGGTCAAAGTTCATATTTATCACTACCTTCTTCTACTACTCATTCCATGTTCCCTTTACCCTTAGCAAGCACTTCAGCTGGCCGTGGTTCTTTGCCTGGTGGGGTGACCCAAACTTTCATTCCCGAAGATTCTAGGCCATTGTTAATCCTGCTTGAATTGGTTTGTTGCAATTTTCCATTGACTAATCACAGGGCATGGCAGTACTAGGAGATGCCCTAGAGGATCTCCTGTACTCCAGGCAAACTCTTCTTTATCCCCATTATGTAGATGTAGTCCTATTTCCCCTTGATAGTCAGGATTAATCACCCTAGCCAGTATAGTAATTCCCTTCTTTGCCTGTTGATTCACAGGTCAGAGGAGCCCAAAGTGGCCAGGTGGCAGTCTTAACTTCCAGTTCAATGGAATCATTGTTGTGATCCCTGGTGGCAGCACTCCTCCTTTTGGGACTAAAACCTGTAGACCAGCAGAGCTTAAGGTTGCAGGGGCAGTCAGCAAAAATTTCCCTAGTGGGTCACTAAGGGTAATAGTGAGTGGTACCACACCCATTTCCACCCCTTGATTCCTGGACCCATGAATCCTGGTTATGGGAGAAACAGCACCATAGAGAGAACACTGATTTAGAGCATACACAGCCTCCTGGAGAACATTGCCCCAGCCCTGCAAGGTATTGCCACCTAGTTGGCGCCACAATTGAGTCTTCAAAAGACCATTCCACCATTCTACTAATCCAGCTGCTTCAGGGTGATGGGGAACATGGTAAGACCAGTAAATTCCATGGGCATGTGCCCATTCCCGCACATCATTTGCTGTGAAATGGGTTCCTTGATCAGAAGCAATGCTGTGTGGAATGCCATGGCGGTAGATAAGACATTTGGTAAGTCCACGGATGGTAGTTTTGGAAGAAGCATTGCATGCTGGAAATGCAAACCCATATCCAGAGTATGTGTCTATTCCATTTAAAACAAATCACTGCCCCTTCCATGGTAGAAGTGCCCCAGTATAGTCAACCTGCCATCAGGTAGCAGGCTTGTCACCAAGGAATGGTACCATATCCGGGGCTGAGTGTGGGTCTCTGCTGCTGGCAGATTGGGCATTCAGCAGTGGCTGTAGCCAAGTCGGCATTGGTGAGGGGAAGTCTATGTTGCTGAGCCCATGCATAACCTCCATTCCTACCTCCATGGCCACTTTGTTCATGAGGTCATTGGGTAATGACAGGAGTGGCTGGGGAAAGGGGCTGAGCGTTAGCCACAGAGCAGGTCATCTTATCCACTTGATTGTTAAACTCTTCCTCTGCTGAAGTCACCGTCTGGTGAGCATTCACGTGGGACACAAATATGTTCATGTTTTTTGCCCACTCAGAAAGGTCTATATCCACATACCTCTTCCCCAGACCTCCTTGTCACCAATTTTCCAATGTTCCTTCCAAGTCCCTGACCATCCATCCAAACCATTGGCAACAGCTCATGAATCAGTGTACAAACACACCTCTGTCCATTTCTTCTTCCAAGCAAAATGAACAACTAGGTGCATTGCTCGAAGTTCTGCCCACTGGGAGGATTTGCCCTCACCACTATCCTTCAAGGATGTCCCAGAAAAAAGCTTCAGTGCCACAGTTGCCCACTTTTGGGTGGTACCTGCATATCATGCAGAACCATCTGTAAACCAGGCCCAAGTTTTCTCATCCTCAGTCAACTGATTCTAAGGGATTCCCCAAGAGGCCAAAGCTGTGGGCTGGGAAAGAGAAGGTAACATGACAGGAATGGTGACCATGGGCATTTGGGCTACTTCCTCATGTAAAGTACTTGTGCCTTCAGGACCTGCTCGAGCCCTATCTTGTATATACCACTTTCACTTTATTATGGAGTGCTGCTGTGCATGCCCAACTTTAGGTTTGGTGGGTCAGACAATACCCAGCTCATGATAGGCAACTCAGGTCTCATGGTAACTTGATGGCTCATGGTTAAGTGTTCAGTCTCTACTAAGTCCCAGTAGCAAGCCAAAAGCTGCTTCTCAAAAGGGGAGTAATTATCTGCAGAGGATGGCAAGGCTTTGCTCCAAAATCCTAAGGGTCTGCGTTGTGATTCCCTTATAGGGGCCTGCCAAAGGCTCCAGACAGCATCTCTATTTGCCACTGAAACTTCCAGCACCATTGGATCTGCTGGATCATATGGTCCAAGTGGTAGTGCAGCTTGCACAGCAGCCTGGACCTGTCACAGAGCCTCCTCTTGTTCTAGTCCCCAATCAAAACTAGCAGCTTTTCTGGTCACTTGGTAAATGGGCCGGAGTAGCACACCCAAATGAGGAATGTGTTGTCTCCAAAATCCGAAGAGGCCAACTAAGTGTTGTGCCTCTTTTTTGGTCGTAGGAGGGGCCAGGTGCAACAGCTTATCCTTTACTTTAGAAGGGATATCTGACAGGCCCCACACCACTGGACACCTAGAAATTTCACTGAGGTGGAAGGACCCTGTATTTTTGTTAGATTTATCTCCCATCCTCTCTCATGCAAATGGCTTACCAATAAATCTAGAGTCTTTGCTACTTCTTGCTCAGTAGGTCCTATGCACATGATATCATCGATATAATGGACCAGTGTGATGTCTCATGGGAGGGAGACACAATCATGGTCCCTGTGGAAAATATTATGACATAGGGCTGGAGAGTTGATATACCCCTGAGGCAGGACAGTGAAGGTATACTGCTGGCCTTGCCAGCTGAAAGCAAAGTGTTTCTGGTGGTCCTTACTAATGGCAGTTGAGAAAAAAGCATTTGCCAGATCAGCAGCTGCATACCAGTTACCAGGGGAAGTGTTAATTTGCTCAAGCAATGATACCACATCTGGGACAGCAGCTGCAATTGGACTCACCATCTGGTTAAGTTTATGGTAACCTACTGTCATCCTCCAAGATCCGTCTGTTTTCTACACAGGCCAAATAGGAGAGTTGAATGGGGATGTGGTGGGAATCACCACCCCTGCATCCTTCAAATCCTTGATGGTGGCACTAATCTCTGCAATCCCTCCAGGAATCCGGTATTACCTTTGATTTACTGTTTTGCTAGGCAGGGGCAGTTCTAGAGGCTTCCACTTGGCCTTTCCAACCATAATAGCCCTCACTCCACAAGTCAGGGATCCAATGTGGGAATTCTGCCAGTTACTGAGTATGTCTATTCAAATTATGCATTCTGGAACTGGGGAAATAACCACAGAATGGGTCCAGGGACCCACTGGACCCACTGTGAGATGGACCTGAGCTAAAACTCCATCAATCACCTGACCTCCATAAGCCCCTACTCTGACTGGTGGACCACAGTGACGTTTTGGGTCTCCTAGAATTAATGTGACTTCTGAGCCAGTGTCTAATAATCCCTGAAATGTCTGATCATTTCCTTTTCCCCTGGGGAAAGGTGGGAGGAAGATTAACAGTAAAACTTTTTGGCAGTTTAACAGGATCCTTCCCCAAGGGGACCTGGCCTTCTCCTTATTCAAGGGGCTCTGGGTCTGTAAGCTGTCTCAAGTCTGGGAATTGATTAAGGGGCCGTGATTCTCTGCATCTGTAATTTGAGTACACTAGACTACAAGTTTAGGTAAGTTTTTATAGACTTTCATGGCTTTTGCTGAAAGGGTACTTGCAACTTCCAAAATGCCCCACTCATATAGTTATTCTTTGCCCTCTTATTTTAAATGTTACTGTACACCTTGCTATGTGTTATGCACTGAGCCAGACAGACTTTGCTTTCGTGGAGCTTACAGTGCAGTGGTGCACACAGACTTTAAAGAGGCAGTGTAATAAGTGCTGCGATAGGGGAAGAATAAGGAGCACATAGGACAGGCACTTCACTCAAATTTGGGGGTGTCATGGTGGCTTACCAAAGGAAACAATATTTAGCCTAAGACCAGAAATTTAAAGTAGATCAGGGCCTTGTAGATTGACTCTTAAGAGCCTTTGGGTGCCATTTTAGAATTTTAAGCACATTTGCATTTTATTCATTCAACAAAGTGTTGCATATCTAGTAAGTGCCAGGCATTATGCTAGACAGTGGAAATACAATCACTTGTGAATAAGGAAGACGTTGTACCTGGCTAATGCCTAGGCAAATTGGCAGATGGGTTAAAAACATTCTAGAGGCAGGGGAGACAGCTTAGGAACCTGTTGGACTAATGCAGGCATGGGATGATGGTTGCCTGGAATAGGTTACTGACAGTGGGGTAGAGATATCTGAGAAATATTTTGGGGGACTTGGTAATTCATTGGATGTAAAGGAAAAGGCAGGAGTCAAGGATGAAGCAGTTTTCTGTCCGTTGTTTCAATCTGACAACTTTCATCTATTCATATTACTAAACATAAGCTCCACGAGGGGAGAGATTTTAGCCTGTCTTATTCACTGCTCTATTTCTGTTACCTTCATCATTTAGTGGGTTCCCATTATTTTTGAATGAAAAAATATTTAACTTGAATTTGGTCTTAATATTATGACTTTAGGTTGCCACTTCTTGTTACCTGTATTTTTGATGGTTAAGTAATTCTTAAATTAATCAGTAAATGCTCTCAAGTTTCAATCTTACATTTATAAGTTTTATTAAATTTAGAAATAATATTAAAATGGAAGGATTTTAGAGTGATATTTAATTATAAACCACATATCCCTTCACAAACGATATATTGGACAGTGTAAGATATATAATTTTTGAACTATCTTCATGTAAGAAGACAAAAAATATCAAAGTACTTAGAGACTATCAATTTTTTAAACTTTTTATTTTGAAAATTTCAAACTTGCAATGCAGTTGTAAAATTAATACAAAACCTATACAGAAAGCTCCAACATATCTACCACCCAGATCTACCAGCTTTTAACATTTTGTCACATTTACTATATCATTCTAACTATTTATTTATTCATTTATCCACTCATCTGTCTGTCTCTCTGTAAGCCCATCTGTCTGTCTGTTTATCCATCTATCTTTTTTTCTATTTTCTAAGCCTTTGAGAGAAGGTTAAATACATAATGCTCCATACTTCTGTGTACATTTCTTAAGAACAAGGATATTCACTTATGTAACCACCTTAAGGACAGGTATAAAGTTCAAGTAAATTAACATTGATATACTTGATATAGCTTGCAGTCTATATTCCAATTTTTTCATATGTCCCAATAATATCATTTTTGGCCTTTTCTCCTCTCTTATTAGATCTGGTCTAGGATCATATATTATATTTAATTGCCGTTGTCTGTTTAGTCACTCTTTTTTTTTTTTTTTTTTTAATTGTGGAAACATATAAACATCATAAACTTTCCCATCTCAACTACTGCTGAGCATACCATTCATGGTATTAATCACATTCACCATCAATTATCAGAACTTCTCTCTATCACCCCAAAGAGAAACCCTAAACCATTAAGTGTTAACTCTCCATTCCCCTTCCTTATCCTCTGCCCCCAGAAACTTGTATTCTATTTTCTGTCTCTATAAATTTGCCTATTCTAGATATTTCATATAAGTGAAATCACACAATCTTTGTCCTTTTATGTGTGTCTTATTTCACTCAACATGATGTCTTCAGTGTTCATCCATGTTGTAGCATGTATCAGAACTTCCTTTCTTTTAATAGCTGAATAATTCCATTGTATATGTATACCACATTTTGTTGATCCATTCAACAAATGATGGTCATTTGGATTGCTTCCACCTTTTAGCTGTTGTGAATAATGCTGCTATAAACATCAGTGTACAAATATATGTTCAAGTCCTTTCAGTTCTTTGGGGTATATACCTAGAAATGGGATTGCCAGGTTATATGATAATTCTATATTTAACTTCTTGAGGAACACTGAACTGTTTTCAACAGTGGCTGCACCATTTTACATTCCCTCCAACAAAGTTCTAAGGTTCCTATTTCTCCGCATCCTCACCAGCACTTATTTTCTGTTTTTGTTTTTTTTTTTTTAATAACCGATCTAATGGGTATGAGGTATTGAGACTACCAATTTTGTTTTCATTTGTGAATGAAGAAAGGTGACTTATTTAGGTACACAGAATGCAGAGTTTAATGGAAAAAATAATTTGTCAGAAATGATCACACAACAAAATCAGTGAAACTTCTTAGGTGGGATAGATTGCCTTTTCCTATTCTCAGAATGTATTTTATGAACATTTGAGCCTTTTACACTTAGGTTTTGGGACAGGTCCAAGTGGTTTTGAATATCACTAATCCTTAATGTTCTGCTGGTCCACTTTGGCCCAGGAATTTCTTAACTAGGAATTTCTTGAGGATTCAGTTTATGGTTCTTGGTTCTTGAAATATAACTAAGGTTGTAGGTACAAGTCCTGTGACTGGTTTCAATAGTAATTATACATTTTTGTGAAAGGGATTGGAACCTCTGAGAAAATGTTGAAGCATCTAGTTTTCCTATTGACTTCTCTTTCTCTAATTTTATACTCCTCTGTTCCTCAATCATTATACTCTAACCATTTTGGCCATTTGTGATCTCTTAACATTCCAAATATTCCTACCACAAGTGTGCTTGCTACCTCTCTACCTGGAATATTCTTCCTCAAGATCTTTGCATGGCTGACTTCCTTCTCCACACACGTCTTAGTTCAAATATCAATTTTCCTAGAGGCCTTTCTTGTCCCTCCAAATTACTTCCATCTCATTACCTTGCTTTCATTTTCTCACAGTACTTACCACTATCTGATATTATTATCCTTATATATTTGTTTTCAAAATTACTGTCTCTTCACTAGAATGTTAGGCCCATGAAAACAGGGAGTACTGCCTTAGTCACCAATGTATACTTAGTGCCTAGAGGGCTCAAATATTTGTTGACTAAATAAATGTCTTCTTAATAAAAACAAAACATTTTTAAAATATAAAATATAATGCTACTTGGATAACAAAAAGAATTCATAATATATTAAAATTTAAAATTCTTATTAAATCTATGAGTTTTTGTATTATATATTAAAACACGACTTTACCAAAAGTAGTATTTATATTATCATTTCACTTACGTAAAAATATATAATCATGTGGACAAGGACTGAAAGGAAAATGAGAGAAACAAAAAGAGTTGATATGTTGGTAAGCTAATGGATTTTTTTTAACCTTAAAATTCCCTCTTTTATAATATTTAGGTACTAAAATATAAAAGTTATGACAATCTTCATAGGAGCATTTATAGAGCTAATGAATTTTAAGGTACCTTAATCTAGATTATTGTGCAACTTAACTTTTAACATGTAATTAAGTTTTAATCTAAAGATGTAGTATTAGTAGGATAAGAAAGTTTTATTAGGCCCCCTTACACCTTATATAAACACATAAAATGACTAATAAACATTTTATTTCAGTTATAACATGGACTATACAGGTAAGTAATTTCTAACCAAGAGAATTAATTGGTAAAAGTAATGTGCATTATTTAGCTGCCTCTTTTGCCCCTAGGTTTCCTTTACCTAGTCATCCTGCTGCACCTCCTGAACATCTTAAAGAACCTTTGGTATACATGAGGAAAGCACAGGTTGGTTTTTATTCGTTTTTATTTTATTTTTCCATGCCAAGTGTGTAATGCAGAGTAAAAGATCTTTATTGATGTCATAAGTATATAAAATTCTTTATGTGAAAGACTGGGAAAGAACCGCTAATGTGATATGAACAGTATTTGTATACTGTTCATTTCACATTCACTAACCAAGGATCATACCTATTTAACTATAATAATCCTGAAAAACATTGAACAGCAGGAAAAAATATCATGTGCAATACTGGTCTGAATGCAACGATCAATTCCTCATGCCCTGTGCCATTAAAGGAATGAAATGGTAATGAACTGAAAACCTCTTTCCTTAACATTTTGGCTTTTGGAGCCTGTGTTACTGAAAAAGTATTTGAAATGTATCTGTTCTGACAGCAGGCTGTTACATACTGATTGTATTCTGTTACAGAACTAAAATGAACCCGCTATCTAAAATGGGCTGGCAACAACTAAAAATCACTTTAAAACAACACAATGAAATAATTTAAACAGAAAAAGTATAAAAATATTGTTAAGATAGAAATTTAATAAATTCTATCACATCCCTCTAACTCTGTTAGCTGTCCTGCCCCTTGGCACAGCCTAGCTCACCTCCCTTTGGAGCGGTGCTGTTCACCAGTCTTCGTCAAAATGCTAACTAGGAAAAATAACTCTGTGACTACCACTGTTGAAGTGTTTAATGGACATCACAGTCAGAGTAGCCCTTATTTCTCTATCATAGCCTCAAAATGAAGTTTACCCCAAAGAGCCCATCAGCCAGCAATTATAGTGGTGGTTCTACTTCTCGTGAGAAACATTCTGCTGCTTTGAATTAACATTTTCCATAGCAGTGGATGTTAGGCAGATTTTTAGTTTTAACTTTCATTTTCATTTTTTAAAACCCTCAAAATTAGGTGGTGAAAGGAGGCAATATTTTTAAAAAAGGAGATGTTTGAGGAAATATGTAATATATTATATCTCTAAGTGGTATCTTTTAGGGCTTGAAATTAGGCAATATTTATTATCAATTTGTCATAAAGTATAATAGGTAAATGGTACAAGTGTGAAGTATTGGTCTTTTGTTTGTAAAGGAATACTCAAGAAAATAAGACTAAAAACACTGTGTCTGAATGTTTTTTGGTGATATTTGAATATTCCCCAAAATATAGAGGAAATATCAGTATGTACATATTAGGTATAAGAAACAAATCACAAATGTTGATTTCCTTTCATGAATGAAAAGAAGAGATAGATAAATAAAGCCTTAAAACTAGCAGCCTCCTGGTAGTTGCTGAGAATGTTTGTGAGTGGTAAGTATACTTATTGTATATATGTATGGTCCTCCTCTCTTTTCTTTCTGGACTTATCCACTAGATCAGGGGTTAGCAAACTATGGCCCATGGGCCAAATCTGGCCTACCACCTGTTTTTATATGGCTGGTGAGCTAAGAATTTTTTATATTTTTAATTGGTTGAAAAAGAAAAAGAAAAATATCTTGTGATACATGAAAATTATATGGAATTAATAAAATATGTTTTACTGGCACACAGTCATACTCATTCATTTACATTATTGTCTATGGCAGCTTTCACTCTACAATGACAGGTTTAAGTATTTGTCATAGAGACTTTATGGTCCACAAAACCTAAAATATTTATTCTCTATCCTTTTACATAAAAAGTTTGCCAACTCCTGCACTAAATTATCCATTCATAAGCAGCAGGGACTGTGCTTTTTATCCTCAGCATCTAGCACAGAACACCCCTAATAAATGTTTGTTGAAATAATTGATTCTTTAATTAAGGTTATCGTGATTAATTCCTTTACCAATTAGTGTCTGCCTTCCTTCCTGTATTTGTTGCCTCAAAACATCTAGTTCTTTAGCCCTTGTTCTCTTGGTAAAATTCTCTCCTCTGCATGAAAGCTAACTTAGTCTGGATCTCACGACTGCCATTCCATCATGTTCTCTTTTGCAGTTCACAATCTCTTGCCCCATTAGACTTCCACCATATACCATTCTCGTCTCTAAGGACGCTTACCATTCTTGTCCTTAGCCTAAAGACGCCTCAATTGTCTATTTTCTCTGTTCTCCCAGACTTTAGGGGGAAATCACATAAGTTCTGTGTTAGCTATTAGTCTAGCCTAAATTCATTTATTTAACTTTTGGTGGATCTTATTGCTTATTATTCTTTATTCATTATCTGCTTTCCAGTTGGGTTATTCTCAAGTTTTTCCATGCTTGTGTAGCCCCAGTTTTTACCTCTATCCCAGTCATTTTTAACTTTTGCCACTTACTTTAAGAATATTCACATCATCTCATTCAAATTTCTACAGCTTCCCTCTTTACTGTAGTATTTCTTTTTGTTCCAATTTTCTATGATCAACTGTTTGCTGTACATTTTTTTGTGTGTGAGATCAAATTCAACATGTCTAAAACTGAGTTTATTATATTCTTCCTTAAATGAGCATCTCTTTCTGATCTTCCTATTTCTGTTAATAGGTTTCCATCATTCTAGTAATTTAGATTTGAAATATTTTTAATCTTAGTTTTCCATATCCAAATAGTCACCAAATTCCATGAATTATTTCTTCCCATAGTTTTATAGCCTTCTCTTCCTTTTCATTATCAAGGCCATTACCATACTGACAATGATGATGATGATGGTGATGATGATGATGATGACGACGATGACGAAGACGATGATGATGACTGTCTTTAATAAAAATAATTTTGCAAACATTGTGTTTTAATTCACACCATTATCTTATCCTCTGCACTTAGATTATTGTAGTATATTCTTTTGATTTCTCAACTTTCAATCTTTCTCCCTCTCCCAGTCTCCCAATGTCCCATCAATACTATTAACTTTAACTACAGGCAGATGAACTTTAAAAATGTATTTCACTTCCTTCTAAGAAATCTTCAGTGACTTTTAATTGCCTAACAAATGAAGTTTCTACTCCAAAGTCCAGCATTTGAGATTCCTTACAATCTGTTTCCCACTTCCCCTTCTACTTTGTCAGTCTCGGCTATCCTTTAACTGTCCTATGTGCCCATCCAAATGAATCGTTTGCCTTTCCCTCTTGTATCTTTAACACTTTTCTGTTTTTGTTTTTCTCTCCTGAAAAGCTCTGTCTGCCTGCTTTGCATTATGAAAATCCCATCTGTTTTGTGAGACTCAGCTCAGATGGCACTTCTTCTTTGGTGTTATTGATTACCCTTGTTGAGAAGGATCTCTCCCTCTCTTGAACTCTTGTAGCTCTTTACCATTTAATGGCCTTTATCACAAATTGCATTCTATTATAGTAATTTCTGTACACATCTTTCTGACATTTTATTGTAAGCTTCTTGAAAGCAGTAACCATTTTAAAACATTTTGTCTGCCCATTGCATCTAGTACACTGACCTTTATGTAACAGGAGTTTAGTAAATTTATAGTGAATTAATTAATAAGAGTTTGCCATCTCTTCTATCAAGTATAACAATATGTATCTGAAAAATATTTACTGAATAGCTACCAAGTGGAAGGCACTCTGCTATGTACTGATGGAAATTCAGAAATAAATTAGATACAGATTTTGACTTCAGGTGACTTGATGGTGTAGTAACTGAAATAAGACTTGTAGATATAATCAACCACAGATGCAATCAACTAACTGGTGATTTAAATTCACAGACTATCCTCACAATAACAGTCAGGCCAGTACTTGCTTGATCAAACAACTGGACACCATAACCAGGCCAAGTAGACACATGAACTTAATTGTCACACTTACAATACTTCAGTTCTTGTACCCTTCCTAACTGGTCTTTCTGCCTTCTGTATTCTTGCTCTAGTTCTTAAAACTCGTCTAAGATTTTTGGGCTAGAACTCAAATTCCTTACCTTGGCTTATTGAATTATACTTGATCTTGTCTCTCTTGTCTCATCTCTTGCCTCTTCACACTCCTTCCCTGCCTCCACACACCATATGTATATATACCTTCTCTCTCTAATCATATTTGACCTCCTTTAGTTGTTCCAGCAGGAGAACCTTTGCTCATGCTGTTGCTTCTACCTGAAACTGCCTTTCCCATCCCATATATTTCTGGCTAGCTTTTGCACATCCCTTAGGTAACAGGGTAGATAACAGTTTCTTTAGGAAGCTTTCTCTGACCCCTAGATCTGCGATAGTACTTGTATTAGTCAGCCAAAGGGGTGCTAAGGTGAAATACCAAAAATGGGTTGGTCTTTATAAAGGGTATTTATTTGGGGTAGAAGTCCACAGATACCAGGCCATAAAGCGATGTTTCTTCTCTCACCAAAGTCCATTACCACGTGTTGGAGCAAGACAGCTGCTGACGTTTGCCAGGGTTCAGGCTTCTTGGGTTCCTTTCTTCCCGGGGCTGCGTTTCTCTCCAAGCTTAGCTCTTCTGGTTCCTTCACAAGGTCAGCTGTAGACTATCAGGCAAACGGCTCACTTCTCTTCTCCTGGGGCCTTCTCTCCAACATCAAAACTCCAACATCAGAACTGCTTCTCAAAAACTGCTGCAACTCTGTTCTTTGTGATGCCTTTTATATTTTCTTCCCCCACCCACCAAGGGGTGGGGCTCAACGCCCTACTGACGTGGCCCAGTCAATGCCCTGATCATAACTTAATCATGCCCAGATTAACAGATCAGATTACAAGCATGATCCAATTATATTTTTGTAATTCATAATTACATCAAATTGCCCAATGGCTACGGTACTCTTCCTTTGGCTCTGGCCCTCTACATGGAAGGCACCTGTACTTCCCGACCACAATATTTGGTTGTCTGTATTGTCACCTAGATTCCGTAGTCTCTCTGAAGCAGGACCTGTATTTCTATTTTAACTACTCTATCCCCAACATCTGGTACAGTGCCTTGGCCATGGTAGATGCAAATAGACATTTTTAAAAATAATGAATGAATTGAATAAACAACAGATGGAGAAGGTTCTCTCCTAGAAAATATTCCATTTTTCTTAGTAATTCTTCTGAAACCCTATCTAAAGGAATCAGAAATACAGAAATTTATGTATAATAGTAAGAGATTTAAAAGGATCTAAATGATCAACAATAAGGTTTGCTTAAATAAAACATGGTATCTCCAGAAGAGAGAATTATACAATCATCAAAAATGTCATGTTTGAAGAAATGTAATGAAGTAGGTAAATGCATACAATATAAGCTTAAATAGAAAAAGCAAATATAAAATAATATAATTCCACTTTAATTTAAATATACATGTATTAGTATATTTGTATTCAATTACACACATATACATACATAGAGAAAATGAAAGAAGAGAACAAAATGTTAATAGTGGTTATTTTTGGTAGATGTAATTTATGGGATTTAATTATTTTACTCTTTACATATTGTTCTGTTTTACAAATTCTCTACAATAAACATGGTCCTTTTATAATCAGAGAAGAATTATGAAAATGTTTTCCCATTAAATAGCAGGGTTATAGTTATTTTGTTTTACTTTCTTTTTTGTCAGGGTGAAGAAAATCATAACTTGCTAATTTTATAATTTCATGGGTCTTTTTGCATGTTATCTACTTATGTGGATTTTAAAGACTTACTTTCATTGTTATAAAAAATAGCAAGGAGATAGCTGATACCTGTTTAAAAAGATTTTATTACAATTGAGGTTCTTTTATAAATCTTTTGCCTCTCATAGATTAGAAATTATTTATAGAACTCTTGAAATACTTTGACTTAATACCATAGATACCAATTGTTATGGAAACTGATTTGAGGCAACAATAATTTCATTTAGAGAGGATATGGGTTTGGATAAAAGGTAACTGTCTTTCTATTTAAGCATTTTAAGTGTAAAAGTCCATTTAATTTCCTTTTAATTAACATTTTAAAGCTTTTTATTTATTTTTTAAGTCTTCTTTTTGGTATAAACCATTACTTTCTTTTTATTTTGTATTAGTGCACTATCAATTTTCAATAACTTATTTGCCAGATGCACTTCTCCATTTTTTGGGGGGTGGCTGCTAAATGAACATTGAAATTTGTATTAATACAGTAGCATAGGACTAACGATGACTTGTTTGGATTTTGTTTTGTTTTAAGGAAGTACTGGGGATCGAATCCGAGACCTTGTACATGGGAAGCAGGCACTCAGCCACTTGAGCTACATCCACTCCCATCCCTTCCTCCCTTTTTTGAGCATTTCTTTTTGAAACCTAGGCGTTATTTCTTCACCTCCACAAGTAGGAACTAATAGCAATTACATACCAATAAAATTGGAGCTAGAGTGGACTTTTGACTTTATCCAGCCCAATCTCTGGCAACATGGTCATTTCCTTTTGCTTAAGTGCCTCTGGAAACGGAGCACACAATTTCAGAGAGTAAGCCATTTTAGTTAAACCTTTCTACTTGTTGGGAAAATTTCTTTTCTATATTAAATGGACATCTGCTCCTCGGAACTTGTTGTCACTGGTCCTTATTTTGTGCTTGGCACGTAGAAGACATTCAATATATGTTAGTGAGTCAGTGAGTGAATAAAGTAATGAATAAATGTCATTTACTTAATGTTAGAGTTTTTGAGAGAGCCTAAAGGATGACATAGCTTGAAACCAGCCATTTGCTTCTTCATATTGGGTTTCCCCTTGTTAGGAAATTCTGTTCCAGTTTCTGAGGTCTATGGAAATGATTTTTCTGACCATCTGACTGTGGCTCATGCAAGGGATACCTCGGAAAAAGCCTTATCCACCCTGTTCATGGAACAGGAATGGGAAGGCCATTTTAAAAATATATATTTTTAGGATTTTCAAGGAATCGGTATGTGCTCCATTGGCAGCTAGAAATTTTGATTTATCTAGCCTCTTTTTTCTTTGCTCATTCTTTCATGTTCTTTCTGTTGTTGATGATATATAAACTGGTGTTGCTTTTATGAACTTTTTGCAACTTGCCTCATATTTTTTGTCTATCTCACCCTCCCCACCCAGATCACTAAAATATTTTTCTTAAGAGCAAGAATGTAGTTTTATTCATCTGTAGTGGAACGTGTTTAATAAGTACCTAATATTTGTTGAATGAGTATCTTTTCATTATTTGAAAACTCAGATATTACACCTTATTTTTCTCTGTTCTGGCCATTAAAATGCGTTTTTCTGAATTGGATATCTTTTTCCTCTTCTGTCCCTTAAGTTTAAATCCTGTACTTTCTTCTCTTCTGGGTTATTTCTAAGTTTCTATATCCTACTTCAGTTGTGGAGCACAGAAAAAATGATGATTGAATAAAGAGTTGATCAGCACTGTTTCGGTTTTTAATATTCTTTCTCATTCTACTTTCATGTGTGGTTTTTTTAAAGTTTCCTCATTTTTAAAATGAGGGTAAGGATAAATAGCTCATAGGATTAATAAAATAACATATAAACATATGTATATCACATAGCTCTGTTCCTAAACTTTTTTCATTCAGAATATTTTCTTCTGATATCTAATTTCTTGTGTGTAACTTTTCTTCTTAACTATTTTCTCTCTATATTACATCTAATGTTAATTTTTAAGTTGGTAAATTGAAATTCTCCATAGAGTAGGATATATCCATTTAGGGAACTATAGTTAATCACTTACTATTGTACTTTACATAAAATGCCTGATTGAAATGTTTTTTCCAAAATAATTTTTAAAGGGTAAGTTAACAAATGTGTTTCAGAATTTCTTGTCAAAGTGCCATTCTAAAATCATCATAAAATTTCTTTTTACTTTGAATGAACTTGATGTTTGAGTTTTGAGTAAGTCTCATGCTATATTAAAATTGTGTATTGCAGTCCTGAAAATATGTACCATGTATATTATGAGCTATATATTGATGTCTATTGTAACTTTAATTCTCTTTTTATTTCTAAGAGTTATTGTCTTTTAATCCATTCAAAAGCCATTTTCATGAGTAGTTAAAAATGAGAACATTTGGAATCATAATTAAATAACAATTTTGTTATTTTTATAATAGATTAAATAATAAAAGTTTGGCGATTTGATTTTAATATTTATGTAAATTTTGTTTTTATAATAATGATTTAATTAGAAGTTGTTGTTTTTTTTTTAAATAAACCTTCTCTCACCTGTTGCCCCCACAAACAGGTAAGAGAAGGCTTATTAGAGGAAGTGCTTTTAAGCTGAGACCTGAAAGGTGAATAGGATTTATCTAGATAAAGTAGGGGTAAGGAAATTGTGGATGGGAGTAAAGCATAGACAGTATATTTCAGCGAAAGAGAAAAATGTGTTTAAATATGGGTGTTAAAGAAGAAGCTATGAATAACGATAGCTATAATAAAAACTATCAGTTATTGAATTAGTATTAATTATATAACAGTCTCTGAAGCACTTTACATGTGTTAACATATTTAGTCCTTATAGCAACCATATAAGGGAATTGTTATTATTCCATTAAAAAAAAAAAGATTTATTTTATTATTTATTTCATAAGCAAATGTAATGCATGAATTTTGAGTGGATCCTGCATTTTAAAAAAAAGCCATAGAAGACATTTTGGGGACAATGGGAAAATTTTGAATATTGACTAATATATATGATATTATGAAATTTTAATATTGCTTTTCTTAGGTGTGATAATGATATTGTGGTTATGTAAGAGAAGGTCCTTATTCTTAGAACATACATGCTGAAGTATTTAGGGGTGGAATGTCATGTTTGAAAAATCACAATATTATTATGTTTTAGACAATCATTAATGGAATTCCCATGTATCAAACATTTATAAAATGCTTGATTTAATTTACCTTTTTAATCATCTGCTATTTTTCCTTATAGTATTTATCACCACATGACTTGATTTATTTTTATCTATCCCCATTCCCACCCTCAACTTGAACGCCAGTTTTATGAGGACCAAGACTTACTGGTATTCACTGCTTAGTTCACAGCACTAAGGATAATACCTGGCACATTGTAGGCAGTAATCAATATTTAGCTATCTCAACTAGCCTCACCATTTCTTTGTAACTTTTAATATCTTTAATATTTTTTATCAGTTTCAAGTATCGTTATCCAGAAGCAATCATAGATGGTTCCTTATGTTTCAGGGAAGTTGGGAAAAAAGAATTTTGAAGAGTTTAAATAGTATGTGCACTGAACTGAGTATCCCACTGGCGCGAAAGGTACTTTTAACATATCTTTGTTGAAGTATTTGTTTTGAAATAAGTGCTAGAAAGTATCATGAAGTTGTAACTGTAAATTAGGCAGGCGTCTTTTTCTAATTAATGTATCAATTTGTTTTGAAACAAATTTATAAAATGTAGATTATGTGGATGCATTCTATGTATATTTCTATTATGTATGCTGTGATTCATTTTATAATC
This sequence comes from Tolypeutes matacus, assembly GCA_026826555.1. NCBI lineage: Eukaryota > Metazoa > Chordata > Mammalia > Cingulata > Chlamyphoridae > Tolypeutes > Tolypeutes matacus. Next base: position 4,418,075 of record JAKSZT010052319.1, on the reverse strand, counting down.
AACCTATACTTTTTGAGAATAGATAGAAATAATAGAATCTATACTGTAGATTATTCCAGTATTTGGATATAAAGATTGTGAGTATACTTTAAAGATTTAGATTACCTTTGGTCTCCTTACTTCTTATTCTTAAATCAGAGATAGAACTCAGGCAACCTATGATAATTTAATAGCCACTATGGTACTATCTTTCAGATATTAAAATAGGGTACAAAAAGAATGATTTCTACTCTCTCTGCAGAACTGGAATTCTGTTTAGATTGAATACTGAACATTTATCTGTCACTCTGGGCTTTGAGTGGGGAGAGATGAGAAAGGAGAGAGACCACCTGAGGGTTATTCTTGATTCTTTAAAGCTGCTAACAAGTAGGAGAGAACATGTTTCCCTTCACTTTATTCTCCCTACCTGCTATTTATTCCCTGTTGTAGGACAGAATCTAGTGGATGTACTTTGTTTTTGTTTTTGTTTTTTTTTTTTTAGTTAGGCTAGTAATTTATTAAAGTAGGGAGGGAAGAGAAATAGGAGAAAATAACATCAAGAGTCCCAGCAGAGAGTAAGGAGCTGAAGAGTGATAAAGAGGGCTGATTTATAGACTACAATTTCCCATTATAAACTATAAATGCCCAAGATTTACTTGCGTCTTGTTCCATGCAGGGAGGACATGGCGAGAGCAGGGAGGGAGCCAGGAACAGGAGGGGGAGCAGGAGAGATTTGACCTTTGCATTTGCTTTTAAATCATTAATTAGTCCACCCCTTTGCTAATGGCATGGAAGGAGTCCCAGGTATTTGCTGTTTTGATTGATTACCCCACTCATCAATCCCACGGGTGGGGCCAATGATAATGTCCCTGGAGAATATTTGGAGCTTCTCCTGGGAATCTCTAGGAATCTCATTCTGGGTGGAAGAAATCTCTCGAGGGTCTTCCAGCAGCCATCTTGGGGGTATCAGTGTCCATGCCAGGTTCCAGATCCATCTACTGTTTCCCTATTTTACTAACCGGCTTCAGCAGGAGGGGGAGAACCGAGGAGGGGATCATCTAAGATATCACCCTCCTTCTCAGGGAATGGTTTCACTTCCTGAGCATAGCATAACTTGCAAGATCCACTTAACCTCATATCCTGATACAGAACCATAAAAACTTGAACATACGCAATCTCTGCCTGCTTTCCTACTTTGTTACACAGGAGGTCTATCTGAAAAATAGTCATAATTTAGAGTGCCATTTACAGGCCATTTTTGGCCACCTTCAAGGCTATACTGTGACCATGCAGTGTTGCAGAAGATCAGTTTCTCCTTCTTCAGCCCTTTGGTGTGTAGGGTTGTCCAGTTCTCGAGAATATACCCCAGTGGGGCCTCTGTTGGTATGCTAGAGGTTGCACCCATTATTCAATAACCTCCTGGCTGGCTTGCTAAATATGTTACTGGATTTGGTCTAGGTTCTTGACTTATGTTGCGTGTTGATCCATGCATGGGGGGACATGGTGAGAACAGGACGCACAGGCCAAGAGCTATACTTTGGATAATATCCAAGGACAAGACACTGAAAGCACCAGAATGTGTTAAAAAAAAAAAAAAAAAAGATAAATTTACATGAAAAACTGTCTACATTTGTAGTGCTGTGTGATGCACTGATTTTCATATAGGAAGATGATATTCCTGACGTACAGTCATGCTCTCTTCGCCAGTCCCCCTTGTGATGCATTTCTGAGATTGCTGGGTGGGGTAAGAGATGTAGTTTGTGGCTGAGAATCAGTTTTTCTTTGTGAAATTGACGGGCCAATACAGATCATTTATCTTCTTTTCTTGGGCTTATTAACACCAGATGCTAACTGAACCATTGAGACTAGATGTAATGTAATAGTTAAATATTAATAATTTAAATATGATTCCAAAAAAGTTCACCATGTATAGTGAAATTATTTTTCCTTATTTTCCAGTAGCTTATTTAAACTTTTAGATAAGTTATTGATTCTTATTTTTCAGCTGCATTGTTAAATTTCATAAAATGAAACCAATTTTAAAATTACCTTTTTTAGAGACCAGTTGCAGAACAGAAAGAACTTCTCAATAAATGGAATGAAATGGGAACTGATGAACCAGGTAGGTATATGAAGAGTTTTTTTTTAAATGTAGTAATGGAAAAAGAATTGCCTTCTCAATTATGGATCCAAAATAACATAATTAACAATTCTTTTGGAAGGATGGACACTTTCCCTCCCTACTAATTTAAATCTTCAGTTTAAAAATTCTTAACTTTGGTTTCTGTTCTCTATTATTTGGAGAATATTTTAACCATCTATCCTTTTTGAAGTCAACATTTAAAAGCATTCTTATAAAAGAGTAAATTAAATTTATTCATTGGATTTCTGAGACTCTTGTCTTAAATTAAGGTATATGATATTTAGTCTTTACATTGAGATGTTTAAGGTAGGTTAAATAGATAAAAATAAGTTTTAGCACTTCTAAAATATTTTTAAGAATTTATTTTGTTCATTTTAATATTGAAAATCTAGTCAATCAATTTTGCAAATATATAATGAATGCCAACTGCATTTCATTTCCTGTGTTAAAAACTGTCAGTAATTATATAGACAGACATGCATAATCTCTTGTCACCCTTCATCTAGCACTGCTAAAAGACCAAAGTATGGGGTATAGCCAAAAAATAAGTGCCATTATAGAGAAAGCAGTGTGTTACAGGAATACAAGAGAGAGAACAGTTAAATATGACTAGAGGAATTCACCAAGAATGCATTGTTTGTGTTCTAATTACTTTGAGAATTCTCATATAGAACCTTTATGATACATTTGACATTGTTTTGTCAAATTCAGTTATAAATAATCTACTGCAAATTTATGAATGGGGGATTCAATTTCTGCTAGAATTGTGTCATTTAGGCTGTCAAGGGGAGGGACTGTCTTTCCATTTTTGTGTCCCAGTACTTAACACGATGTATGACAAATAATTGATGCTCAGTAAATGTTTGAATTAATCTATCTGCACAACAACATTAAGAAAGGACCAATAACATTTATTATGAATAAGCCTTCTTATAATATATTAACTGAAATTTTGTTTTACTCTCACTTATTAATTCTAGATTTAAGCCTTTTTAGACCTGTTTATGCACCTAAGGATTTTCTTGAGGTAGGTTCAGTTGAGTAAATACATGTGTATTAATAAGGAAATAATATGAAGGAAATGATGACATAAGAATATCTCCAGGCAGAGAAATCATCATGTATAAAAAGCCCAGAGCCATTGAAGATTTTAAACAATGGAATAACATGATCATATTTGTGTTTAGAAGTTGCTGTCAGAAAATACAATGGAGTGTGGAAAGATTTGAGGCAAATAAATCAATTAGGAACATATTGATTGAAAATCATATAGTCTGCTGCCTGGTACATAGAGGTGCTTAGTTATCTTCCTTTTTAAATTCCCTTCCCTGTTATAGCACTTCTGGCAAGACATGGTGAGGGTCTGAACTAAACGAATGCGTTGGAAATGGGAAGGATTAGACAGATTTGAAAGTGATTTTAAGGATGATTTAATGATTTGATAACTGATTAGATATGAGATCTATGGGCAAAAGAAAAGATAAGGTTGACCTTCAAGTGTTCAGACTGGTTAACTAGGCAAAGGTATCTTGCCCTTTGTTCACTGAGAGAATGCAGGAAGAGGAAGAGGTCCATTAGTGAGGATTAATCTTAGTTAAGTTTAAAGAGGCATATGAGATATTCATATGGAATTCACCAGTAGGCAGTTGGAACTCATTAATTATTTTAATTCACCCATCTTTGATTCCACTTTTTCTCTTATACCTTACATGTAATCTGTCAGCAAATCTTATCAGCGTTATCTCAAAATAATTCCAGAATCTATCCACTTCTTATCAACACCACCGCTACCTCCCTGGTCCAAGCTACCATCATCTCTTGTCCGGACTATTGTCATAGACTCCTAACTAGTCTTCTTACTTCTACCCTTGCTTACCGAGAGTCTGTTCTTAGCACATCTTCCAGAGAGATCCCTTTAACTGCAATTCAGACTTGGTATCCAGTGGCTTCCCATCTCATTCTGCTTAAAAGCCAAAACCATGACAGTGACCCTAAACATCCTATTTACCACCATTTCCTCTTTGATTTCAGCTCTTATTACTTTCCTCTTGACTTGTTCTACTTCAGCCCCTTTAGTCTCCTTGCTTTACCATAGCTGGCTCCTATCTGAGGGTCTTTGCTGTTTGTTGTCTCTGCCTGCAATCTTCTTTCCCCAGATACTTGTGTGCATGTTCCTTCACTCCTTATGTCTTTACTTAAATATCACCTTCTCAGAAAGGCCTTCCCTGACCCCCCATGCTCTGAACTTTTTATACTCTTTTCCTGCTTTGTTTTTCTACATAGCCTATATCATTATATAACATACTACACCTTCTCTTTCTTTATTTTACTATTGACTGCCTTTTCCTGTTAGAATGGAAACTTCACAGGTCAGGAGCTTTTCATTCTGTTTTGTTTATTGCTGCAACAATTGCTCAAGGTCTGGTAATAGAAAAGGCTCACAAGACTTCACAAGGTATATCCACATAAGGCTTTCTTTCAGCAAGAAAAAGAAAGCACATGCAAACACAAATTTCAGGCATAGCTCCTACAACCCTTTCTCAGTCACATAAGATGAGCTTCATCTTTGAGTTATGAATCACCAAGATACATGTGAGACACCTCAGTCTCAGGAACCATGCCACAAGTTTTCTGAGAGGTCTTTTATACCCACTGGTTAAATTAGTTGCAAACCATCACTCTCTACATTTACAATAAATAAGGTAAATAAGCTGGTACAGGGTGCCTCTAAGAAAGTTTCAGACTTTAAATAGCACATTATAAATGACTTGCTAGTACATTTCATCCTATCCTGGCCAAGTGTAGTCTATCTACTAGAGTTCTAGATTATCCCTGGAGATAAGCATAGAACTACCACAAACCAACTGCAAGTTAACCCTATCCATAACTGCCTTTTTGCCAACAGGCGAACAGTACTTGGCACGTAGTTGGTTGCTCAATAACTATTTGTTGAATGAATGAATAAATCAATTAATGAATCTTTCACAATTTATTTTTATCTCTGTTTTGAACTTATTATGTCTGATACCAGTTTTGCCAGCATAAAACTCTTCGAAATTATTCCAGGCTTTTGGGGCTTATAGTCTCCTTTTAACTTTAAAGAATTTAGTTTGGTCAACTACTGCCTCTATAATGTTGGCTTTCTCTTAACTTATTAAATCTTTATTTTCTAGCATTTAATGGCTGAAATTTCATGTGATTTTTATGCGGTCATCTTTAACTATGTTTTCTCCTTAAAAGCTCATAACATTCTGTTTGAGGACTATTGCTAAATGGACCCTTTTATTATTCATGATGAAATTCTTCTTTAATTCAAGAACATTTTCTATAATTATTTTCTTGGTTATAGTTTCTATATTGCTAATATTTTCTCTTTCCTGTTACCCTGTATACATAGTACCTTCTTCTTTTTCTCTTTTCATATTTGTAAGTTTCCCAGGCAGTATGATCCCTTATTTGTGTAATAAGGCTAAATTTGTGCTGTTCTGTGTTAGTGTGTATTTAACACTGTTGAATCTTTGCTAAATCTTTTATTTTTTTAAAGCAATTGCCACGGTACTTTTAGTTTCAATATAGTGTTTGAAATTTTAGGAAAATCTTTTGGCAGTATAACATATTCCCATTTTATCAGCCATTAGTTATCATTAATTCATTAGTTATAAGCCCATATATGTATGCTTTCATTTTCATTTATTTTCATAAATGCTTCTGTTATCATAATTTACTTCACTGAGTTCTTGATGGTCTCTTCTCTTTCCCTCAAGATTTTTATTTAAAAAATATTCTAAAAATTATTATTCTTTCCAGAAAAATGCATGTTGTTTTAAAAAAGAGAGAACATGCAAAAAAAGTAAATTTAAAGTAAAAATTACCAATAATACCATCAAATGCAATAGCCACAATACTTACTATACTTTTTAAAAACTTAATAATATACTGTGAGCATTTTGTCATGTCATTTAGTACTTTATGTATATTAATTGAATAATTCTACATTATATCTTATCAATTAATGATAATTTTTTAAACAAATCAATTTTATTGATACATATTAATAAACCATATAATTTATCCAAAGTGTAAAATCAATGGTATTTGTTATAATCACAGTTGTGTGTTCATCACTTCAACCATTATTAAAGCATTTTCATTATTTCAGTAATAATAATAATAAACAAAACCCAGACAAACAAGAAAATTCCTCACCTCTCAATCTCTCTGTTTCTCCTGCTGTACATAGCTGGTATTTCTGGCTATTCTTATACAATTATTTATTTGTTTATTAAGCAGTTTTATTGAGATATATCAACATAATATATGATCTATCCAAAGTGTATAATCAATGGCTTTTTTTTAAGCTGTTAAAAACTCCTTTATTGTAAAATTGAAAAATGAATAAAAAAATAGTTTGAAAGAAATTAAAAATTTTAAACAAGAGTGCAAGGCCAGATTAGATTTAATGTAATCAATTATAAAAAATGACATAGCAAAAATCCTTTATAAATGTAAATAATAATTCAAATATAATAGAAATTAATTATAACATAATTCCAATTTTTATGTTACAGCTCTATTGGACATGATAATCTCTAAGAGTGAAATACATTATTGCTTTAGTTATTTAATTTCCACTTAGGCCATAATTCTTTCTAGATAAACAAATTCCTATTTGGGAATTCTTCACATCTTATTGGAATGAATTATAGCAGATAACAATTTGTCAACTCATAATTTTATGAGGCAGAAAAACTTAAAATCTTGTTCAACAGTATTTATGCTAAATCATTATTGATCCAGATAGATTATTTTAATTAAAGAATTTAAAAAGGGGTTAAAGAAAAATGAAGTATCCAAAAATATATCTCTTCTCCAGCCCTCCTCAATTAAAAGCAAGTGTTTATTTTATATGAAAAAAATTACAGAATACTGATGACAGTAATAATTTCCCAGTTGCACTGAATTATTATTGTTCATATACTATAATGTTGTTATTTTACATTTATCTAGTCTACTCCAGCTCTTTTTTCGTTACTCTTTGCATGGAATACCTTTTTATAACCTTTTACTTTTAACCTGGCTGTGTCCTTACATCTGGGGTAGGTTTCTAGTAGACAACACATAGATGGCTCATATTTTTTTATCCATTCTGTCAGACTATGTTTTTTGATTGGGGAGTTCAATACATTAACATTCAGTGTTATTTCTGTAAAGGCATTATTTACTTCATCCATTTTGTCCCTCGACTCTCTGTTGTCATATTGTTCTATTGTCTGTCTTCTTACCCTTCAGTTTACCCTTCCTATTAATCTTCATTTCTAAACTCTTCTTCAAATCTCCCACCCTTATTTTTCCTTTCAGGCTGCAGCACCCCCTTTAGTATCTCTTGCAAATCAGGTCTTTTGGTAATGTAGCCTATCAGTTTTTGTTTGTCTGTGAAGACTTGAACTCACCCTCCTTTTTGAAGGACAGCTTTGCCCAATACAGAATTCTTTGCTGACAGGTTTTCTCTTTCAGTACCTTAAATACATTATACCACTTTCTTCTCTCCTCTATGGTTTCTGATGAGAGGTCTGCACTTCATTGAGTTTCCCTTGTATGTGATGCTTTGATTTTATATTGCTGCTTTCAGAATCCTCTCTTTATTGCTGATATATGTCATTCTGAATAGCATGTGTCTCGAAGTAGGTCTATTCGGATTTATTCTGTTTGGGATGTGATGTCCTTCTTGGATATTGATATTTATGGCCTCCATAAGGGCTGGGAAGTTTTCGGTCATTATTACCTCAAATATTCTTTCTGCCCCTTTTCTATTCTCTTCTCCACTGGGACACCAATAACATGAATGTTTGTGCGTTTCATGTTGTCATTCAATTCCCTGAGACTCCATTCCATTTTTTTCATTCTCTTTCTCTTCTCCTGTCTTTTCCAGTTCAGATGTTTTGTCTTCGAAATCACTAATTCTGTCTTCAAGCAGGTCAAATCTGCTCTTATGTGCCTCTAATGTATTTTTAATCTCATCCACCATGTCTTTCACTCCCATAAGGTCTGTAACTTTTCTTTGCAGGTTTTCAAATTGTTCTTTATGCTCTCCCAGTGTCTTTTTAATATCCTTTATTTCTTTAGTCATATTTTCATTAAATTCTTTGAAGTGATTTAGGAGAGTTGTGTGGTTATTACTGATTAATTATTAAATTCTGTATCTCTTCAGGATATTTGGTTTGTTCTTTTGGCTGGGCCACCTCTTATTGTTTCCTAGTATGGTTGTACTTTTTTGCTGATGTCTAGGCATCTGAATATGTTGGTGAATTTACTCTGATGGCTAATTTCTCTCTCTTGCCTATTGTTTTTTTTTTTTCTTTTCTTTTCTTCCCATAGCTCTTCTTTGATATTTGGTTCAACTTATTCTCAGTCTTTAAAATTGCCCAGCTTAAGTTTTCAAAATCGGGCCAGGGTTTCACTAGTGGGGCGCAGACTTTCTCCCAGGGGGTGGATACAGAGAGTGTGAGCAGTTATTGTCCATGTAATTTCCACACTGGCCAGCAGATGGCACTAGTCAGCGCACCGTTGTATGGAGGTTTTTTCAGTCTTGGCTTTCTTGTGTTCCTGTGTTGAATCTCCAGATCAGAGATTTAAAGCGGGTTCTGCTGGCTGAATTCACTGAAGAAAAGCACCCCGACCTCCCCTCTCTTTTCCCTTTAAACAGCTGACAGGGAGGAAGATGTCTGCTCTCCTCTCAGGCGACTGCAGTGAGCCAGGTGTTTTACCCCAGCTTAATAGTTTGTGGTTGGGGGAGGGGAGCCCTTTCTAGGGACCACAGGGGCTTGGTAACTCATGTTTGTTGTTTCGGCTTCTTCATCTCTCTATCCCTCACCCTGCTGGGAGTTGTGTAGCACTGTCCTGGTCTGCTGACCCCCAAAGCAGGTCCCTCAGACAGCTTTTGGCTCTTTCTCTATTGTTTTAGTGAGAGCATTCTGCTCTGCCTGTCAGTCTGTTGTCATCTTCCCATAATCCTCCAACTAACCATAATTTAACTAATTCACTCCAATGGGATATTTAAGTTGTCTTATACTTTTTCACTATAATGGTACTTCATTAACATTCTTTCTGTACTGTTTGCAAATATCTTTATTTCCTTAAAATTCTGTTACATAATCATTTTCATAGAAGTGAAATTCCTAGGTTAAAGAATATGCAAATATCCTTGACATTTTATCTGCTTATATTTGGCAATTATATAAGTGGTCTTTCCTATTAGTTTTGATTCTGAAATTCCTTTTTTTTCCCTTGTGGGGTTGGTTCAGAGGAGATACCCTGCAACGTATCTAAATGCCATATCAATTTCTTATTTTAAAAGGGTTAGAGTTGGTTCTAAAATTTTTCTTGGTAAATTGCAATCAAGCGATTTTTATTTTTCTGTAACTTTCCCTAGTAAAATATAATGAGGAAATTTTCATTTCTTCTTACCCTCAAAAGTTTTTATCTCCAACTAAATCCTTGCCTTTTTAGAGCTTATGTGGTAAATCATCTACTGAGACTATTACAAAGTCCTTATTAAAAGCATATTTATGGTATTATATTTTAACATTTCAATAAAATTTTGTACAATTTAGAATATAATTAAAGTATATGCATAACCTCAGATAGTATCATTGCCAATTTTATAAGTGTAAACAGAATATAAACTAACCAATTTTGTTGAATTTATTTTTAAAGGTATTAATTAATCTTCGCAACCCAAATTATGAAAATGGTGATTCTCTTAGTTTCAGGACTCATTTGGGTTTAATCCAAGTTCCTCTGAAAGTAAAAGACATCCCTGAATTGGTAAGTAGAGACATTTAAAAGTAAATTAACTTATTTTAGAAGTCAACCATTTAAAAACTATTTTAACATAGCATATATTTAATGTTATAGGACAATCTACACATTAAAAAAATGAGAAAAATGAAGTTTATTTTTTATTGAATTATGTATAGAGAGAGAATAAGTTGCTTTTCTAGTAGAGCTAAAACTGAGCTTGCACTGATTTTTTAATGCTTTTGCTGATTCCTTGTTTTAGAAAACAGCTTAGTCTTACAAGATAGCTTGTTTGGGATTCCGATGCATGATGTATGGCTATATATAAAATTGATTGAAACAAATTGTGAGTTTTATAAAATTATTTTTAAGACTGTACATTTTATTTAATTCAACCAACCTTTACTGAATCCATATCATGGTGAGACACTGAGAAAGATAAGGGAAGCTTAAGGATGAAATAGAGACTGTCTTTATCCTGGAGACCATCACAGTTTGGTGATGAAGTTAGTTTTAAAATAGGGTAATTATCACTCCTTCTTCTTTTGTTAATCACCCCAAGATAATAAGGACCACAGAAATGTAAATAATGTCTTTGATGAAACTAGGAAGGAACTCTGAGCTTTCAAGATAGAGAGCCAGTGGGAGAATGATAAATGATTTAGGAAGGAAGAAGGTCCAATCTCAGTGTCTCTAGAAGATGGGAGTTACAGATGCAAAGTGTGTTAGTAGTCAATTTATTATCTCTCATCACCAAATACAACTTTTTTTTGGCTCAGCTTTGCTATACTAGAGCTGGACACTATAAATATTTCTCCTTTGTAAACTGGCTTGATAATTAGACTTTGTCAATAGAGGGTGCTGGAGGACACTGCAAGGCCATAGCAGGAAGAAGAGTTTCCCTTCTTGGTTCCAGTGCTATGCAAGAGCAAGAAAATAAGTATGCAGGAGGCTCAGTAATACTCACCTCAGGAGCCCTTATGGACCTATGGACCAGCTCCAGCCTATACCCTCTGGCAAATTTCTTTGCCACCACTAGTCTGAATGTTCCCATGGTAACCACTTCCTCTCCATAAATGACTCTCAGCCTTGGTACGTGGCATAGAGCTCTTTCCTAAGTCTTTAGTTCCTTTTTTTATTCACTCTCCTTCAACCTAGAAGTGTAGCTGCTTTCTGCATTTGCTACTTCTATTTTTCCCTGTTCATGTTTCTGGTATGGTCTCTGTTTCCTTACTGGACATTGACTGATACAAGAAGCAAGATGATTTTCTCCATAGAAACTTGGAAAGGCTCAGGAAGGCAGTGGTGAGCCATAGGACTAAAAATGGAGATTGTGTGAAAATCTGTATCAGAAAGAGTTAGACCCCCAGACCCCTACCACCCTGCAACGTCAGGTGACTCCTCCTCCCTCACAGGAGACCAGAGGTTTATTCCCTGGGGAAACAGAATCAGAAAGGCTATGAATTCGGAGACATCAGGCCCAGAGACGCATAGATATGAGGTGTTGTGCTGAAAACAGAGGGATTAAATGAACATCTGCTGAATGGTAAGACTAATACCATCATCCCCCTCTACTCAGTCTGCCTGGTCTTCTCCTCTTCCTACCCTCCACAATTCAAGTGTCAAAGACTTACAGGGATTTGGAGAACCCCTACAAAAGATACAGCTGATGACTTTAAAATGCCTAACAGTGAAGCCCTCTCCACTCTAAGCTCAATTCTTCAGACAGAGCTTCTAGTTAGTTTTTATTGCCTTGTTCCTAAATATGAATGGCCTGACTAGGATCCCCAGACATTTGAAAGCTTCCAATATGAAAGGCAAAACCCCAAACTAAAGCAAAGAAGTAAAGAAGAATAGCCAATTCAGTCAATGACTGTGGTACTTTATTATGACCACCAGGAGTTGTCTCAGGTTTTTATTTACCTTCACTCTCACATATACAATTGGCTGTAACCCAACACCAGCTTCTTTAGATTTAATGAATGATACAGGATAGAAAACATAGCATGTTAGTATATCAATATGGCATTATCAGGTATATCTATCTTCATTGGGAATCCTTACAGTCATCCAGCTACTTCCCAGCACCTTCAAGGTATATTCCTGGTTGGAAGTGATAAGATCACAATGGCATGGGCAGGCCATCCAACTTTAAGAAAGTCTCATACACAGTAGGATCCATTTCTTATAATGCTCATGAGTGTAGCTTCCAAGTACTCTCAAGAGCCACCACACAAGGCACAAGGCAGCTTAGACCTGTGTTTTCCAATATATTTTTATAGTCCACTTAACAGTCCTCCATTTCAGGTATAGTTTACCAGTCAAGGGTCATCATTTTTCAGTAAATAAGTTTGTTTAGTAACATAGCTAGCATTCCACACCATATTTTTTTGGTCATCCAGTACATTTCCAGGGCAATAGTGCTGGAAGAATGTAAACCGAAAGTAATCTTACACCGACAGAGGGGTTAGCCTGTTGTTAACCATTTCTTCTAAATAGAAGACTTTAAAGAAATCATTAATATCCTCAAAGAGCTAAGATATTAACTATGAAATAAGGACAGAGTTTCATTAAAAGAACAAAACAGAGAACAAAAAAGAAAGAACTTTTAGGAATAAAAAATATAGTATGCAAAAAAAAATATCAGTAGAAGAGTTGAAAACAAAGCTGAGGAAATGTCTACTGGATGATAGAGCTAAAAACAAAAGTCCAAAGATATGAAAAATAGGAGGGAAAATATTTTTTTTTAATGAGAAGATAAATCCAGGAGGGCCAATATCTGATCAGTAGGAGTTCCAGAAAAAGAAAACAGAGAGAAGGAAATCATTAAAAATGTATAAGAACAGAAAGAAATGTACCTCTGGTATGAAAAGGCCCACCAAGTACCTAAAACAAAGAATGGAAAAAGACCCACACCAAGGCACCTGAAAAAGAGAAATTTCTAAAGACATTTTAAAGAAGAAAAACAGGTTACATATAAAATATCAAGAATCAGGGAGGAGTCTTCTCAGCAGCAAGATTGGAAGCCAGAAGATTTTGCAGTAAATGCCTTTAAAAATCTGAGAGAATGATTTCAAACCTAGAATTCTACACATAACCAATAGTCAACCAAATGTGAAGGTAGAATAGATAGTTTCTGATGAATGTGATCTAAAATATTTAACTTCCATTGATACTTGCTCAGGAATAAGGACTCCATAACAAGGTCATAAACAAGAACAAAACATGGGACCCAGGAAATGTGGTTACAACCAAGGAAAGGGAAAACCACTTCCAGAATGAGAGAGAAGAGAAGTTCTAAGACAACAACCATGCAACAGGACTGGAACACACCGATCCCAGTTTTGAGTAGAAGGTCAGAGGGTTCCAGGAAGGATGCCTTCTAGAAAAACACCAAAAGAATAGATGATCTGACAGGTTTGACCACATGCAAAATTGAGTCGAGGGGGCCTTTTTAGAGTTGTCAAAGTGTGTAGGAAGAGGTAAGTTATTAGAGAAAACTGCATAAGTGAAAAATTGGTTTAATTATGAACTACTTGGAATAAAGAGTACACGAAAGGAAACATATACTATGTGGCTCAGCAGTGAATAATATTTACATAAGCACAATAATGCAGACTCTTAATATGAATTTGTTTAAGAATTGACATATAATGATATTGGGATGATGAAGGGAGGGAAAGATGTTCATGAGCTAAAATCCTCATGCAAAATCAGTAGATAATATTTGAAACTGGTGAGCCAAGAAATACCAATATATACTTGTTACTTGGAAATATGGAGATAAAGACCAGAAGAAAAAGCTGAAAGTGGTTGTCCCTGGGTAGTGAGCCAATTATGATTGTGTTCATGCTGGGAAAGAAGCTATAAGATAAAGAACTGCTATTTTGTTGTTGCTGTTGTTGATTTGGCTTCTTAAACTATTTGCTGCATGTAGAGATAGTATAGCATGATGGTTAGGTGATTAGACTCTGTAGCTAACCAACCTAGGTTTAAATCCTGACTTTACTACTTACAGACTGTGTGACCTTGAACAAGTTATTTGTCTTCCCTGTGCCCAAGTTTCCTCATCCGTAAAATATGGATAATGATAATACTTCATTGAAGTATTGTGCAGATCAAATAAATTAAAATATATAAAGCATATAAAACCATACTTGGAACATAGTAAGCATATTTAAATAGTCACCATTATAACTACAACTTTGATTAACAATTAATTTTTAAAAAGTGGTTCAAGTCCTATTAGTAGAAGTTTAAACAAAGTGCTATGGCTGTACAGAAGAGGAAGTAGCAAATTCTCCTGGAAATGGTGGAAAGTCATCTCAGATATACTGCCACTTGAACTAGGTCTTGAAATATGACAAAACCCTTGCAGGGAAAGGGTAATGTAGGAAAAAAGGTTCAGCATGTGCATGATTGAGACTAATTATGCCTTCTGTCTGACTGTTTGAAGGAACCTTAGGCTGTCCTAGATGCATTCTTCGCCGTGGCTTGTTTTCAAGAAATTGTGGCTATGCCCACTAAGAGTTTGCTTTGTCTTTCTCTTCCTACAGTCATTAGAAGTAGTTGTCTCTGGCTTCCTTGCATCATGCAACATGGCGATACAGTGACTCTGACTCCTGGGTGCATGGTCTACCTAGCCTGGTCTGTCTGTATGAGTATTGAACTTGGTGAGGCTCAGGGAGTCCTGTCACTGTGATCCTATAATGGATAACCTAGCTTACCTAAGTAGACTCAACCATGTTAAATGGAAATTTCTTGAAACAGAAATTCATTAACTCTAAAGTGAAGTTGCTAATTCTTGTTTACTAATTCAGTCACATAGAGGCAGCAGATTGGGATTAGAGCTCGGTAGTGTGATGATGCAGAGGCCCCTCTGCTATGTGTCAGGGACTATGCCAAGTCCTGGGGGTGCACATGCATATAAGAGACAATCCTCATCTACAAGAGCATCATGTTAGTGGGATGATGGATGGTAAAAATATAATTTTAATATGATGTGATTTTGTGCTTTGGTAGAGGCTGATAAAATGTGATATATGAGCTCGGGAGTTGTTTAGATCAGTCGGGAATATCAAGGGAGGCTTTCCAGAAGGCAAGATGGCTTCGGTGATTTGTGAAGGAGATTCAAGATCAAGCCTTAGGTCTGCTGATGTTGAATAAAAAATAGTCCAATACAGTGCTGCTTAAGTAAAATTCTCCATCCATTCTGATTACAGAAACTAATATTGAAATGTACTATGTACTATGAAGATCAAGCTTATTAAAAAATCAAATTTGTGATCATTTAGTCTAATGAAGTCAAAGAAGGAAAAGAGTCTTAAAATAAATGGAAGACATTGATTGACAATGGGAGAATAAAATTAAATTTTTAACTCTTTTAGTCATTAAAACTGGGTAACATAGGATGCAGTGCCTTTTTAAAGTACAGATAAAAGTCATTAGTTTAAACATTGAAATATAATGGTTGTTATTTAAAATAAACACAAAAATGTTATGTATATATGTTTTAGACCAAAAAAGTGTCTTGTGAGGACATTGAGAAGGATTAAACACTAATTCCATTTTTAAAGGAAGAGGAAGAATGGTTTTAGCAATTAGAATAGTAACAAAACACTGAAGCAAATATTAATAGAAATATTTAATTACTTAGGGAATAAAAAGAATGTGAATAATGTGGAGTTTTTATATGTTTAAAAAAATACCAGACAAGCTTGTTTACTTTCCTCAGACATCAGTAGATAAAGTAGAGGATGTCTGCAGAATAAATCTAATCTATCCTTACTTTAGCAGAGCATTTGATGGTCCAATTTTACTTAAAAATTAATTTAAGTTGTCTTGGGTATTTTCTGTGTTCACTTGATTAAGAGCTGAGTCAAGTATAGTACCATAGAAAGCACAGATACAGAATTATATTGGTAATTTTAGACAATGATTTTAGGAGATAAAATTGATAAATGCTACATATATTGTTTAACTGAATGTGTATGTTTGTTTTTCAGGAAAAGTTTGAATGTTAGTTGTTCTTTACTCAAAAAGATAATTATCATTCCCTACCTTACTAATTAGTCCACTTCCTAAAAAGGCAAAATCAAGAACTATTTTAAAAATTGTTTCTAAGCAATGACAGCATTCATATTGGTCAAAAAAACATCAAAGTAAACGCTTTTCTTAAACAGGAAAAATTAGGGGAAAGAAAAATATCACTGAAGTCTGTATATTTGGACAAATAATGTGTACTTAAGTTTCTTCTTTCCTGTTATATATATATGTTTTTCCTAAAGACAAATATTTTCTATTCATCCATATTTCACATAAATATATTGTGTCACATAGTAATATCTGTAGTAAAAAGAAACGTGGTCATTATCTCCTTAATTTTGGACTAATGCATTATAATTTATTTAGTAGTGTCCTTTTTTAAAGCTATTTGAATGAGGCGTATTCATTTTACATTGTGATTTTCGTTTAAGCTGGCATTTACATGAAGGTGAATTTTTTTATAATGTGTGGCAAAGTCCAAGATGTATGTTAATTCTATGTATGTTATTTTTTCAGAAAGAATTCTTTGTAGAACTCAGCTTAAATACTGGACAACTGGGTATAGATGATTCTACACAAGTGCCTCCTGGTTTGTATTTCCCCTATGTAGCATATAATTAATGGTAAATGAGAGCAATATTAAGTTAACAATGGCATATAGAGGAAATTTGTTTGAAACATCAGGGTCTTTCATATGTTAATTATCCAGATAATTTCCCTAAATTTTCTCTTGATGTGCAGAAGTACAATGTACTTTTCATAAAAGACCAGATTGGTATTTAGTTATAATAAAAAGGAAGTAAAAATGGACTCAGAATGGGAGTCCTATATTGTATTAGAAATAATACTGGACAGGGAGTTAGGTGGACTGTTCTAGTCCTCTCTCTGCCATTGATTAGCTGTGTGACTTATGCAAGTCACTTTACATCTCTGGGTCTGCTTCTTCCTCCATAAAAGAAGGAGAATAGTGGTTTACTTTTATTATTAGCAATTATAATAATAGCTAACAGTTATTGTTAACTATTATGTTAATATATGTATAACAAAAATATGTGTGTGTTACATATGTATTATCTCATTCTAAACTCTCCTAACTAGCATGTATGTATTATTACTGTTTTTATTACTAATGCATAATGCATATAGAAAAGTACATATGCCAGAAGAGGACAACTCATTGAATTTTTACAAATTGTACACACCTACTAAAATACCACTGAGATCAATAGACAGAAGCCCCCTCCTACCCTTTATCAATATTTATCTTCTGTTTCAAACCTGAGTTCTAACAGCATAGATTAGTTTTGCCTGTTCTTGAACTTGATATGAATGAATGCATACAATGTGTACTCTTTGATGTTTGACTTCTTTTGCTCAATATTATGTTTGTGAGATTAATCCATATTTTTGTGTGAATATATAATTCATCTTCTTGTTTTATATTGTTCCATTGTATGAATATACCACACATTTATTTATCCTTTCTACTATGATGGGTATTTGGGAAGTTTCAAGTATGGGGCTTTTACAAATAAGGCTGCCACGAACATTCTAGTTTGTGTATTTTGGTAGACATATATATACCCTTTTATTGAGTATGTGACCAGGAATCCAATTTCTGGGCCCTTGGATTTGCATATGTTCAGCCTTAGTAAATAATGCCAAACACCTTTCAAAAGTGGTGGTACCAATTTACACTTTTCACCAAAAATATATTAGAGTTCTGGTTGTTCTATACTCTCGTGAATACTTGGTGTATTCCATAGTCTTTGTTTAAGTCAGTCTGGTTGTGTGTAGTGACATTAAATTATGGTTCTAACTTTTTTATATGGTATGAGTTAGCAGCGTTACCACCATTTTAAACTTGAGAAAATAAGAATATTAAGTAACTTGCCAAAGGTTACAAAACTATTAAGTGGTGGAGCCAGGATTCAAAACTAAGCAGTCTGACTCCAAAGTCTACTGCACTCGGCTGTCTCCCTTCCTGGTGCCTTTTTGTTTGTTTGTTTTTACAATCAGGTTTTTTTTTTTATTAGAGAAGTTGTGTGTTTACAGAAAAACCATGCATAAAATACAGGATTCTTGTATACTACCTTATTATTAACACCATGTATGATACATTTGTTACAATAGATGAAAGCACATTTTTATAATTGTATATTAACTATAGTCCATGGTTTACCTTAGAATTCACTTCTTGTTTTGCACAGTCCATGGATTTTTTAAAAATGTTTATTCTAGTAAAAGTAACTTATATATAACTTAAAATTTCCCCTTTTAACCACATACAAATATATCATTTAGTACTGTTAATTATATTCACAATGTTGTGTTGCCATCACTACCTCTATTACCAAAAATTTTCCAATATCCCAAATATAAACTCTGTACAATTTAATCATTAACTCTCTATTTCCTATCACCACCCCATCCCCTGGTAACCTACATTCAAGATTCTGACTCTGTGAGTTTGCTTATTCTATTTATTTCATAAAAGTGAGATCATACAATATTTGCCCTTTTGTGTCTGGCTTAACTCACTCAACATGATGTCTTCAAGGTTCATCCATCCATGTTGTGGCATATTTCAGAACTTCATTCCTTTTCACAGCTGAATAATACTGCATTGTGTGTATGTACTACATTTTGTTTTATCCATATATCACTTGATGTACACTTGGGTTGCTCCCATCTTTTGGCAATCACGAATAATGCCACTTTGAACATCGGTGTACACATATCTATTCGAGTTCCTGCTTTCAGTTCTTCTGGATATATACCTAGAATATATCCAGGTATTATTACTCTTTGAGGAACTGCCAAACTGTCTTCCATAGTAGCTGCATCCTTTTACATTCCCACCAACAATGAA
Organism: Tolypeutes matacus; assembly: GCA_026826555.1. Taxonomy (NCBI): domain Eukaryota; kingdom Metazoa; phylum Chordata; class Mammalia; order Cingulata; family Chlamyphoridae; genus Tolypeutes; species Tolypeutes matacus. The sequence goes on along the minus strand of JAKSZT010052319.1, from coordinate 4,399,239 downwards.
TGAGTGTTCCTATTTCTCTACATCCTACCCAAAGCTTGTAATTTTTTGCTTTTTCAATAGTAGCCCTTCTGGTGGGTGTAATGGTATCTCATTGTGGTTTTAATTTTCATTTCCCTATTAACTAGTGATGTTGAGCATCTTTTCATGTGCTTTTTGGCCATTTGTATATCTTAGAAATGTATAATCAAGTCTTTTGCCCATTTTCTTTTAATTGAGTTGTTTGCATTTTTATTATTGAGTTGTAGGATTTCTTTACATATTCTGGATATTAAACCCTTATTGGATATGTGGTTTCCAAATGTTTTCTCCTATTGTGTATGTTGTCATTCTACTTTCATTATAAAGTTTTCAACTTGATGTGGTCCCATTTATCTCCTTTTTCTTCTGTTGCTTATGGTTTGGGTGAAAAGTTTAAGAAACCATAACCTAACACAATGTCCTGAAGATGCTTCCCTATGTTTTCTTCTAGGAGTTAGATAGTTCTAGCTCTTATATTTAGGTCTTTGATCCATTTTGAGTTGATTTTTATATATGGTGTAAGGTAAAGTTCCTCCTTTGTTTTTTTGCAATTAGAGATCCAGTTTTCCCAGCACCATTTGTTGAGACTGTTCTTTCCAAATTGAGTGATCTTTGCCCCATTATAAAAATTCAGTTCATCATAAATGTGATTGGCTTTTCCATTTCTACAAAGAAGGTTGTTGGAATTTTGATTGGGATTGAATTGAATCTATAAATTGCTTTGGGTAGTATTGGCATCTTAATGATATTTATTCTTCCAGTCCATGAACATGGGACTTCCTTCTATTTATTTAGGTCTTCTTTGATTTCTTTTAGCAGTGTTTTGTAGTTTTCTGTGTACAAGTCCTTTATATCCTTGGTAAGATTTATTCCTAGATATGTGATTCTTTTAGTTGCTATTGTGAATGGATTTCTTTCCTGTTTTCTTCTTCCAAATGTTCTTGTTTTTATATAAAACCACTTTTGTATCTTAAAAATAAATAAAAATATATTTAAAAAATAAAATAAAAAGCAAAATATATTTTTGATTTTTGTGTTATTGATCTTATACCCCACCACTTTGCTGAATTTATTTGTTAGCTCTAAGAACTTTGCTGTCGCTTTTTCAGGCTTTTCTGTATATAGGATCATATCATCTGCAAAAAGGGAAATTTTTACTTCTTCCTTTCCGATATGGATACTGTTTAATTCTTTTTCTTGCCTAATTGCTCTGGGAAAAACTTCCAGTTAAATGTTGAATAATATTGGTTACAGTGGGCATTCTTGTCTTATTACCTAGTCTTAGAGGGACAGCTTTCAGTCTTTCACCATTAAGTAGGGTGTTAGCTGTGGGCTTTTCATATATGCCCTTTAGCATGTAGAGGAAGTTTCATTCTACTCCTAGTGTTCTAAGTGTTTGTATTAAGAAAGACTACTATGTTTTATCTAATGTCTTTTCTGCATTGATTGAGAGATGATCATGTGCTTTTTTTTCTTTTTTTGTTCATTCTGTTAATGTGGCATATTACATTAATTGATTTTCTCATGTTGAACCAACCTTACCAGTGGTAAATCCCACTTGATTATGGTATATAATTCGCTAATATTTTGTTGAGGATTTTTTCACCTATATTCATGAGATATTGGTCTATAGTTTTCTTTTTTTGAAGAGGGGCCAAGGTGATCCTTAGCTGTGTTTGTTCACTTGGCACAGAAGAATAGACAGACACACTGAACTAGGCTAGGAAGGAAAAGAGGATTTATTTGCCAGCGAGAGACCAGAGATGTACAATCTCAAATCAGCTCCCCAGTAAGGGTTTTTCTCACATCTTTTATACTGGTTGAAACAAAGAAAGTTATTCATTAGGGTGACATTTCTAAAAAGGGCCCAGAAAAATTAGTTTTTGCTTTCTCAATTAATCTTAAAACGTGCATGGTACCTGGGGTTGGGGTGGTGTTGGTATGGATGTGAAGGTACAGAGAATAATGGATATAAAGCTACAGATAATGCGTGAGGAAGTACATAGTTATACATTTTTGGTGGAGCTAAATCTGGTTAATGTTCAATTTGTAGCTCTGCGTGCCTCCTGACATGTGAGCAAGAGTTATGTTGAGTTTTTCTAACATTATAAGGTACAGTATAATGCCTGAATATTTAAGCTATACTAGGCTTTTCTAGTAGTACATTCTTGTGGTATCTTTATCCAGCTTTGATATAACAGTGATGCTGGCCTCATAGAATGAGTTAGGAAGTGTTCCCTCCACTTAAATTTTTTGGAAGAGTTTGAGGAGAATTAGAGTTTAAGTCCTCTTTGAATGTTTTTTTAAGCCCTTTGGTCCTAGGTTTTTCTTTGTTGAGAGGGTATTTGGAAACTGATTCAATCTCCTTACTAGTAATTTGTTGAGCTCTGTTTCTTCCTGACTCAATGTAGGTAGTTTCTGAGTTTCTAACAATTTGTCTATTTCATGTAGGTTATCTAATATATTGCCATACAGTTGTTCATAGTATGCATTTGTAGTCCTTTTTATTTCAGCAGAGTCATTAGTAATGTTCCCTTTTTCATTTCTGATTTTTGTTATTTGTATCTTCTCTCTTTTTTTCTTTGTCAGACCACCTAAAGATTTGTTGATTTTACTGATCTTTTCAAAGAACCAACTTTTGCTTTTGTTGATTCTTTCTATTGTATATTTGTTTTCTATTTCTTTACCTACACTCTAATCTTTGTTATTTTCTTCTTTCTGCTTGCTTTGGATTTATTTTGCTCTTCTTTTCTAGTTTTTCCAGTTTTGAGGTTAGGTTTCTGATTTGAAGTCTTCTTTTTTAATGTAAGCATTTAGATATATAAATTTCCTTCTGAGCACTGCCTTGGTTGCATCCCATAAGTTTTGGTATGTCATATTTTCATTTTCATTCACCTGCAGATATTTCTTAATTTTGCTTTTGATTTCCTCTTTAACCCATTGGTTGTTTAAGAGTATGCATATAACTTACACATTTGTTTTTTTTTTTTTTTTTTTTTTTTTTTTGAGGTACCAGGGGACAAGGATTGAACCCAGGACATCGTATGTGGGAAGCTGGTGCTCAACCACTGAGCCACATTGGCTTCCTTGAGTTGACTTTTTGGTTGGCTTGCTTGTTATTTGTTTTTGTTTTTTTCAAGAGGCACCAGGAACCGAACCGGGGACCTCCCATGTGGGAGGTGGGCACTCAACCACTTGAGCTACATCTACTCCCATAACTTCCACATATTTTTGAATTTTCCCTTCCTTCCTATTATTCATTTCTAGCTTCATTTTGTTGTGGTCACAGAATATACCTTGTATGACGTCAATATTTTTTAATTTATTAAGACTTATTTTGTGACCCAGTATATGGTCTCTCCTGGAGAATGAGCCATGTGCACTTGAGAAGAATGTGTATTATGTTTTCCTTGGGTGCAGTGTTCTATAAATGTCTGTTAGGTCTAGTTTGTTTAGTGTATCATTCAAGTCCTGTTCTTTCCTATTGATCTTCTGACTAGATATTCTATCCATTATTGAGTGGGATATGTTAAAGTCTCCTACTATTAATATATAACTGTCAGTTTTCCCCTTGAAATCTTTCAGTATTTGCTTCATATATTTTGGGGCTCTACTGTTAGGTACATGTGTATTTATGATTGTTACATCTTCCTGTTGAATTATTGTACCCTTTCTTAGTATGTAATGACTATCTTTGTCCCTTGTAGCTGTTTTTTACTTAAAATATATTTTATCCAATATTAATATAGCCACCCCAGCTCTCTTTTGTTTACAACTTGTCTGGTATATATTTTCCCATCCTTTCACCCTCAGCCTACTTGTATCTTTGACTTAAGGTGAGTCTCTTGAAGACTATATAAATGTTGTCGCATATAGTCAGGTCGCATATAGTCAGGTCATTTCTTTTTTTATCATTCTGCTAATCTCTGCCCTTGGACTGCAGAGTTTAATCCATTTACATTTAATGTCACTATTGATAATACAGAACTTTCTTCTGCTATTTTGCTATTTAGCCTTTGTAAGTTTTATACCTTTTTTGTCCCTCACCTATGTTAAAACCTATTTTTATATTTATTTGATTTCTTGTGTTGTACCATATTGAGTGCCTTCTCCTTTTCTATCTGGATATATTTTTCATCTGTATTCCTTGTGGTTACCATGGGGTTAAAATTTAACATCCTAAATATGTAAAAATTATATTTGGTTTGATACCAAATTAACTTCAATTGCATGTATACTTTTCATATACCCCTGCCCTTCACCATTTTTTTACTTATTACCACTTATACCTTTGTACACTGTTTTTCCAAAAACCTAGATTTATCATTACTTTTTATGCATTTGCCTTTTAGCACCTATAGGAAGTAAGTGGAGTTACATACCAAACAATACAATACAAGAATACTGGCATTTATAATTACCAAATGGTTATCTTTACCAGAAGTCTTTATTTCTTTATGCTGCTTTGATCCACTGTCTAGTGGCCTTTCATTTCAGTCTTAAAAACTCTCTTTAGCATTGCTTGTAAGGTAGGTCTAGGGGTGATGATCTCCCTCAGCTTTTGTTTATCTGAGAATGTCTTAATATCTCCCTCATTTAAAAAAAAAATATTTATCCCCCCCCCCATTGTTTGTGCTCGTTGTGTTCATTTGCTGTGTGCTCTCTGTGTCTGCTCATCTTCTCTTTAGGATGCACTGGGAACCAAACCTGGGACGTCCCATGTGGGAGAGAGGCGCTCAATCACTTGAGCCACCTCAGCTCCCTGCTTTGTTGTGTCTTTCATTATCTTTCCTCTTTGTGTCTCCTTGTTGTGTCATCTTGTTGCATCAGGTCCCCATACCTGCCTGTCACACCAGCTCGCTGTCTTGCTTGTCTTCTCCAGGAGGCACCAGGAACCAAATTCGGGACCTCCTATGTGATAGGCAGGAGCTCAATCACTTGAGCCACATCTGCTTCCCTCTTCTTCATTTTTGAAAGAGGTTATTGTTGGATATAAAATTCTTGAATGGAAGTTATTTTCCTTGAGCGCTTTAAGTATTTCATCCCACTGCCTTCTTGCCTTCATGGTTTCTGATAAGAAATCAGCACTCAATCCAATTGGGACTTTCTTGTATATAATATGTTGTTTTTCTCTTGCAGCATTCAGAACTCTCTCCTTGCCCTTGTATTTGATATTGTAATCAGTGTATGCTGGGGTGTATCTTTCCTGTTTATCCTGTTTGGTGTTTTCTGAGCTTCTTGGATTTTAATTTATTAAGAAATAATAAATTGCTAAGTTTGGGGAGTTCTCTGTCATTATTTCTTTGACTATCCCTTCTACTCCTTTCATCTCCTTCTGGGACTCCCATAATGTGTATATTGGTGCACTGATGGTGTCCCATAACTGTCATAGGCTATTATTGCTTTTAATATTTCCATCATTTCTTTGAATTTTCCTCCTGCCCATTTCTCCCTTTCTTCTCCTTCTGGAACTCAACAAATGCATATATAGGTATGCTTGATTGTATCCCACAGGTCTCTTAGTCTATTTCTGCTTTTTATAATTCTTTTTTCTTTCTGCTCCTAGCCTGACTCATTTCAGTTGTCTTGTCTTTGAGTTTGCTGATACTTCTGCCAACTCCAATCTGCTGTTGAAACTCTCCGGGGAATTTTTATTTCAGTTAGTTCTGTTTAGTTCCTTTTTAATATTTCTATCTCTTTGTTGAGATTCTCATATTGTTCATTCATTGGTTTCCTGATATTTTTTAGTTGTTTCTCTGTATTTTCCTTCATCTCCTTGAGCATATTGAAGATCATTTTTTAAAGTATTTGTCCATATGTTCACAGTTTGGTCTTCTTTGAGGCTTTCTGGATATTTATCTTCTTCTTTGAATGGACCATTATTTCCTGTTTCTTTGGTTTTCTTGTTACATACTGTATATTTTAATATTTTAAAATGTTAACTCTGGGTTTTATTCCCTGAGCTGTCTGTTTCTTGAGTTTGTGTACAGCTAGTGATATGGCAGAGATTTTATTGAGTTTAAAGAGTTTACAATACTAAGCAAACCTAAGCAAAAAACACCTTTCACCATATTTGCAAATTGGCTTTGTGTTGGCACCACAGTTCAGCACTCTTATCATGAGGTCAGCCCAATGCAATGCAAAGCACATGATCCTAGCCTATGTCTTTTCCTGGGCTTGTGCTTGCTAGTGGTTTTAGGAGTTCCCTTGATTATAGGAATTTGAATGTCTCCCCTTCTTCCCAGGGAAACAGACCTTTTCCCTGTCCCAGATGTCTTTTACCAGTCTTAAAGCAGGTAAGCCTTTGCCCCTGGCCAACCACCCTGTTTCTTACTCTGCTTTCCCTCTCTCAAGCTACTTTTGCTTGAGGACAAATTCTGGCACTGGGGGCAAACTGGAGAGGTATTTCCCAAGTCAGTCTTTCCCAGCTGAAACAAGGCCAGGGACCCATAAAGGGACATTCTCCCAAAAGAGAATGTCAGCCAGCTCCAAATTGCCCTGGGGAGGGGAAAAAGGAAGGGTAGGAAGAGTGCCTGGAGCTTCCCCTATGGTTCCCCAAAACTGTACTTTCTTCTTAGCACCTGTCCAGCAAATGCAACCCTTCATCTGTCCTCTGAAACCCTGAGGAAACATACTTTTTAAAAGTCCTCCTCTGCCTTTGTCTGGGGTGGGTTAGAACAATGACTGCCTTCAGAGCTGGCATGATCTGAAGTAGCTAATAAAAAGCAGTGATCAGTGCTCAGACCTTATACCCTGGATCTTGGGGAACTGGGTCTTTATGTCCAACTCTGGCACCACCAATCTGTGCCAGCACCCACTGCTGCCTGCTGCGAGGTTGGGAGATGGGTGATGATTGCCACTACACAGAGAGAGCAATTCACTGGTATTTACCACAATTTACCAGCATCTTCCTCCTGCTCTTCTCTGTATGCTGTACAATGTTCTTTTGGAGTCTGCAGTTCTGAAATATTGATTCAAATAGTTCCTGTTTGTTTAATAATTGTTCTGGTGGAGGGACTGATTCCTGGAGCTTTCTACTCTGCTATCTTCCCACAATCCTCCCCTTGTGCCTTTAATAATATTTTCTTTTCTCTCACCACCTAGTGTGATAAAATTAGATTCTACCTCATTTGTTTTAAGATATGAATTTATTTTGTACTTCTGTTCATGGCCAGTGTTAGCCATTAGTAACAGAATCTTAAATTTTGTTTATATTTTTTATTTTTGCAATAATCCTTAACAACTGCTTAAAATTATGCTAAATCTTAGCATAATTCTCTAAAAAACTTGATTATTTCTTAACCAAGAGTATAGGTCTTCCTTCTTTGATTAATTTATAGTACATGAATATGTGTTGAGACCCTCTTAAGGGTCAGGCACTGATGAATACACGATAAAAGACATAACCCTGCTCTTGGTGAAGATCTAGTTGAAAAAATGACAGATAACATTCAGTGTGATATTTGCACTAATTATATATAAGGGGCATTTGGAACAGAGGAAAGTGCACCTACGTCTGCCAGAGAAGATTGATCATCTCTTAGATGAAGCAGTTATTTTTCTTCTCTGTACTTTTCAAAGCAGGACTGCTAAAAATTGGGTTAAATTAGTGTTCATCCCATGAGATTGGTTTCAGTAGTATAGTCCTTGGATTTTTGCCTGACTTGAGAACTTTCAGGCAGCAATTTTACTTGGAAAGAAGAATGAGTTCACATTGCCTAGAATTCACTATTTCATTTTTAGTTTATGTCTATGACTTTGGGTAAATTGGCAATATAATGCTAAGTGCTTGAAAATGTTACTAACACTTGTGTTTGGCTAGGAGGAAAGTTTTATATTTAGGATTAAATTTAAGTGTGGATTTAAAAAAACTACATTTTTACTCATCCTTAAAACCTATCTGTGTGTTTTCTATGTTTTATCGTTATTCAGTTATTATAGTTGAAGGGCATTCCTCACTAACCCATCAACTTTTACATAAAAATCAAGGAGAAAAGTCCTTACAAGTATAATATGTAATTCTTACTTAACAACAATAAAAAAAAAGAAAAGAAAAAAAAAAAAAAAAAACCTAGGCATATCCATTATTCCTAGAGTTTGACAAGCGTGCATTCATTTTAGAGACATATACACACACACACACAAACCCCTCTATAACTATGGAAACCATTATAATAGAAGGAGGGCAGGATGAGCACATTCTTCTGTAAGGCTTTCTTTATGTTATAATTGGCTCATATATATGATATTATTTGTTTGAATATACATACTAATGAATCTTATTTGATTGGGATTCTGCTAAATAGATATTTTCTACAGCCTGTTACTTTTAAAAGAACAAAATCTCTTTAATTTGAGGGACTCCCCAAAACTTTATTTGGTCATTGTACAATCTGCTCAACTAATTACTTTGAAGATATTAGGAGTAGAATTAACTAAAACAATAGGGTACTATGGTTCAGATATTCTATTGGGTAGAAACCAGCCCTATGGATAATCTTTTTAATTCTAAAAAAAAATTCTGTTACACTAAGAATATATCAAATGTACATCTTTCTTTAAAAAAAGTTACTGATTTTATCTGTGTTGTACTTTTATATACTAAAACTAGATTATATTTATTTATACATTATATACTTTATATTATATATATGTATATATCAAAACTAGATTTTAAAAATATTCCAGTTAATAGAAAACCTGCCGCCTCTGTTATTCATTATTTTTTGGGAGTATTGGTGTAGTTTGGCCTGCAGTTAGAAGTCCTTGGATTACCCACATTCTGCCTTGGCCTATCCATCCCTTCTCACTCTAGCAATCTCTATCCCTTCTCCTCTTCCCAAAAGAGCTATATATACACAAGACATGCTAAAAAATGGGAACTACTAGTACAGTAACATTTTGTATTAATCTGAGGTAAAAGCAGACATCACAGAACCAACTCTGGAAAACTGTTATAATTTTAATCCAGGACAGGTCTCCCCTTCCTTCTACGCCCAGATCTCACCACCGGCAGACCACTAGCCATACTGGATAAGAACTCTGAAGTGCCTGGTCAGAAGAGAAGGAAGTGCCAAGATGACTACCAGATTGCCAGGGTACCCAGACTCTACTTACTGAGAGATTTACATGTAATTTTATGACCTTTAACACAGTTATACCATTCATTAGAAAAGGTTGTCTAATCACTGTGCTGGGAATCTAACCCATCTAATTAGCAGCTCTTCTAAGAGGAAAGGAAGTTTTAGAAACTGATTTTTACTGGGATGGGGAGATCTAAATTTTCCCCCTCATTGTTTCATAATCCTTTTTCGTTTGTTTTAATTTTTAAATAACAATTATAGAAATAATACTTGCATACTGAAAAGGATAAGTATAGAGATTAGTGAATTTCTACAAAGTGAACATATTCATATAACCTCCAATGCGATCAAGAAACAGAATATCACCAGCATCCCAGAAACCCTCTCAGGTACACTTCCAGACTTTCTCAGTAACCCCCGCCCAAGGTAACCACTGTCCTGACTTTTATCAACAGATTAGTTTTGTCTGTTTTTGCACTTTATAGAAATTGAATCATACAGTGTGTATACTTTTGTGTCTGGCTTCTTTGGCTTAATACTGTTCGTGAGATCACAGAGTTGTGTGTAGTTATAAGTCATTCTTACTCATTGCTGTATTGTAATTCCCGGTATGAATATACCACAATTTATTCATTCTACTGTTGATGGTCAATTGAGTTGTTCCACTATTTGGTTACTACCAATATTACTGCTATTAATATACTGGTGCATGTCTCTTAGGTACACATGGGTACATATTTCTGAAGAGCATATACCTAAGAGTGAATAGCTGATTGTCATAGGATATGCATATTGTCAGTATTAATAGACATTGCCAAGCAGTTTTCCAAAGTGGTTGTACAATTTCTACTCCACCAGCTTTGTAGGAGATGTCCATTTGCTCCATATCCTTTGTGTTTAGAATTTTCAGTTTTTTCCACTTTAGCCATAGTGGTGAATGTGCATTTCATCATGGTTTTAATTGCATTTCCCTGTGTGGTTGAGCATCTTTTCATATATTTCATATATTGCATATGTTTTATTGGCCCCTTGGATTTCCAATTTTGTGAAGAATCTGTTCAAGTCTTTTGCTCTTTTGTGTCAGGAAGTTTTTTCTATCTTCCTTATTTATTGACTTACCAGGAATTCTTTATATATTCTGGATACAAGTCCTTTGCTGGATATATCTACTACAAAAATCTTCTACTCTGTGACTTACCTTTTCATTCTCTTAGTGGTGTCTTTTGATGAAAAGAAATTTGTTTTTTGTTTTTTTTAATGTTAATATGATGTAGTTATGAATATTTTCTTTTATGATTGGCACTTTTTTAAAAAAGATTCCTTGCCACTTGTGCTGTCTGCTCTCTGTGTCCATTTGCTGTGTGTTTTTCTGTGTCTGCTTGTCTCCCTTTGTTGAGTCATCTTGCCATGTGAGCTCTCCACACGGGTGTGGGCCAGCTTGCCTTCACCAGGAGGCCTCAAGAATCAAACCCAGGGCCTCCCATGTGGTAGATGGGAGCCCAATCACTTGAGCCACATCCGCCTCCCTGATTGGCACTTTTAAAAAATCTTTGCCTCCTCATATAATCTTTTTAATGGCATTTGAATAATGGTATTTTATCTATGTAGTATTAAGGTTTAACGGTAGATTGGAAGTAGGGCTTTGCAAATGAAGTTGTCAACAAGTTGGGTTTTTTTTAAAGAAAAAGATCAAAGATGAATGAATGCAAATATTTTTATGGTATGAGAAGGTATTATGTTTTATTTAAAAAGGGAAAATTAGTTTATCAGTTTTTATTCTGACTAAACTTACTTAACTTCTAATTTCTCTACACTTGAATGGCTTAGAAAAAAGGATTTTTCTTCATATAAAGTAAATATATAGAGCCATCAAGCTTTAAAAATAATTAAAACCATCAATACCAGAAGAAATGTAATTAATATTATTCTAAATGTGGCTGATCATATTTGTGTCTAATAATTTTATTTTCTTTTAACATTTTTAGAACTTTTTGAAAATGAGCATGTATGTATTGGGCAAAAGGGTAAGCTTTTGATTATATTTATCATAATTTCAGAAAAAATAAGACATCCTAAGTAAAAATCTGCATTATATACCCCCAACTGAACTTTAGTCTCTGAAATGTTAAAAACCTAAAGAGGAGTAATATTTTGCCACATAGATAATTTAATGGAACTCTTTAGAGAGAGAGGAAATGCATAATTTAAGCTTTATCAATAAATGTCAGATAAAGAAGTAAACAGATGGTTCACTAAAAAGGAAATATTACATGCAGACCCACATAGCTCAGGGATACTACCTTAATTCATTCAGCAGTAGAATTTCATTTTAAAATCAAAGAGGCAGTTTCCCTCTTTGATGCATGCACACACTTCTCGTTAGTGTTAATAGGAATATGCTCCTGCATCAAGAGAAAATGTAACTATATGACTTCCTGATGACTGTTCACAATGGTAAGATTTAATAACCTATGTGGCTCTTCATGTTTTGTGGAATAATTTTCCCCATCTTTTGAAGAATTTTTTCCTTGTTTTTATAAATCCCATTTTGTCTTTGAAATGTAGAGAGCAGATAAGTCTTTGTGTTAGATGAACCATCTGTGACAATGGTTCTGTCATATACCAAACTCCCTAGTTCAATTTTTTAAAATATTTTTATTTAAAATACTTCATTAATATGATTTAACTCTTTAATTAAACACAAAAGGAAATTAAAGAATACATTTCATCTCTTTTTTATTTAATATGATCCCTTTGTTTCCTCCGATCTTGTCTTTTTCATTTAATTAAGATTGTTTTCCCTTCTTTTTTAACAAGACAATATAAGAAAACATTTGTTAGACAAACATTAGAAGTTGTCTAGTATGTCTTTTTTTTTTTTCCCTCTCCTTTTGGCCTTTTTCCCCCAGATGGGATAGGTGGTATTTTCATTAAAGGAAAAAATGAAAATTAAAGCAAAAGGATAATATGTTAATTTTGTGAACTTTGCTCCTTAAGAATAATTTTTGTCTTTCTTAAAAAATTATCAGATCTTTTATTGTTTTAACTTCTTCTAAAAATCCCTCTTTTCTATTGATTTTGGCAGATAGCTAATAAGTCATCTAATATTATATTATTATATTATATTATATTATATTATATTATATTATATTATATTATATTATATTATATTATATTATTATATAATATAATAATTCTTTGCCATGGTACTTCGTGTACCATAATACTTGCTAATACTAGAATATTCATGGCTTAGTAGAATATGCAAAAATTTAGGGTTTCTGTAGATATGAATTTCCTTGATCATGGAATCCAACAATTATTATATATGTACATCACTAGTTTTAGATCTATGGAGCTATTATTAAAGCAAAGTGAGCTCAAGCTTCCCACATTTGAAAGCGTTTATCAGGGTAGGAGGTGGAGTTGCTAAAGGCCTGAAATTTATAGAGCTAGCTATAAAATCAGGCCACATCAAGATCCAGGAAGTAAAAGAAGGTTGTCAAAATATGATATAATTATATTAGATATAAAGACAATAAAATGATTTTATGAAAATGAAAGTTATTTTATGGAAAAATCTTCCAAAAAGATTTTTAATTAAAGATTTCAATGTTATTTCTTACTTTTAGGATTTCTAATGAGATTTTAATATACTTTTGACAGTTCTAGCAGAACAAGATAGTGCTGCTGCTCAACAGTATATCAAACAAGGAAGTCCCACAGCCCTGAGAGCTGAGTTGTGGGCTCTCATTCTGAATATTTCCAGTCAACCTGAGGTAAGGAGAAAAAAAGATGGGCCAATTTGAACTATTGATATTTATTTTTCAAACATCAGTTATTCAAAATAGAAATAAATTTGTTTCTTAGTCTAATATTTATACCACCACCACTATCCCCCATTTTATTTTCAAATTCCCTCTAAAACAAGATTAATATATAATTTGATTACTGTTTGCGTAACATAGAATTTTTGTTATTAATAATTCATTAGATAGTGTGAACTTACATGCATAAAAGAACAATATGTAAAATTTTAAGAAATGGAGTCTGGCAATTTAGAACAGTAAAGATGTGTGGTAGAATTCAGGTATGTAATAGGGAGAAATATAAAGGGGCAACTCAATATAAGTGTGTATGTGAATACTTTGACCCTGCAGTTACTTTTGAGATATGCACTATCTTTATGGTTCTAAAAAATTTCAGATTATGTGGGAATATTATTTTTCTAAGTATAAGACCATTTTATTCTAGGAAATATAATGAATATGAAGAGAAATCACCAACAGATTTCAATAAAGACATATTATGTAAGACATTGATTCTTTTTGAAATATTCATAGAGGTTTTTTTGTGGGGTGGGGAGCCGAAGCTCCATTAATCATGTCATCTATTGAAAGATTTTAATGAATGGCAAACTAATAGTCACCTAGCCTGGTTAGAAAACGTGGACTTTGGCATCATGTAGACCAACTCCTAGCTCCCCCAATGTAGTAGAAATATGTTACTGAGCAAATCTCAGTTTACCCATACTTAAATATAGGTAATAATACTTACAACACAAAGTTGTGAGAATTAGATGAAATAATGTATGTGATCTTTTAACACTTACACATATTTTAAGCTGTAAAATTTAAGCTCACGACCTGTAGCAGTTCCAAAATAATTGTTGGAGAATGGGAGAGAATACTTACTTTTGATCAAGAATACTTAATGAGAACTTTTTGTTTAATTATTTTTCAGTTACTTAAGTTATACTCCTCAAGTTGAGGAGTTAGAAACATAAAGAGAATATTTCACATTTCATACCCATAAAGCTAAATAAATACAAACCCTTTGTATATATTGCTTTAAGTTCCTAGTGGTTAATTTATTTAATACTGCTATATTTCACTTGAATATTATACAAATTCAATATTATATATTATACAAATACATAATTCAGTGCTGTTAATTACATTCTCAGTGTTGTGCTATCATCTCATTCCCATCCATTACCAAAATTTTTCCATCATCTCAAATAGAAACTGTACATTTTAAGCCTTAACTCCCTGTTCCCTAACCCTCTGGTAACCTATATTCTAGATTCTGACTCTATGAGTTTGCTTATTCTAATTATATCATATCAGTGATATATATTCTTTTATGAATCCCAAAAGAGAAAGGGTCTCAAACCCACAGGAATGAACTACTCCATTCCTGTGTGCGTGAGACCTTTCGATTGGACTACATCAGTGAGGCGTGACTCTTGGGTCTCTGCCTTCTTGCTGAGTCTGAAAAAAACAGTTACAGAATGTGGCTGTTTGAAATTATTTTATGAATCCCAAAAAGAGAAAGATTATGTTTTTAAATTAATCTATTCCTGTGGATGTGAGATCCTTTGACTGCATTAAATTTGGTTGAGGGTCCTTTGATTAGATTACTTGATAAGTTCGATTTAGGGCTTTTGATTGGACTATGTCAGTGAGATGTGACTCAGATTGAGTTTCTGCCCCTCGCTGAGTCTAATATAAACCCAGAGACACACAGAGGGAAAAGGAAGCCTCTATATTTGATCCTGCCATGTGAGAGAGACTTTGCCCACAACTGAGCTGCAAAGAGAGAAGTCCCCAAGAGACTTAAAGAGCTGAGGCCTAGAGAAAGAGAGGAGGCCCAGTAAGAGACAAGCCCTATGCTAGGTTTGCCTACAGCTATAGAAAAACAGAGACCTTAGCAGAGATCAGTGGCCATCTTGCTTTGCCATGTGGTAGCTGACTTTGGTGAGAAAGCACCTTTTAAGGTGCCCTGATTTGGACTTCTCACTGCCTTGGAACTTAAGCTTTTATCCCAAATAAATCCCTTTTATAAATGCCAACCCATTTCTTGTACTTTGCATCGGCAGCCCTTTGGCAAACTAAAACACACATAGAGAGAGACACACAGGAAAATGGAGCTCAGCCATTTTTTATCCTGCCATGTGAGAGAGGACTAGAGGATCACAAAGCACAAAGCCCCCAAGAGGCCAGGCCCATGGAGCAGCTCAAGAGGAGACAAGCCTTGCTATTTGCTTGATAGCTCACAGCTGAACTCAGGAAGAAAGCAGCCAAGACTGAGAGAGGAAGCTGGAAAGAGACAAGCCGTATGTCTGGTTGCTCATGGCTGAGCTCCAGGAGCTGAGCTCTGAGAGATGGTGGGCCTGGAGGGGAAGGCAGAGATCACCCACCATTTTGCTTTACCATATGGCAGCTGACTTTGGTGAGAAAGCATCTCTGATGGTGTCTTGATTTGGACATTTCATGGCTTCAGAACTAAGATTTTACCATAAATGAAATTCCCATTATAAAAACCAACCCATTTCTGGTACTTTGCATTGGCAGTCCTTTGGCAAACTCAGGGCTTCCCAGATCTCTCTTTCCTGAATTTCACATGCAACTGTTTAGGGGACCTAAGGGCTTGCATATCTCACAAGCACCTCAAATTCAAGATGTCTAGACTCTTCCAGAATTCCCTTTTCCAATACCACTGTCCACTGAGGTATCCCAGGCAAAAACTTGGGATCATTCCTAACTTTCTTTCTACCTGATTCCCATGTTGTATTGTCCAATAATTCATAAATATATTTCATTCTCCATATCCACACTAATACCACCCCATTGCAGAATGCCATCATCTCTTGTCTGAAATTAAAACAATCTTCTACCTGGTCTTCCTGCCTCAAGCCTTGCTTACTATAAATCCTCTGTATTAGTCAGCCAAAAGGGTGCTGATGCAAAATACCAGAAATCTGTTGGTCTTTATAAAGGGTATTTATTTGGAGTAGAAACTTAGTTACCTGGCCATAAGCATAAGTTTCTTCCTTCACCAAAGTCTCTTGCCACGTGTTAGAGCAAGACAGCTGCCAACATTTGCCAGGGTTCAGGCTTCTTGGGTTCCTCTCTTCCCAGGGCTCTGTTTCTCTCTGGGCTTAGCTCCTCTGTTTCCTTCACAAGGTCAGCTGTAGATTATGAGGCTCTCTAGGCTCTGCCTTGCCCCACAAGGCCAGCTGTGAACTGTCAGGTGAATGGCTCGTCTCTTTTCCCAGGGCCTTCTCTCCTTCCTCATCAGAACCCCAATATCAAAACTGCTCCAACTCTGTCCTTTGCCATGCCTTTTATATTTTATTCCCCACCCTCCTAGGGATGGGGCTCAATGCGCTACTGATGTGGTCCAGTCAATACCCTAATCATAACTTTTTCATGCCCAGATTAACATACCAGTTTATAAGCATAATCCAGTATCTATTTTTGGAATTCATAACTATATCAAACTGCCAAACTGCTACACTCCACCCTTTGAATTCCAAAAATACATTACAATATTCATAAAACCTTAAATCAGTAACAATGCAAGTACAAAATCATATCATAATCATTTTAAAGAAATACAGTTTGTCTTGAGGCAAAGTCCCTTCTAGCTGTAGACCTCTGAAACGTACAAAATCATTTATCTGCTTCCAGTACACAAATGGACAGACAAAGGATAAATATTTTCATTACATAGGAGAAATTGGGAGGTTAAACATGAGTCATGGGTCCTCTACAGTTCGGTAAACCTACAGGGCACCCTCCATTCGATTTCAAAGTCTGAGAATCATTCTTAAGAAGATGGTTTCTTCTCCTTGGGGCCACATGGAAACCCACCCTTTCCACCAGCTTGCCCAATGGCCATTTTCTTGGTTCCACCCTCATCAAGCACCTGGGTGTCAACCAAGTTCTAGACCTCACCCTCCAAGAGTGTTGGGGTGATTGCCACACCTTATCCAATCTTTGGGTTAGTCTTAGCCCCCCTAGTCCAGTGAGGTGAAGACAACATTCCTCCTAACCTTTAGCATACAGGCTCAACCCTCTCAGAGCAACGAGTTGACCACCTGGCCTTCCCTAATCTATGGGGGACAGTTCCACCCCTCTCAGACCTATGGGGTGCTGACCTTAACTGCCCTAATCCTTGAGGAATGTGCTCCACCCTCTCTGCACCCTGGGGTGGCAAAACTCTCCCAGAACATTGGGTGGGAATATTCACTCTCTTCAACTGCTGGGGCAAACTCACCCTCTCTGCACACTGGGGTGCAAAACTCTCCCAGAACATTGGGTGGGAACATCCACCCTCTTCAACTGCTGGGGCACCCTCTCTGTACACATGGTGGGGCTCCTCTCTTGGCCTAAGGCGATATCTTAATTCCAGATCTCAGCTTCCATGGTTTTCTCCTTAAAGCTGTTTCTTCTTCAATATCTCCTTTCCATGTCCTTTTCCAAGCAAACAGTGGTTTTGTTCATACAGTGCTCTCAAAAACCTTGTTGGTTAGCATGCAAGAAGCAGGGGTCTAAGAAATCAGACAGTAAGACTTTCCACAAGCCTTTCCAAGATAACTGCATCTTCAATTCTGATTTACAAGTTCCAGGTTTAGCTAAGTCTTTAAATGGGGCACTTTCATCTGGGAACTTGATTTCCAGAAACTTGGAAGTTCCAGAATCAGTTTCTGTTTTGTGCCCAAAAGTTCAGTCCTTAGTGTATTTCGCTCTTCTAGTATTTTGCTATAAGCTGCAAGGAGAAGCCAAGCAGCTTTACCTTGGAAAGTTCTTCAGCTAAATGCTCCGGTTCGCCATTTTCAAGTTCTGTCTTCCATATAACACCAGGAGTTAATCTTGCTAAGTTCTCTGCAATTTTAAAACATGGATCGCCTTTCCTCCAGTTTCCAATAATAGTTTCATCATTTACTTCTAAGGCATCATAGAAAGTCTCTTTAGCATCCATATTACTATCAACAGTCTCTTCAAAGTGATCTAGGCCTTTTCCATTCAGCATTCCACAATTCCTCCAAAAAATACCCCTTACCCATTTATAAAACCATTTCAACATTTAGGTCATTTCAAAAGGACTACCCCATTCTCGATACCAAGGTGTATTAGTCAGGGTTCTCTCAGGAAACAGAATCAACAGGAGATATCTGTCAATAATAAGAGATTTTATGAGTCTCTCATGCGACCGTGGGGATGCACAAGTCCAGGTTCCGCAGGCAGGTTGCAAGCCAGGGGCTCTGAGAAAAGACCAATGAAAGGTCCTTGATGAGTTTCTGGCGAAATTGGCTGTCCAAAGACGAGCGGGGAAATTCTCTCTGAATGTTGAAATCACTTCCTCTTTTAAGGCATTCAACTGGTTGGATAAAAGCATCATCCATTGCTGATGCAGTCTCCCTGACTGATGCAGATGTAATCAGCCATCCACACAGTAAACTCACTGGTGATGGAAGTCCATAAATGCTCTTATATTACAATTAACCCAGTGCCTCCTGGACCAAACACCTGGACACAATTACCTGGCCGAGTTGACACATTAGCCTAACCATCACATCCTCTCACCCTCCTTTTTCTAAAACTGAATTGTGATATGTCAACTCTCCTGCTTAAACTTTTTAAAGATTCAAGTGTGGGAAGGGGAGGGCATGGGCCATATGGGAATCCCCTATATATATTTTTTTTAATTTATTGAAATATATCACTCATACATGAACATCCATAAATAATAAGTGTATAGTAATAGTTGTGAACTTACAAAACAAACATATACAACATCATACAGGGCTCTCTCATACCTCACCCTACCACCAATACCTTGCATTGTTATGATACATTTTTAACTAATGTTAAAGAGCATCCTCAAAATATTACTACTAACCGAAGTATTTTCCCCCAACCCCTCCTATTATTATTATTATTTATATCATTTATACATGAACATACGTAAACAATAAATGTATAGTAAAAGTTGTGAACTTACAAATCAAACATTCATAACATCATACAGGGGTCCCATACATCAGTCCTCCACCAACACCTTGAATTGTAGTGAGACATTTGTTCAAATTATGAAAGAATATTGTCAGAATCTTACTACTAATTATAGTCCCTATCTTACATTAGGTGTATTTTTCCCCTAACCAACCCTATTTTTTTTTTTTTAATATATTTTTATGACAGAAGTTGTACACTTACAAAACAATTATCCACATGTGCAGAATTCCCAAACAACACCCCTCTATCAACATACCACACCGTGGTAGAACATTTGTTACAGATTATGAGATAACATCATCCGATTATTACCAGTTCCACAGCATACATTTGGCACACATTCTCCATACTCCCCCATCATCAACACAGTACATCTTTGGCATAGATGCAAGAATATTACATTATTACTGTTAACCACACTCCACAGGTCACTCCAGTTGTATTTTTCCCATGCTTCTCCATATTCCCACCACCCTGCAATACTGATGTATACCCGCTCTAGCTCACAAAGGACACTCTTGCATCTGTACCATCAACCACTATTCTCATCCACCTCTGGGTTTACTGTGTGATTCAGTCCCTCGATTATTCTCTCGCTTTCTGTCAATTGGCATTTACATCCCTAGGCTAACATTTTCAGCCACATCCCCATTGTTGCCCAGCTGTTACTCACTATAATGTGTTACTGTCAACTCTGTACATTTCCACACTTTTACAGTAAAGCTAATTAAAACTTCTATATACATTAAATATCAGTAGTCAATCTCAGTCCTCCTCTTATCTCATTTAAGAATCCACCACCTACCACCAGGTCCTGAAGATATTTTCCTACATTTTCTTTTAGAAGCTTTATGGTTCTTGCTTTTATATTTAGGTTTTTTATTCACTTTGAGTTAATTTTTGTATAGGGGTCTCCTTTCCTTCATTTGCTATGGACATCAAATTTTCTCAGCACCATTTGTTCAGTGGACTGTTCTGCCTGAGCTGGGTGGATTTGACAGACTAGTCAAAAATCACTTGACCATAGATGTGAGGGTCTGTTTTTTAACCATCATTTTAGTTCCATTGGTCTATGTGTCTGTCTTTATGCCAGTACCATGCTGTTTTTACCACTGTAGCTAGGTAATACAACTTAAAGTCTGGAGATGAGAGTCCTCCAACTTCACTTTTCCTTTTTAAGATGTTTCTGGCTATTCAGAACCCCTTACCCTTCCAAAGAAATTTGACAATCATGTTTTCCACTTATTTAAAAAATGCTGGTGGAGTTTTTATCGGGATTGCATTGAATCTGTATATCAACTTGAGTAGAATTGACATCTTAGTGATAGTCTTTCAATCCATGAGCATGGAAAGTTATTCCAATTATTTAGGTCTTTTTTGCTTTTAACAATGAGTTGTAGTTTTTCTGAGTATGAGTGCTTTACATCATTGGTTAAGTTTATTCCTGAATATTTGGGTTTTGTCTGTCATATTTTATCATCACCACTCTTTTGACACTTTCAGTTACTTTTATTGATATAATCTTCATTTCTAGACTCTCTTTCAGGCCTCTCTCTCCTGTCTTTTCTTTTCAGGCTGTAGCACACCCTTTAATATTTCCTGCAAAGCAGGTCTCTTGGTTACAAACTCTCTCAGTTTCTGTTTATCTGTGAATATTATAAACTTGCCTTCATTTTTGAAAGACAATCTTGCCGGATATAAGATTCTTGGCTGGAAGTTTTCTCTTGCAGTATCTTAAATATATTATACCACTGTCTTCTTGCCTCCATGGTTTCTGATGAGAAATTGGCACTTAATCTTATTGGGTATCCCTTATATGTTATGCATTGCTTTTCTCTTGCTGCTCTAAGAATTCTCTCTTTGTCTTTGGCATTTGACATTCTGATTAGTATGTGTCTCAGAGTTGGTCTATTAGATTGTTTTCAGATGGGAGTACGTCGTGCTTCTTGGACATGGATATCTATGTCCTTCAATAGGGTTGGAAAATTTTCTACCATTATTTCTTCAAATATTCCTTCTGTCCCTTTTCCCTCCTCTTCTCCTTCTGGGACACCCATGACACATATGTTTGCACGTCTCTTGCTATCCTTTAGTTCCTCAGACCTTGTTCAAGTTTTTCCAATCTTTTCTTCATCTGTTCTTTTGTATGTTCACTTCCAGAGGCCATTTCTTCAGGATTACCAATCCTTTCTTCTGCCTTCTCAAATCTGCTATTATATGATTCCAGTGTTTTTTAAATTTCATTTATTGCAACTTTCATTCCCATAAGATCTACTATTTTTCTATGTATGCTTTCAAATTCTTCTTTGTGCTCATCTAATGTCTTCTTAATATCCTTAATTTCTTTAGCCATACATTGAATTTATTAGGAGATTTTTTGAACATCTATGATTAGTTGTCTCAACTCCTTTATGTCATCTGATGGCTTATCTTGTTCCTTTAACTGGGCCATATCTTTTTGTTTCTTGGTGTGGATTGTAATTTTTTTGTTAGTGTCTTGGCATCTGGCTTACTAGAGTATTTATTCTGGGTGCAGTTTTTCTTTTTAGTTTAGGGCTTCCTGCCCTTTCTCCCTTACTGGTTGTGTAGTCAGAGCCAAGCATATAGTTGGTGCTATAAGCTGTGGAGGCTCAACCTACCCTCATTGCCCCAAGGGCCAATGACACTTCTCTCCACTTTCTTCTTTGCCAGGGCTAGGGACAGAACCACAGCTGTGTGGAATAATCCAACTCATGCAGGCCTAGACTATAGTTGCCCAGAGAGACTGATGAATCTTCAAGTACCTTTCTCCCCTGCTTGAGGCAGGGATGGAGCTTCAGGTGTGGGCAGCAATCTATGCAGTGCAGGTCCAAGATGACCACAGTTGCCCTGGTAGAATTCCGATTATTCAGTCTGTGCCAGCTAAATGTACCTGCAGTTACCTGGATAGGCTGGTGCAGGCCATGCCAGCTTCCTCCCTGCTAGAGGTGGGGCTGAAGACTAGGCTAGGGCTGCAGGCCAATGTGGGTGAAAGAAACTGGTCTCTACCATCACTATGGTTTTCAGTTAGCCCGGCTTCCTCTCATGCTGGGGATGGAGTCAAAATTGTGGCTACCGGCCTCCTTCCAACTTGGACAGGCTCAAACTTTAGCTGTTCTTAGAGTTATACTTTAGCCAGCCGAATTCACTAATCAGTAGCTGAAATTGGTGGCCAACCGTCTCTTCCTCCCCTGTTTTGGGGAAATGGAGCTTCCAATTCCTGCCACAGAATAGCTCCTGGGGTGGCCTGCGCCACAAGTAGGATGATCACAGGCCTTCACAGCATGGCCTGTAATTTCCCAGAGAGGCTGGCGCAGTTTCCTTCCTGCCTGAGGTGGGGCTGGGGCTTAGTCTAGAGCTGCAATCTGATCTAGGTGGAAAGAAGCCGGTCGCCACCAGCGCTGTGATTTTCAGTCAGCCCCGCTTCTCCTCATGTCAGATGCAGCGTTAAGATGGTGGCTACTGGAGTCTTTCTTACTTGGACGGGTTTAAACTTCAACTGTTCTTAGGATTATACTTTAACCTGCTGAATTCACTAATCAGTAGCTGAAGTTGGTGCCCAACCGTCTCTTCCTCCCCCGTTTTGGGAAGCAGAGCTTTCAATTCCAGCCACGGAAAAGCTCCCGAGTTGGCTTGTGCCTCCAGTGGAGGAAGGGCACTGGCCTCTGGGGCGTGGAGGGCTCTACTTACGGATCTTCTCTGCAGATGGGCAGTCTCCTCCTTCCACTCTTGCAATGATGTTGCAGGATGCACTTCTGGTCTCCTTCAGCCCCCAAATAAGCACTCTAGTTAGCTGTGGGTGATCACTAACGGCCCCTTAGCAGGAGCTGATTGTTGGAGCTCCTTACTCTGCCACCATCTTGCTGGTTGTCTGGAATCCCCTATATTTTTTATGTAACATTTATGTAATCTAAAGCATCTTTAAAAATTAAAAAAGGAAGGGAGGGAGGCAGGAAGGAAGGGTAAAAATTCCTTATTTTAAATTCCTTAGTATGCTTTCCCTTTTCTCTGTTTTTTTTTTTTCTTTTTTTTGTGCATGCTCCCTCTATCTTAAAAAAAAACTCCTTTTTTTGTGGTCTTTCCCTTCATCTGACAGCTCTTATAATACTTCTACTTCAAGTCTGTTATGTCACTTTATCCAGAAAGCCTTCTCTGGCACCCAAATTTTGATAAGAGCTCTCCGCGGTGTCTCTCTCTCTCTCTCTCTCTCTGTATATATATGCCCCTGCCTCCTCTCCCCTCCATATTTCCCATCATAGCACATTTCATACTATATTTTAAATCCCAATTATTTTTCTTTATCTCCCCACCAAATACAGAATGTCATTTCTATGAACGCAGGGAAGCAGTATAGCTTATTACTTAATAACCGTGGCTTTGGCCTCATATACATATGAGTTCAAGTTCTGATTCTGTTCTATGTGCCAAATTACTTCTCCATTCTAAATTACTCTAGACTTTGGGCTCCTCTTTTGTGGAAGGGGAATAAGAAAAGAAATATATGTATATATATATATAAATACACATACACACACTTATGTGTTTGTGGTATGTGTATATGCCAACCACAAAATTGCTGATATTAAGTTATAATTCAGTTGCTAACTATGTGAATTAAAAATATTACCTATTCATCATTGTAGTGTTTTTTTATTCATTCATTCACCAAATATTTATCCAATACCTTCTTTGTTCCATGCAGAGCTCTGGGTGCTGGGACTCCAATACCATACCTAGCACATAAAATATGTTCAGTAAATATTTGTTGAATAAAATTCATGCTTATTTAAATTTTGAGGCATAGCCTAGAAATGAAATATTAGTAGATATTAAGTAGGCCTATTCCCATGGTCACTAAACTATTTCTTAGAGAATGTCACTCACCCTAATGAGATGAATAAACATTACCAGGGCAAGGAATTATGACTTTAAAAAACAACTCTTTCAGCATATCAAATGTAATGCCTAGAGGAGTATAGTTCATATTTTGCTAGCATTTTACTTAATATAATTTGGTAACTGAACTGCCTTAAGATTCACAGAACCATACAGATTATTACCTCCATACAATTTCAGTTGGCCTTTGTAGGGGACACATGATGGTCGTTTTAGGGGTACTGGTCAGCTGCCTCTCCAGTTTCCCAAAATAACTGTACCAAACTCTTACCATTCAATTTCAGGCTTTCTAACTGATCCCTGTTTCATTCTTTCCAGCAAATGACCTTATCTTCTATTTCAAAGAAGAAAAAAAAAAGAAATTTATTAATGGCTCCCTTAATTTTCTATCCTTCCACCTAGAATTTTGCTTTCCCTTACCACCATCTCAGAGGAAGAAGTATGATTCATTTTTCAAGGCTCTACTTGTGCTTCCTTTTGTAATTTTCTTCTGAATCTTCAACCTTTTCCTCTCTTCTCATTCCTTTTCCTAGCATTATACATTCTCAGAACTTTCCTAGCTTGGGAATAAAATCAAAGCTTAAACACCATATCTTCCCTAACTATCTCCTTAGCCTTCTCCTTCCTTTCTCAGCCAAATTTTCTGAAAGAACAATCTGTGCTACATGCTCTTACTTCCTTAATCTCATGCATTACTCAGCATACCACGGGGTCGGCATACACCCCACTACATGACTACAACTGCCCTAACCAAGATCACCAAGGAATAGTGGATATATTTTAGTCCTTATATCTACTGCATGTATCACTTGCCTACTCTGTCCCAGAGTTCTTGGCCTTTAGTTTATTTTACCCGGTTTTCTTCGCTCTTCTACTTTCTCTCTTTTTACTTTTTTAAAATCTCCATTTAGGTTCCTCTGCTGGACCTTGAGTGTTTGTATTTCCCGGAATTCCATCTTGGTCCTCTTTCATTCTATGTAGTTTCCCTGGTATGTCTCATCAACAAATCAGGTTCAACTTCCACGGATTTATTAGTAGCTTCAAGTCTTTTTTTTTTTTTTCCACTCAAACTTCCATCTTAAGACCAAAACATTTATTTCCAGTTCCCTGCTGAACTCCATCATTTGTTCCAAAAATATATCAGACTCAATATGTCTGAAAGTAAAGGCATCATCTTTATTTCAATGTGGTTTTGGTCCTCCAAGAGATGCTGTATTATCTTCTTGGCTCTGAGTCTCTGCATAATGCTATTTGTTCCCTGAAATGCCTTCTCTACTTTTTGTCTACTTGAAGAATCCTGTTCATCTTTTAAGATGCTTCTTACTCCATCATTTTTCTGAGAAGTCTTTCTAACGTTATCCCCCCTACTCTGTCTCATCACAATCCCATCACCACAACAATTAGATACTTCCTTCTTTCTCCCGTCATAACTGGGACAGGAGCAGAGGCTACAAACAGAGAAACATACACAATACTTCTTACACTATATGGTTTACTTATCTATCTCCTTGTCTAGATTGTGAGTACTTTGAGGACAGTAATTTTTTCTTCTTCTTCACCATCTGTGATGTCACTATCTTGTACAGTGTCTGGAAAGTGTTAGGCATATGTAAATGTTTAATGAACAAATTAACTATAAAATATTAGGAATATTCTATGAGTTCTTTCATTTCCTGAAAGTGTTTTTCCTTTTTTTCTTATGCTAAAGAGATGGTAAGCATCTGCATAAGATACCAAATCTGAAATGTAAACATTTTCTGATACTAAAAATTTTGGCTATTTATCAGAGATTGCTGTTTATAATCATTATAGATTACTCTTAATATTTATATTTGCGCTTACACAAAAATACTCTTAAAATAGCCTGTTTTGTTATTGGTGACCATTGCATTTTATAAATGCTTATGTATTTTAGAGTATAAAATTAAAACTTTAATATGAAAATTATCCCATATCAACTGTAACAGTGTGTTATAATTTTGACTCTCCTGTCTATATTTTTCTTTCATTTTTATGAAAAATGCACTAAAAACTATTGCAACTAAACAACATAGGGAGGATTAGTTCAGTTACCAGCTAGTTCTGTAGTCTTGGCTAAGGCAGTTAACTTGGCCAGATTGCATTTTTTAAATGTGAAAAATAAAGAAATTAGACTAGAGATTTCCAGTGTCCCTTCTAGGTCTTAGATTCTCTGATATGTTTTTTTTTTTCCTTTAGAATTGAAAATAGATTTTTTTCAATAGCATTGTTATATATATATATGTAAAGTGATAGACATTAATTTAGTCACTGCCTTTTGAAGTTATATTTCTTTATGGAAGAATCTTGCACTAAAATTAGAATGTTAATGACTTGCTTTTATCAAAATATTTATTAGTTTTTTAGCATAAGTCATGCAGGGTGTGTATTATTAATTTATAATGAAAAGCATTATAAATGCAATTATAAGCAAATTATTGTTTAGAATAGCAACTAAAATAAAATCTCTGTGGGCATTTATAATTTGTAGGTAATAATGCAGGTATGAAATTGTGTTTGCAGAATAAAATACCTAGAGGAATGTTTCCTTTAATTGATTTTATTTCAGCTTTTTATGTCAAATATAAATATAAACCCAAATTTTAAAAATGAAAAATTAAAATAAGCAATAATAAAAATCATGAAAAATATTCTAAAGCAGTAATTTTTTTCAGATATCTGCAGGGCTTACTTTATTTCTCTTTGCTTTATATAGGGGATGTAAAAATCCTTGAATAAATGTGAAAGAGTTTAATAAAAATATATCAATAATAATTCTCAATTGAAGAGTAGTCCTCCTCTAACAGGAAAAGTCATCCTCTTTGCCCAAGTATGCAGCTTAGAAAGCCATTGAGGGAAGAAGGGACACCAGCCTGTCCTACAGGGATCAGCTGAATCAACACTGACAGTGAGTGGGGTTGACGTGTATCACAGTCATATGGCTTTACATCACACATCAGCATATCAAAAGAGAAAAAACATATAATTATACCAGTAGTTGTCAAATGGCATTGATAAAATTCAGCAGAATTTTTTTGTTGTTGTTCACTGTATTGTACCACCCCATGGATTTTTTTTAAAAAATTTTTATTCTAGTAACATGTATACAACCTAAAATTTCCCCTTTTAACCAAAGATTAAAGATTTTTTAATCAAATCTTTAAATTAAGTGGAACAACTGGAACAAAATAAAGACTGTTTCCTAAAACTAACAGTAATTATTAAACAAAACAGAAATGCTGAAGATCTTTTCCATTAAAATCAGGAATAAGGCAGTGATACTATCCCCACTATTACTCATCATAGTTTTTGAGGTCCTAGCTAATACTGTAAGATATGGAAATTAATTATTGATTTATGTATTGGGGAAGAAGAAAGACAATCATCTACATTGCAGCTGATTATGATTGTATGCCCAGAAAACCTAAGAAATTTAAAAAAAACAACTATACTTGATAAGAAATTTTGGTAAGACCAGGGATATAAAATGAATATACAAAAATAATAGCTCATTCACAATAAAAGAAACATTAAAATAGCTACAGAATAAATTTTGCAGGAAAGGTACAGGTCCTATATGGGGAAAATTATAATACTTTTGGAGGACATAGACTAATACGATCTAATGCTTACATAGCACTTATCCTATGCCAGGTACTTTTCTAGGTATATTACCTAAATTACTTCATTTATTCCTCTCCTTAAATGTACAAAAAGGTGCTATAATTATCATTTTACTGAGACCCAGAAAAATTTGTTAATTTGCTTAGGGTCACATAGCTAAGATCTGAATTATATTCTTGGGGAGAAAACCTTAATATCATAAAATTTGTCAGTTTTTCCAAAACAAATATTAAAGAGAATCCCAATTCTTTTATTTTTAATTGGATGAAATTATCTTAGACGTCCTATGGAGATTAGATGTCCAAAAATAGCCAAATCAATTATGAAAAAAAAAAACAAAAATAAAAACAATGATGACTCAAGAAAAAGATCCAGGTCTGGCCTTTTACTTCATTTGGAAATGTATGGTTTATTTAGTAAATAATACTGATAATTGACTATTCTTCTAATAGAAAACAGAGTCAGATCTTTTGTTTACCATATGTAAAAATAAATTCTAAGTGAATTATAAAAATTTAAGTGAAAAAATATATAGTAATTTTTAAAAGATTTTAGGAAAATATTAGTATTAACATATGGTGAGGGAGCTGTGCCTAAAGCCAGCAAGAAAACCCAGAAGTCATAAAGGATTTTTAAAAATTATGGCAATGTGTACCATAAACAAAAATCAAACAATAAATATTATTTTGAAGAAAAAGTACTTGCAACACAAATGACAAAAGGTTAATCCTCCTTATAAACAAAGAGCTTCTACAAATTAATGAGAAAGATAATTTAATAGAAAACTAGGTAGATGTTATGAAAAGCAATCATTGAAGAGGAAATTCAAATAGCAGAAAAAAAAAAAAGACATAAGATTGTTTGGCTTTATTATTAGTTAGGAAAGTGCAAATAAACACAACCATGAGATACCATTTTTCATCCATGAGAAAGTTAAAAGAGATGAAGATGTAGGTAACTATTTGATCTCGTGTGTTGCTGGTGGGAATTCAAATTAATGCTTTTTTGGATAATAGTCCAGGAATCTATAGTCCAACTAAAGTTATATACAGCCTTTGGCCTGTAACCCAACCTTTGTGAATTTATCCCATAGAAAAACATATCTGTGAAAATTTACTACAGCATTATTTGTAGGGACAAATAACTGGAAACAAATGAGCATCCATCTAAAGGGGGAATAATTAAATAATTGTAATACATTTCTACCACAGATTTTTTTTAAGATTTTATTTATTTATTCATTTATCCCCCCCTTGCTGTTTGTGCTCGCTGGGTCAGCTAACCACGCCGTGCGGGCGGGCTTGCCTTCACCAGGAGGCCCTGGGAACGGAACCCGGGGCCTCCCATATGGTAAACGGGAGCCCTACTGATTGAGCCACAGCCACTTCCCCCTACCACAGATTTTAACATTTTAAAGTATCTGTAGCAACTAAAAAAGAATGAGTTAGATATATCCTTGTTAACATAGGGATAACCATGATAATATCTTTAGATTAGAAAAGCTAAATATTGAGTATAATAGTATGATTCTATTTGTTTTTGGTAAAAAAAAAAAAAAACACAACAAAACCTTTTAAATATGATTGTATGTTTGTATAAGCATGGAGAAAGGTGTGGAAGAATACAAATTACAAATGACATTACAAATACAGTACAATATACAAATAACAATTACTTCAGGAAGATGGCATAGAAGGAGAAAAGAGTATTTAATAACTTTTCCTTTATCCAACTTTAGACTGTTGGACTTATCTTAATGGTCATATGCTCATTTGTAATTTTAAATATTTTATTTATAAAAGAAAATTCAGAAGTCAAAACTCCCTCAAACAGTGAACCCTATTGTAATTGTTGAACATAATAGTACAATTATAAAAATTTTCTTTCATGAAATGTAACAAATGTGCCACACTAATATAAGGTGTTAATGATTGAGTGGTACATGGGAACTGCATTTTATGCGATTTTTTCTGTAAACCTACAACTTCTCTAATTTAAAAAATTATGCTTAAAAGAAAACAAAACACTAAACTGCTTAACTTTGGCACTCTCTCCACTAGAAAAGTTCAAGTTCAATACTATACCCGTTGCCAATTGGTTATTTGAATTAGATGCTTTTCCTGCTTAAGGACCTTGTGTTCTAGCTAGAGATGTGGGTTGAATAGATACAGTGGAAGGTAAATAAAATAGTAAAATCATTTTGCTTTAGTTAAAAAAATTCAAAATATCATTAATGACAACTAAGTAAAGCTTTTTATTAAAGCTAAAATGACTTAAAGATAGTCCAGATTATCTTTAGATAAAGAGATCTTTGGCTCAGTCCAGATCTCTTGTGTATTCAAGATTAAAGAATCATATTTCAGGAAATGTAGGATCAGATCTCATCCTGCCAAGGCAGGTATGTGTAACAGATACTCCTCCTTGCCTCAGATGGACTTGTCCAACAACTTACACTTGTTTGAGGGAATGTCTTCAGAAAGAATCATATAGATTGGTGTATATTAATGGAGCCAAGCAGCATTTAGACGTGGGTGGGGACTGGGACTAAAGTACCTGAGAGATGACTGGAGAGATCCAAGGAACACCGGGACCAATTAAAGCAGGGAGGTGATATTTCCACTTGTCTTTAGCACAGCTACAGACCACTTAATCCCCACCTTCTTCTTAATGCCCTGACAAGCATCAACCTGCTGCTTAGCTTGATTGCACTGTCAAGTCCCTCCCTCTTTCTCCCTCCCTGCTTCCCACTTCTTCCTTTTCTCCCTTATTCTCACCTTTTTCCCTTTTTTCTCCCTTCTATTTTTTATTCCCTTTTGAGTTAAACATTAGCCCAATCTCATCATTGTACAGAGTTAATCATATATTATTTTGGGACCATATTCTAATATAACAAAACTGACTTCTTCTAGATGCTATCTGATTGGTTTTACCACCAGGGTGATGTATTATGCTTAATTTTTTTTAATTTTGTAATAATTTAGGCATTACGAAGGCAGTATAGAGTAGTCCTTTGGGTTTTTGTATAGGTTCTGGATCCAGGTTTTCTGGGATCAAATCTTATTAGCTTTGTGACCTTGGGCAGCAAGTTACATTTCTCTGCAGGCCTCAGTTTCTCAAATATAAAAGGGAATAATAATTACTGACCTACTTCATTGTGTTCTTATAGGATTAAAAGAATTAGCTCATGGAAAGTGGGTAAAACAGTGTCCAGCACTATATTCTCTAAAATTAAATTATAGTTCATCAATTTAGCAAACCTTGTTTGAATACCTTCCAGGTACCAGATCTTACCCAAAGTCCTGGGGATAAGTTATTCACCGGGTATCTGCTATTGGCCAGGCATGGGGGATGTGTAGCAGTGAACAAAATAAAGTCCCTACCCTCTTAAAGTTTCTAATACTATTAATGATTATTACTTATTAAAGTTTGAGGTCGATTTTATAATTATAATTGGCATTTAATTTTTTCTTTGTTTTACTTTTACATTTAGGATAACTTATATTATGAGCAGCTTAAGACTAATGTGATACAACATGACCTTTTGGTGGACAGTCTCATTTACAAAGTAAGTAAAAGTATGCATAGTTTTTCCATTTCATTGATATCATTAAATGTTATTGAGAGTCTTCAAAGTGCAGGGCCTGCGCTTTGTACCATCATGCATGTTAACCTTGAAAAATAATTGTAATTGATCATTTTATCTATTAAGTTAAGGTTGACCTTCAGTAATTCAGTGTTGTCTTATTTTTTTTTTTTCCTTTGGAGCTGTCCCCATGATCTTTCCTGGTCCTTATGTTTTTTTAATTAAGAGAATGATAAGCACTTTTTATCACTATAAATTCAAGTCTACCCAAAGCAAATGAAAAATCAACTGAAACGAAAATAAGGCTATGACATTTTTATCTTGTTTATCTCATGTTTCTGTAGAACTTACTTGCTTATTCTCTTTGTATTGAAATGATTTTTTATTTTTAATTTCCTTTAATTTCTAAAAATGGCTAAGCATATCTCAAATTTTATAATAAGGATTCATTGAGTTTTTGCCACCAAGCATCTGATAATCAAGATGGAAGACAGGTTGTAGATGCTTTAAGCATGATATAGGATATAACTGATTCTAGATAAATAATCAGGCTATCTTCAAAGATAGAGGAGAAGGTCAGTTTATTGCAGGTCTAGAAATGGGGGAGAGAAGATTGAGGACCTGAAGATTTGCACGGGTAGAATATGGCCAAGGCTAATAACAACAGCAACAACGGCTAACATGTAATAACTGTTTACTAAGTGCCTTACTGTGTTCCAAATGCTTTACAAAGATTATTATTTAATCCCAACAGCTACTTTAAGAACAGCAGAACATTTAGGCTATAAATGATAAATTCATTTTTATCCTGGAAAAAAAAAGACTCACATACTGCAAAATCACACATTAAAAATAATAGGGCTTAGGATAGACTACTCAAAACTTTTGCAGCTTTGTAACTACAGTAGTAATGAGAACAATAATTGGTAGCTTGGGAGATGATTTGGACAGCTCACACAGGCTGCTTTCTCAGGGACTATTAAAAATATACAAAACTCATAAAGGGGAGATACTAAAATACTGCAGATGGAATAGGTGCTCTGGGCCACGGGGCTGCTGTTAAAGTGGGCACAAGAGGAAGTGCAGCAACTGAGAACCCCGTATAAAGCTTGGGTGTGCCACTCTGAAGAGGGATCCTCCAATGCAGACATTCATTTTTAAAATTTTCTTAAAATACATTTGAAAGGGCTCAAGCCTGTGCACCAGCTGAGCTGAAGGTTTTTCCTTTGCTGCTGAAGGTTATAATTCTACTCCTGCTGCTTTGTCTCCCCTAGTTTCAGAAAAAGTGTCTATGAACCATACAATTTTCATGTTATACTAACATTGTTCCCCTACTCCCTAGCCACATATGAGCTAACTGGTATTATAGACATATGTTTTATAGAGAAGCAGGAAGTACTATTATTTTATCATTTTACAGATGTGGAAACTGAGGTAAAGAAAGATTAAAGAAATTTACTTAAATTCATGTATTAAGTAGGGAAGCCAAGATTTGTACCCAGGTAATCTGACTTCAGAATCCTACTCTTAACTGCCACACAATACAGCAAGCAAAGATGAGTTCAGAGGATACAGTCATTTGATGAAAAGGTCTTGAATCTCACACAGTTTTACAGTAGATTTTTATCACAGGAGAAAATTTTTGTTTGCACAGGTGCAAAGCTTTGAGGTAAATACTCATGCTCAGTGGACTAGTTTAACAACTCAGAGATCTTTGGGGCTTTAAGACCTTTAACCTTTTTTCTATTCAAATAAGTGAAGTTACAGTTAAAAGAGCTCAGAAAAGCAGGAAGTGCTGGCATGAGAGTTCACTTTCTTGTCATTATGAATTTCAGTTCAGGTCAGTAAAAATAAATTTCTTGTGAGAGAGAAACAGTTTGTGTCTGAGGAATCGAATAGAAGCAATCCTGACACTGTCCACAACATGAGTTTTCCGGCAGATAACAATCTCTGATTGTTCTTGGCTTGTATTTTTTGGGCTCTGCTGATCTTGTTGACACAACTATAAACTTTATTAAATTCAGCCCTTTAGGGAATGAGCATTTTAAGAAATTAAAATTTCATTATAGCTCCCTATGGTAGCCTCTTCTTTAACTGAAAACAAAGTAGAATTATTTTAATGGTTAAAGGAGTGAATGGAACAGGGCAGTGCTAAATACAGAAAGTCATCAAACCCTCCTTAAACTAAATTATGAAATGGTTCTCTGGGGTCTCTTCTTCCCACAAACTTGCCTTATAGCCATACCTTCTGTGACTTTCCACCACTTACCGTGATCTGACCATCTATACCAGTATTCCTCAACCTTTTTTCATTTTCACCACCCACCCACCCCCAAGAGAAAAATTAAATCAATTTCTAAGAATAATTAAATACTAAATAATAAGATGCTGTTGGCCAGGGGATGCACTTTAGAGGGTCACAAACTATTGTAATATCTATTTTGGGCCCCCAGTTTTTGCCCCCTTAGAGGCAATCTCACCGCTTTGAGAATGCATGATCTCTACTTTTGCCCATGTTGTCTTCTGACTTAGAAGACTGGCTCTTCTCTTTTCTGTTTCTCTCTATCGTTAACTTTTTCCAGATTTAGCACAAACTCACTACCTCCAGAGTCATCCATGATTCATTCCATCCTTACTACTGCTTTGGCTCAACACCCAGTTGATTGGTAATCTGAACTATTTTATCATGGATTTATGCAATATTTCTTTGCAATTGTTTCCATATTTCTAATCTGTGTACTTTATTGCCAGTGAAGTGGTAGACTTCTTAAACATGAACATTACCTTTTTGTTTGTTTGTTTCTTTGTTTGGGGTTTTTATTTATTTATTTATTTATTTATTTATAATTTTTATTTTTTTAGGAGGTACCAGGGATTGAATCTGGGATCTCATACATGTGAAGCAGGCACTCAAACCACTGAGCTACACCCGCTCCCAGGTTTTGATTTTTTAATCCTCCATCCCAACCTACTACTCAGTACTTATTGAATTGACTATATGTTGGGTCCAAAAGTATGATCTCCTGTAGGTCTGGAGTTTTTTGATATAGGGAAGGCTCGGGATCTATATTTAAATACAAACACTTATAAATAGATGAAGACTACTGTAAGTAAAAGGGGCTTTGAGTTAATTTTTAAAATAATTTTCTGGATGCCTTCTTTATATCTGGTATTAGGCTATGCATTTACCCATGGGCTTTAAGGCAGGTGGTGGGCTCTCTCTTGACAGATGAAGAGACTCAGGCTCTGAGTTACTGCCCAAGGTCTTACAGCTCCACATAGTGGAACTGGATTTCACAGCCTAGTCAAATCCATTGGAATGTCCATGTACTTTAAATTGAAGCACACAAGCATGCAGGAGCAGCTCACTGTACAAAACGTTCAGAGACATCTCAGTGGAAATATGATTGTTTTGGTTTATTTTTGTGGAATTTTGTTCATTTGTTTGTTATTAATGAGAGGTGCCTAATTTGTGATGCATTGCATCACAAAAATTATTATTCATTCCTTTTAAGAATGTTATTTTTATTTTTCATTCACTCATTAGACATGCATGGGTACTTAGCACTGTGCTGGTGCTAAGTATATGAACATCAGTTAAGACATTGAGGCTCAAAGACCCCAAAGTCTCATGGGTAGGGTAGAAATGTTTAAAGTAGTCTCAGTTCAGGAAGTGTGAATAAAATTATATTTAGAGTAAGGAGCTGTCTTAGTTTGCCAAAGGCTGCCAATGCAAAAATACCAGAAATGGGTTGGCTTTTATAAAGGGGATTTATTTGGAGTAAAACTTTACAGTTCTGAGGCTGCAAAAATGTCCAAATCAGAGTATCATCAGAGATGCTTTCTCACCAAAGGTCAGCTGCTAGCAGATCCTGGAGTCCTTCCACATGGTGAGGCAAGAGGACAGGTCTGCTGGTCTCTCTCTACTTTTTCCTGGAGCTCAGCTGTGGGTGATCAGATATCTCTTCCTGGGCTCATCTCCTTGAGTCTCTCAGGGCTTTTCTGTCTTTCAGCAGCTGTAGGAGAATCTGGAGTCCTATCTCTCTCACATGGCCAGGTCAAAATGGCAGGTCTTCCTTTTCTCTCTGTCTCTCTCTACCATATGTTCTCAGTTTATATAAGATCCAGCAAAAGGTTAGAGACCCGACCTGGGTCACACCTAACTGACATGGTCTAATCAAAAGCCCTAAATCGATTTAATCAAATGATCTAATCAAAGATCCCTTAAACGAATTTAATGCAATCAAAGCCACCACCCCCCCAATGGAATAGTTCAACATAATTTTTTCTGGGATTCACAAAATTTAAACTGTCACACTGCCTAATCAATTTTCTGCAAGAAGTTGTATATTATTTCTTCTTTAAGATTTGATAGATTTCAGTATTGAAGACTACTTGACCTGAATTTTTCTTTGTGGGAAAGTTTTAAAGATTGAATTTATTTTCTTATAGACAGAAGAATTATTCAGTTTATTTCTGTTTAAGTGTGTTATATAGTATTGTGTCTTTTAATAATAATAATACTGTCTCCTGGGGAAGTCAATAAACTAGCTCTTAAAAGATGAGCTCATGATGCAAAAAAGTGTCTACTAGCCATTCAGGGAGCGGTGACAATTTTGGTATTTTGAAGGAAGGGCAAGAAGTGTGTACTTGAACAGTAGATAATTAGGTTGGGGCGATTAGATTATTTGGGGCTAAATTGTTATGATTGCTTCTGGATGTTATGATTGTATCTGCTTTTCCAACTTTAAGTCACCTAAATATTAGATTAGAAAGAAAGAAAATTGAAATAAATAATAAGGATTTACTAATGGAACCTACAAAAGTGTGAGGAACTTGAAATCAGCTAATGTCTCATGTATATTAGTTGAGCAAATATATATAGCAGTAATAAAATCTAATTCAAAGGTTCATAATCATACAAAAAAGAAAAATTTTGTGTATGATATTGTTTCTATATATTGTATTTATGCTTTAGTACTCTGGATAAATTCATTTGGATTCCTTTCAGTATTCTCTATTTTTGATTATAGGATGTAAAGTTGACAGCAAGCAATGATGATTATTATTTTGTATTTGAAGATTATTTATATCAGGTAAGTTTAAAAATTAAAACACATGGTGTTCTTCTTTGAGGTTCTCTAAACCATGACACTTTAGGATCTCTATTGTTAATCTAAATCTTCCTAAAATCCAAGCCATGTTTATTTTTTAATAGATTAAATGTTCCACATTTGGGATAGGTTTAACTTTTGTTCTTAGTGTGGGATTAGGTGGGAGAACAGGAGTCCCCAAAGAGTTTTTGTAGTGTTCCTTTTGGTCATATCTGCTACAACCAGGAGATATTGGCTGGTAAGTTTTCTGTCTTTGTTACAGGCACAGATTCTTAAGGTAGATGTCAAATCCATATTTAAGCCATCACACCATCACAAGATGTTTAGAGAAAGCATATCTGCATGATACATTCCTATTAAAGGTATTGAGTGAATTGTTTGGAGTGTCCTGATTACTCTTTGATTATTTCATGAGTTGATATTGTAGGTGCTTGATCTTTTTCATGTTTATCAAAATAAAATATATCACAAATATAAAATCTATAATTTATATAGAGTTGTCTAGATTATATTCATTTATTTAAAGATTACATGTACATATTATTAATTTTATTTTGATTGAATGTCAACATAGATGTCATGGAGGAAATATCTAGATTCTAACACAGCAATTTCTGCTTGATAAAATGTAAATTATACCCAGTTGTTTGGATAGTGGTAGTGTTGGGGTGTGTGTATGTGTTTAAGAAAGAAGATAAATTTAAATAAAATATCTCCCAGGAAGGTTTGATTAATCATGCATTCCAAGAGCTGATATCTAAAGACTTCATAAAATTTGTTAATAAAATTAAATTTTAAAATAACCCTAGAAATTTTTTAAGAGAATTTCAATGACTTCAAATGTGTGACTAGTTTTTTTATTTTAAAAATGGTAAATATTTAAAACTCTATTTTAATAGAGTTTTAATAATTAGTAGTTATTAATTAAAAGTTGGAAAACCTGAAAATCTTCCAAAAGTTTATTTGCTTATGCAGCTAATACTTAGCCCTGTACCTAATTTTTAGTATTTAGTAAACTTATTGCTTCATTTCTGTAGAAATATCAGTTTACTGATAACTTCTATACTTAAGAAATATTGAGTAGAAATTATCATTTCTGAAATGGAGGCATGAAGAGCTCAAAAGACCCATTCACCAGCAGAGAACCCATAATGGTGAAAATTATTCAAAATAAATAAATGAAGTAAAGCCTCTGGAAACTGTCCTGGAGTCCTACAACAAATCAGCAAATGAAAAAACATTCATTCAAGAAAATGTACTAAATCTCAGTAAGAACAATAAGAGTCTGTGGCACTTGAGACATGACCAACTCCCTCTCTCTCCCTACCCTCAGCCCATCATGACAGAAGTTTCACTTCGACCAAGTATAGCCAAGAAATTGTGACTCCCTTTCTCCCAGCTTCTAGTCAGGGGTTACAGAATCTCCACAGAAGGGGCAGGTGATCAGTATTTCTTATGCCCCTGAGCTCTGTGTTGCAGAAGCTAAATTCCGGTAAAGTGCTACTGAGAGGTCAGGAACTCCCTTCTTCACCCAACCCACACTCATAGG
Organism: Tolypeutes matacus; assembly: GCA_026826555.1. NCBI lineage: Eukaryota > Metazoa > Chordata > Mammalia > Cingulata > Chlamyphoridae > Tolypeutes > Tolypeutes matacus. The sequence goes on along the minus strand of JAKSZT010052319.1, from coordinate 4,361,530 downwards.
ACAGAAACTATTAATGTAGAACTATTTGTTTATGCCTTCGATCTGTCACTATTTGCTTCATATATTTTGGGGCTCTGCTATTAGGTACATATATATTTAAAATAGCCGTATCTTCTCGTTGAATTGACTCCTTTATCGTATTTGGTATCCTTCTTTGTCCCTTTTAGTAGTTTTTTACTTAAAGTCTATTTTGTCTGATATTAGTATAGCCATCTCAACTCTCTTTTGGTTACTATTGCATGGAATATTTTTCCCATCCTTTCACTTTCAACATACTTGTGTCTTTGAATTTAAGGTGAGTCTTTTAAAGTAACTGCTGATACTGCTGGGCTTACATCTGCCATTTTTCTATTTGATTTTGTCTTATGCCCTTTTTTGTCCCACAGTTCTTCCATTGCCTCCTACTTTTGTATTCAGTTTATATTTTGTATTTAAGCATTTAGAACCTCTTATCAATTTCTTCTGTGCATATTTTTCACATATTTTCTTTATGGTTACCATGGGGCTTAAATTTAACATCCTAAATCTATACAGTGTTGTTTGATTTGATATTGACAACTTATACAAATTACTTTCCTATGCCCCTCTAGCCCCCACCTTTATGTTCTTGTCACAGATTACATCTCTGTACATTGTGTATCCAAAACCATAGAGTCGTCATCATTACTTTTTTTTTTTTTTTTTTTACCGGGAGGTACTGGGGATCGAACCCCGGTCTCTCCATATGGTAGACGGACGCCGAACCTCTTGAGCCACATCCGTTTCCCTCGTCATTACTTTTTATGCACTTGCATTTTAGAACCTATAAGAAGTAAAAAGTGGAGTTACAACCCAAAAATAAACTCACATTTCTATTTATCCATTTATTTATTCATATGCCTTTGATCTCTGTCTAATATCCTTTCCTGTCAACCTGAAGACCTCCCTTTAGCATCTCTTGTAAGGCTGGTCTAGTGGTGATGAACTTCCTCAGCTTTTGTTTATCTTGGAATGCCTTATTTTTGAAAGATACATTTGCCAGACTCATAATTCTTGGGTAATAATTCTTTCCTTCACCACTTTATGGCATCCCATTGCCTTCTTGTGTCCATGGTTTCTCATGAGAAGCTGGCACTTAATTTTACTGAGGTTCCCTTGTACATGACACATTGCTTCTCTCTTGCAACTTTCAGGATTTTCATTGTCTTTGGCATTCAATATTTTGATTATAATGTGTCTGGTTGTGGAACTCTGAGTTTATTCTTTTTGGAATTCGTTGAACTTTTTGGATGTGTATATTCATGTCTTTCATTAAATTTAGGAAGTTATCAGCCATTATTTCTTCAGATATTCTTTCTGCCCTTTTTCTCTTTCTTCTCCTTCTGGGACTACCAAAATCCATAGATTAATGTTCTTCATAGTGTCCCACAGGTCTATCAGGCTTTGTTCACTTTTCTTCATTCTTTCTTCTTTTTGTCCCTCAGACAGGATAATTGCAATTGTCTTATTTTCAAGTTTGCTGATTCTTTCTTCTGCCAGCTCCAATCTGCTGTTGAACCTCTTTAGGAAATTTTTTATTTTAGTTATTGTGGTCTTCAGCCCTGTTTGGTTCCTTTTATTGATTTCTATCTCTTTACTGAAATTCTTACTTTGTTTATCTATCACTTTCCTGATTTCCTTTAGTTCTTCGTCTGTTTTCCTTTAGCCTCTTTGGGCAGTGTTTTTAAAATCCTTGTCTGGTATATCCAAAGGCTGGGCTCTCTCATTAACAGTTAATGATTTGTTGATGCTTTATCTTTCTCCTTTTAATGGGCCATCATTTCCTATTTCTTTGTTTCCCTCATAATCTTTTGTTGCACACTGGACATTTTGATGTTTTAATGTGTTATCTCTAGAATTTAGACCCTGAACTTCCTTAAGCTTGTGTCCAACTAGTGCTAAGACAGAGATTTCCTTGAATGCCAGGAGCTAACAAACAAACAAACAGAAAAAAACAAAAAACAAAAAACACCTTCCCCAGTCTTTGCAGGTTGAAAGGTATGAGTACCCTCCTTTGGAGCTTAACCAACCTAACAATGAACCTAAAGAACAGCCCAAGGTGAAAACATAGGATCCCCTCAGTCTTTTCTGACTATGCATCTTGTTCTAGAACAGCTGCATGTGGCCATAGGAATTCCTCCATTTACACAGGTATGGATGCCTATTTTCCCCAGAGAAGAGATCCTCCTCCAGGTCCTGGGAGCTCTCTTGTATGTCTTAAAGCCACTGTATTAGTCAGTCAAAGGGGTGCTGATGCAAAATACCAGAAATTGGCTCGTCTTTATAAAGGGTATTTATTCGGGGTAGAAGTCCACAGTTACCAGGCCATAAAGCATAAGTTTCTTCCCTCACCAAAGTCCATTGCCACGTGTTGGAGCAAGACAGCTGCCGACGTTTGCCAGAGTTCAGGCTTCTTGGGTTCCTCTCTTCCCAGGGCTGCGTTTCTCTCTGGGCTTAGCTCCTCTGTTTCCTCCACAAGGTCAGCTGTGAACTCTTAGGCAAACAGCTCATCTCTATCCCGGGACCTTCTCTCCTTCCTCACCAGAACTCCAACATCAAAACTGCTTCAATACTGTCCTTTGCCGTGTCTTTTATCTTCGATTCCCCCACCCACCAAAGGGTGGGGCTCAACGCCCTCCTGACATGGCCCAGTTAACACCCTAATCATAACTTAATCATGCCCAGATTAGCAGACCAGTTTACAAGCATGATCCAATATCTATTTTTGGAATTCATAATTACACCAAACTGCCAAACTGCAACAGCCACCAATCCTTTGCCTTAGTCAGCTGTAATTTGATTGTTTTCTCTCACTTCTATAGCTACTCTGTGAGCCACTTCCATATGCAGAGCAAGTTCCAAGATGGTGAGCCAGAGATGAATGCCCCAAGTCACTCCTTCACGCTGCCACCAGACAGATTGATATAGGTATTCATGTATTCCAGTATGGACAAAAGTGTCACTCCGCTCCCTCTGGAACCCAGGACCAGGGATCCACACCAGGAATGTGGGCTAACTCCACACCAAACTGGGGAGAGAGTGGAGGAACAGCCAGCAAAGTTGCCATAAAGTTTTCCTACCATTTTTGAGTTGGCTTTTTCTTGATTTGGGACTCACCCAGTTACTGCTCTGAGAAAGGTGGTTTCTGTCAGATTTTGCTTTTTGTTTAAAGATTCTGGGGGTAGGGCAGGACAAAACCCTGGATTGTCTCACTCTGCCATCTTGGTGACATCCCCATTCTCTCTTGAACCCATCTTAATTAGACATTTTTGCCTTAACTGCTACACCAAAGATTATGAGTCATGTTCACCATATTGCTGTATCCAGTGACCAATCTTCACTTCTCATCTTACTAGATCTGTTTGACAATTTGATTGATCACACCCTCCTTCTTGATTCTCTTTCTTCATTCAGCTTCGAGGACATCATCCTCTCTTGGTTTCTTTCTATATTACTAGCTGGCATTCTCAATCACCTTTGCTGATTTCTCCTAACCTCCCCAAGGCGATAGACTTCCCCAAGGAAAGTCCGTGGACCTCTTTTTTTTCCTGCTCTTGCCCTTGGTGATTTCATCTATTCTCCTGGCATTATAAATACTATCTATACACTGACAACTCCCAATTTTCTCTCTCTTTATAGACCACTCCCTTCAACTTGAGACTTGCCTGTCTGCTTCCAAGGAGCTATACCTTTGCCTAAAATATTATTACCCTGGCTCACTTCCTGATGACCTTCAGGTCTCTAATTAAAACAGCAAACTTCCCCCAATACACACACGTGTGTGAGTTGTCCCATGTCTGCATTATTTATTTTTCTCCATAACACTTAACTCCATATGACATACTATATATTCTGCTTTTTCATTGTTATTGTTGTTGTTTTTCTGTCTCACTTGACAAAAACATGAGCACTATGAGGAGAGTTTGTTTTGTTTACATCTATATTCTCAATGGGGAGGGAGGGAGAAGTGGTGAAAAAGAGAAGAAAGCAAGGGAGGGAGGGGGGAGGGAGGATGGAAGGATGGAAGGAAAGACCAAAGGTAGAATTAGGGGAATTTGGTAACTGACTAAAAAGCAGGTTTGAGAGACAGGGAAGAATCAAGGATGACTAAGTTTTCATGTTTGGGGTGGTTATAGCCACTGTGATACTGGGGATCAAGATTAAAAACACAAGAAGGATGTGCAGTTTGGAAGTAAGGGGGACAGGGTAGGGGAAATTTTTAAAGTTTATTTTTCTCTTTAAGAAATTGATGAGAAAAGAGATGAGAGATCCATGCCTAAGCACAAAACTAGACTAGAAATTATTTTTAATTTTGCTCTCAGTATTCTCTAATCATTGCAAGTGAGGATATCAGCACTATTACTATCATTTATTTACTGAGTGCTTATTATTGTTTCTATTAAAAATTACCACAAACTTAGTGGCTTAAAACAACATAAATTTATTCTGTTACAGTGTCGAAGGTCAGAAGTCTGCAATGAGTTTCACTGGACTAAAATCAATGTGTTGGTAGGGCTGCCTTCCTTCTGGAGGTCCTTGAGGAGAATTCATTCCTTTTCCAGCTTCTTAAATGTTTCGGCATCCCTTGGCCCCTTCCTCCATCTTCAAAGCCAGCACATAGCATCTCAGTCTCTCTCTGAGTCTGACCCTCCTGCTTCCCTCTTTCACTTATAAGGATCCTTGTGATTACATTGGTCCCAGCCAGATAATCCAGGATAATCTCCCCATCTCAAGATCCTCAATTTAATCACATCTGCAAAATTCCTTTTGTTCCAGGGATAAGGAGTGGGCATCTTTGGGGGAACATTATTCCACCTATCACAGTGGCTTAGGAAGGTTTAGCAAGGGAAGAAAGTGATATTATTTGATGGTTCAATAAAATTTTTTGGATTTAAGGTTTTTTAAAGCCTCATGAGTTTGCTAAATTATTAGAAAATGGTCATCACATTAATAGGTCAAAAGATCATATGATTATCTCAATGGATACCAACATATATTTGAGATGGTATTAGATAACATCCGTTTTTATACTCTTTATATACTACATTGAAAGTATTTGTTTTTGACATAATAAATAATATGTGAAACCAACATTTGGCATCTTAATGTAACTTAATATACTTAATGTTGAAATACTTGAAGTATTCCCAATAAAGCAAGGAAAGAACAAGGGTTGTTTTGGAAGCTCTAGCTGTTAAATAAGTTAAGAAAAATAAGTATGGATATCAGAAAGGATACAAATTTATCACATAGAGATATAAAAATTCAAAGGAAAACCATTAGAACTAATGAGCCAATTTAGTTAAAGGTCCATTTACCAAAGAAAATATTAAAACCCTTTACTCTTTTAAATATGAGCTATAATCATTGAAAATACACAATAAAAAAAGGCCTGGACAACATAATGGACTGAGCTCACTCAAACAGCCACATTTCCACTACAAATGTGTGAGATGCTGGATAAAAGACAACAGAAAAATGTAAATAAATAGCCAAATACCCATCAAATTTTTAAGTGCACATACTCTTTGACCAGGCGATTCTATTCCTTTATATTTATCCTACAGAGATATTCATATATGTGTGAGGCAACACAGTAAAAGGGTAATTATTTAGGCATTTCAGAAACAGCATTAGGTTGAAACTAATTTAAATTGTCATTTATAGAGGACTGACCTATTAAATAAACAATGGTATAGCCACACAATGAAAGATTATGCAATTCTTTAAATGAGGCAACTTTATATGTATTGATATGAAAAGATCTCTAAAATACATTTTTAAGTGCAGAAAAAAGCAGGTACTGAACATTATGCATAATGCACTACTATTTGATCCAAAACTGCTCTTTTGGTCACCAGTAGTTAAATGCAATGACCAATTCTGTCTTCCTCTTAAATGGTCTCTCAACAGCATTTGACATAGTTGTGCTCTTTCTTCACTTAGATTTCAAAACACCACACTCTTTTTTGTTTTTCTCTTACTTTATTGCTCACCAGAGGCAAATCCAGCATTTATGGGACCTAACATTTACACAATTTGGGGGATCCTCTTTAAGAAAGGGAATATAATATTACAAATACAAACTCAGGTAAGAATATGTATATTTGTTTCAGGGAGAAAAATCATAAATTAGAGTCATAGAGATTTAAGTCTACCTCATGAGATCTTATGGCAGTTTGCCAGAAATGCATATATAGAAATGCTTTCTGTGTACAGCATGGCTTCCCCTCCTAACCTAAAACACTCCACATCTCCCAGCAACTCCCAGGACTCCCAGAGGCCTAGGTAATGAGAGGCCCTAAAACTAAACTTCATTAACATATGGTAAATTTGCCTCTATTGGTTACTTTTCAGTGTCCTCGACTGGTTCCTTTTCTTCTTCCTCATATCTTAATATTGGAATGAACTAGGTTTCAGTTCTTGGTCTTTTCTAGTTATACTTACTTGCTTAATGATTTCACCATCTCACCTATCTTGTACATTTCATTGCTATCCCTATGCTGATAACTCCCAAAAATATACATCTTCAGTCCAAACCTCTCTCCTCTACTCCAGACTAGTATCCCCAACTGCTTATTCAATACCTCCATTCTGATGTCTTTTGCAGACACCACAAACTTAACATGTTGAAAACTGAACCCCTGATCTCACCCCCCAAACTGTTCTATCTACTTCTTTCCCCATTTCAGTTGATGGTAATGCTGTCTTTCCACTTACAACTTCTACTTGGTGTCCATCACCCTTGACTCCTATCTTTCTCTCGCACACCACATCCAATCTGTCAACCTTGTCGGTCCTGCCTTCACGATGTATTTAGAATCTAACCACTTTACCCCATTTTCACTGTATTGCAAGATGGGTTTCCCCAGAAAGCAGCCCCTGGAAAAGGAGATGAGCACGTTGAAGGTTTATTAGAGAGTGCTCTTAAGATCAACTCCTGTAGAAGGGTGGTAAATGAAGCAGGATTAAGCAAAGGGAGAAGTCTAGCTGTTATGCTATTTAAATGAAAGCTCAGTCGATGCTGCATAGAGTTCTGAAGATGGGGTATATAGTCAGACCTCTACTTAGTTGGGGGCAAGAGGTTCAGGCCTTTTTCCCTTGCCCTAATAATCATTGGATGTGGGCCATTCCAGGAAAAGAGAATAATTTGAACAAAATAACTCTTTGATATAATCCCCGAAAGGAGCTGATAATTGTCTGCTGCAGCACACCCAGCAGCTGTAATTAGTCCTTTCCTAAAAGGGATCTGGGTGGTGCATCACAGCACCCACTATGCATAGCTACCATCCTAGTCCAAGCCACTATTAATAATCTCCCAAAGGGTCTCTGTGCTTCTGCACTTGCATGGCCAATTCTCTTTGCAGTAGTAGCTAGAGTGATCCTTTTAATATATGTTAGGTTATTTTACTTCTCTGCACAAAAGCCTGCAATAGCTCCTCATTTCATTCAGGGTAAAATCCAAAGTCCTGACAGTGGTCTTCTAGGCCCTGCATGATTTGGCCTCTCCTTACTTCTTACCTTATCCCTGCTCACCTACTTTAGCTACAGACATGCTATTTCTTAACTCATCAGGCATGGTCCCTCCTTCCACCTCTGCACTTGCTGGTTCTTCTGCCTGGAATGTTCTTCCTTCAGATATTCATATGCAAACTTTCAAAAAGTCTTTAATGTCACTTTCTCAATGAACCTACCCTGACCACCCTCTTTAAAATGGCAGTCACCATTCCCCTTTAACTTGTTCCTATAGCACTTACCATCTAGTATACTATATAATGTAATTATTTGTTATGTTTACTATTTATTACCCCCCTTCATCATAATTAAACTCTGCAAGGGAGTGTTTTTATTTGTTTGTTTTCTTTTATGAATACCTGGAACAGAGCTTGGTGCATAGTAGAAGTGGAAGGAGAGGATTAGTGAACTGAGCTTTTAAAAATCTAAGTTATCCTGAATGGAGCATTAATTAGTAAAAGTCATGGCATGTTAAATGTGTGTAGATCAATCTTATATCTTCTAGGAGCCCAGTGAAGCTAAGAGAATGGGGAAGAGGCATCATTCAAAAAGATAATGGCTGAGAATTTTCCAAAAATGGAGAAAAACAAAATTTCAAGTTAAGGAAACATGCTAGTTTCCTTACTATACTTCCTTACTATACTAGTAATAATAGTAATAATAATCACAGCTAACATTTTTATAATACCATGTGCTAGGTACTGTTTTAGGCACTTTATATATATATATAGACTTAATTAATCCCCATGGTAAACTTTGATGTATGTATTATTACTGCATACATATTACATATAAGGAAACAGACACCAAGAAATCAAGTAACTTGCCATAGATCATATAGCTAGTAAATGGTAGAGCTGTAATTTGAACTCCAGTCTAGCTTCAAAATAAATTCCAGATGGTTTACTTTACCACAAAATGAATCTATCAAAATGCTATGAAGAAATTTTCATAATCTAGGATTGTCTAGATTATGCTATAATAACATGTAAATCCAAAATCTCAGTGGCTTAAAACAACAAAGACTATTTTCATGCTCATGGTCATGTCTATCTAGGTAGGATGGGGACCCAGCTCTGTGTCATCCTTACTCCAGGACCCATGGTGATGGAACAACCACTATCTGGAACACTGCTGGAGACCATGCCAGACGGAAAGAGGAAACCTGGTGAACGGTTACTCCGGTTCTTGAAACTTCCACTTGAAAATTTTAAATGACATATATCCTTTCATTTCATTGAGCAAAACAAGTCACATGGCTACACCTAACACCAAAGTGGCCAGAAAAGGCAAGCTGACATATGTTTCCAAAGGGGAAGAATCAAAGCTATTTGATGAACAGCGCCAATGACTTTCATAATTTATGTGAAACAGTGGAGAAGAACTTTATAAGCATAAAAGAAAATATTGCTATTTTTGATCATGCAAAAATTAAGAACATCTGAGTCAAAAATAATTAAAACTACAATGAGCAAACTGAGCAAAACCATTTGTAATATACAATTAGACCAAATATTAGAATCCTTAATATATAAAAAATTAAGCAAATCAATAATTTTAAAAACATCAGTTTTAAAGTGGATTGAGATGATGACCTGGAAAAATCACAAAAAAATGTATATGGAAAAGTGTTCCACCTCATTAGTTAAGAAATTGCGAAGTAAATTAAAGGATACCATTTTTAACCTATCAGATGATGATATCCAGTTGGAATGAGAATAAGAGAATATGTGTATTATCTTTACTGGTGGATGTGTTTTTTAAAACAATCTTTCTGGAGAACAATGAATATCAAAGGTTTTAAAATTAAAGTGCCTGTAACTTTGGACCAGACAACTAATCCAGTTCTGGAAATTTAAATAATTAAAGGTATACATAAATATTTAGCTATAAAGAAGTTCACTGCAGCATTGTTTATAATTGGGGAATATTGGAAATAACTTGTGTTCAACAACAAGAAGAGGTCAGTTATTATTCATACAGTGGAATATTTTGCAACATAAAAATATGGATAAGAAATATTCATTTTTATAATATTGAGAAAAAATAGGTTACAGAACAGTATGGACAATCCTATTTCATGTGAAAATTTTATATATACACATTTGTTTATGGATATAGGAATAGTCTGAAAGGATATACATCAAAATATTAGCACTGGTGGGATTATGTGTGTTTCCCCCTTTATTTGTATTTCTCGTTTTTATCATAAACATGAATTACTTGATGTAGTATTTAAAAATAAAAGAAGAGAAAAAAAATCAGTGCCAATGGTTGGCACACATCACCTTTGGACCTAATACCCTATCTCTGTGTCTATCTTTTTTCCAAAGCTAGGACCCTTTCCTTAGGTGTTGAACCCACAGTTCCCTTCTCCATTCACTTTTGCTGTTAGTCCAGCCCTGGCTTTGTGCATCTATTTTCTTATCTGGGTTTCTACCTTTTCCACTTATAGACATACCTTGTTTTATTGTGTCTCGTAGATAATGCATTTTTTACAAGTTGAAGGTTTGTGGTAACCCTTCATCAAGCAAGCCTTTCAACACCATTTTTCCAACAGTGCTCACTTCATGTCTCAGTGTCACAGCTTGATAGTTCTAGTAATGTTTCAAACTCTTTTTCATTATTGTTATATCTGTTACAGTGATCTGTGTTCACTGATCTTTGATGTTATTATTGTAATTGTTTTGGGGTGCCAGAACCACACCCATATAGAGGGTGAACTTAATCCATAAATATTGTGTTTTCTGACTGCTCTGCTGACCTGCATTCCCCTGTCTCTTTTCCTCTCCTCAGGCCTCCCTATTCCCTGAAACACAACAATATTGAAATTAGGTCATTTAATAATCCTACAACAGCCTGTAAGTGTTCAAGTGAAAGACAGTCTCATGCCTCTCACTTTAAATTTTTAAAATATATTTTTTATTTATTTTTAAAAGATACTTAGATTACATAAGTTGTTACATAATAAAATATAAGGGATTCCCTCACTTTACATTAAAAGCTAGAAATGATTAAGCTTAGTGAGGAAGGCATATTGAAAGCTGAGATAGGCTGAAAACTAGGCCTCTTGCACCAAACAGTTGACCAAGTTTTGAATGCAAAGGAAAAGTTCTTGAAGGAAATTAAAAGTGCCTCTTCAAGGGAAACGGATGTGGCTCAAGAAGTTCGGCATCCGTCTACCATATGGAGAGACCGGGGTTTGATCCCCGGGACCTCCCGGTAAAAAAAAAAAAAAAAAAAAAAAAATGTGCTTCTTCAGTGAACCCATGAATGATAAGAAAACTAAACAGCCTTATGGCTGTTATGGAGAAAGTTTTAGAGGTCTGGATAGAAAATCACACCAGCCACAACATTACCTTAAGCCTAATGCAGAGCAAGGCTCTAACTCTCTTCAATTCTATGAAGGCTGAGACAGGTGAGAAAATTGCAGAAGAAAAGTTTAAAGCTAGAAGAGGCTGGTTTATGGGGTTTGAGGAAAGAAGCCACCTCCATAACATAAAAGTTCAAGGTGAAGCCACATGTGCTGCTGTAGAAGCTGCAGCAAATTATCCAGAAGATCTAGCTAAGATAATTGATGAAGGTGGATGCACTAAACAACAAATTTTCAGTGTAGACGAAACAGGCTTCTATTAGAAGACAATGCCATCTAGGACTTTCATAGCTATAGAGAAGTCAATGCCTGACTTCAAAGCTTCAAAGGACAGGCTGACTTGTTAGGGGCTATTGCAGCTGGTGACTTTAAGTTGAAGCCAATGCTCATTTACCCTGCAAAATCCTAGGGCCCTTAAGAATTATACTAAATCTACTCTGCCTGTGCTTTATAAATGGAACAACAAAGCCTAGATGGCAACACATCTGTTTACAGCATAGTTTCTTAAATATTTTAAGCCCACTGTTGAGACCTACTGCTCAGAAAAAAAGATTCCTTTCAAAATATTACTGCTCCATGAACAATGCACATGGTCACCCAAGAGCTCTGATGGAGACGTACAACTAGATTAATGTTGTTTTCATGCTTGCTAACACAACATCCGTTTTGCAGCCCATCGACCAAGGACTAATTTTGATGTTCAATTATTATTAAGAAATACATTTCATAAGGCTATAGCTGCCATAGACAGTGATTCTTCTGATGGATCTTGGCAAAGTAAACGGAAAACCTTCTGGAAAGGATTCAGCATTCTAGATGCCATTAAGAACATTCATGATTGATGGGAAGAAGTTGATTCCAACCTTCATGGATGACTTTGAAGGGTTCAAAACTTCAGCAGAGGAAGTAACTGCGGATGGGGTGAAAACATCAAGAGAACTAGAATTAGAAGTGGAGCCTGAATATGTAACTGAATTGCTGCAATCTCATGATAAAATTTGAACGGATGAGGAGTTGCTTCTTATGAATGAACAAAGAAAGTGGTTTCTTGAGATGAATTCTACTCCTGGTAAAGATTCTGTGAACATTGTTGAAATGATAATGAAGGATTTAGAATATTACATGAATTTAATTGACAAAACAGGGGCAGGAATTGAGAGGATTGACTCCAATTTTGAAAGCACTTCTACCGTGGGTATTATGCTATCAAACAGCATCGCATGCTAAAGAGAAATCTTTCATGAAAGGAAAAGTCAGTCAATGCACTGAACTTCACTGTTGTCTTATTTTAAGAAATTGCCCCAACCGCTCCACCCTTCAGCAACCACCACCCTTATCAGTTAGCATTCATTAACATGGAGGCAAAACCCTCAACCAGCGAAACAATTATGACTCATTGAAGGCTCAGTTAGCACTTTTTAGTCAGGAACTATTTTTTAATTAAGGTTTGTACATTGTTTTTTTTTAATGCTATTGCACACTTAATAGACTGCAGTACAGTGTAAGCATAACTTTTATATGTATTGGGAAACCAAAAATCTCATGTGACTACTGTGATTTCACTTTATCTGAACCCACAATATCTCCAAGATATGCCTGTATTCCTGAATTCCTTTTCAGGTAACATCTCTGGAATCCCAGGTCTTCTGATACCAGGGCCCAGATTTCCTGTTACCACTCACCTTCCCAGGAATTGATCTCCTGCCCCCAAAACCCAGGCTGGTGTCAGCAATCCAGTCCCCATAATGGACATTTTTGATCCTGAATTTTTGCCTATTTTTGTCTCCAAGTAGAGTTGCCACATTTTACCTGCTAGTCAGGACAATCAGCTTCCACACTGCATTGGGCTGTGATTTGTTTTGCTGCTGCTGCCATCCCTTCTAAAACCATGAATTGTCAGCCCTCCTACCTTGACATGCCCAACTGCCTGCTGCATCCCAGTGATGAGTCTAGTTCCACTTTCCTTCACTTCTCAAATTGCTCTATGCCACTGTAGAGCTCAAATTGCTCTATGCCACTGTAGTTATTGTCTGCCCCATACATTTTTCATCTGTTAAATTTCTCCCAAGTATTTCTCTTTTCCAGAGGGAAAACAAATAAATCAACTGGTAGGTACCAGGCTTGCATTTTCTGCTGTTGTTCAAGGTGTGGGTGGCAAACAGTGAGAAATCTTTGAATGACTTTCCATCCATACTTGGTATTCCCCTGGAACATTTACACTAGGTGTATCAATAGAAGGCACTCTTCCCATTGCAAGGCACAATACTGCACTTGAAGGGTTTTGCCTCAACACCCTCAGGCAAGAAATAGCAATGAATTATCTGGCTTTGTAACCATTTTTAATTTATTTGTTTTGTTTTGTTTTTTTCCAATGTTATACCCAGGTATTACTTTGTTTTTCCCGAGATACATCTGTGTTGGGTCACTTTGCATACAACAGTGCTTCACCACCAAAATCATACATAAGAGGTAAAATTTTAGAAATATAAAGGAAATATTCTTTAAGACTTAAATAACCTACCAAGAATGTTTGCTTGTTTATTTTATAGCATATATTGGTGTTGCCAATTTTCTTATCATAAAGTACTTAGATTTCTATCAATGATTATATAACCATCCTTTCATTCTTACTTAAATCAGTGCCCACACAACTAACTCATCACAAATCACAGAAAAGTGTCCCCAATCACATAAAAGCAGCATTTAAAGTTACCTTGTCTTCCCTGTTTACTCTCTTCTCTATTGCTGTTTCTGTCCTATCTGTTGACTTTTATTTTCCCTTCTAAATATGAGTTTATCACAAGGGTATTCTTTTTTCTTTTCTTTTTTTTTTTTTTTTTTACCTTCCATAGTCCTTCTCTTAAAATTTTCTACCACACTTAAAACTTTTGCTGTCATTTATATGCTGTTAGCTCTCTCATTTGTTTTAGTGCTTTCTTCTCTTTATCACTAGCTGTCTGCAAGATATCACTATTACAATATCCTGCCATTACCTAGAAACTGAATTTTAGCTGGAAGCCCCTTCTAACTTTTTTTATTAAGTAGTGAGCACCTAGCACTGAAAGTTCAGAGCCATATTGTGTGTGGTCATTCTTCTATTTCCTTGGGGAAAGGAACTGTTTCTCCTGTATATTCTAATTCCAGTCTGTCTGCCTAACTGCTCCAACCCCTGCCCTAGGACAGGTGCACATTAATTTATGCTAGTGTTGGGCTCCCCCCAACTTGGGACTCTGTCATTTATATTCCTTCTAAATTGAACTTAAAGAAACCTTTTCTTTCTTTGTTCATTTGGTTAATGTCATCTCCTGCCAAAAAAATTGATGGTAGAACTTAATTACCTAAAGGGCTCACCTCCAAACTCAGCCAGGCTTTTACGACCCTCCATCAGTTGGCTCTGTCTTAATTTAGATAAGTTATTCCTGATTATTCCCCAATACACTATATTCATTCTAGCCTCCCCATATTCCCTATATATGGGAGACTTCTCCTCACTTCTACCCAAAAACTATAGGTTCTTGAGGAACCAGCTTAAATATCATCAAGTCCATCAGTCCACCATCAATCTCCCTCTCCTTTTAACCTCTAAAACATTAAAGCCTCTGCCAGAAAATTTAGCACACATATCCTAATGATTCATGTTTTAGTCTGAATTAAATGGTTGAGAGACCAGATGTTATATTTATTTTGTTTACCTCTCAGCACCTAACCCAGTGTTGAGAATCCAATAGGTACTCTGTCATCTACATATGTATGTATGTATATATGCATCTATCTATTTCTCTGTTATGTATCAGTCATCTATTTCTCATTATTCTGTTCTCTTCTTGCTCACAAGATGAGTCCTTGTTGTCTCCACCCTAACCTAAATTACTCATGCTTTTTGTTCTTCATCTCTTCCCTATCACCACTCCCAATAAAAACAAAAAACAAATTTAATTTACAATCTTACCTTAAAAATCTTACCTAAAACTCAGTGCAAGAATGCATGTGACTTTTTGATAGGCTCAAAGTTGTTAGAAAAACCAAGATAAATACTACCAGAAGATGAATGTGGAAGATGTGAAAAAACTGAGAACCTCAAAAGTTTTGAGGTAAAACTCCTTGTAAATCTTTGATTATGGTGAACATACTCAATCTTCTGGGACAACTCTGATCTCAAATATTTAGTTCTATTCTCATACAGTATGAACTATTCAAGGATTCAGAAAATGTGACCATCATACAATTAAAGACATTTAAGTTTTAACTTTTCAGCACATCCCATAAAAAAATGTAACTTAATGAAGCATTGCAAAGCTTAGGACTTGTTTTAATAAATAGATTAGAATTATTTATAATTAGCAAGACCGTTTTATGCTTATAAACAGGTGCTTCTACTTCTTAAGTGTTTAAGGAGCTTGAAAACATCTGTTCTTTTATTTTGCATCATTTCCCTTTTTCTTAAGTTCATAATGTTGACTTTAATTGATGAAAAGTTTTGCTAATATCAAAAGATTTGTTGGCATTTTTTCAAAATAATTCCATATCATGAAATGAAATGAGATTTTACTACAGTAGTTTTAAAAAGTCCATTTATTGTTATATTCACAAAATAAGTTAATTTTAAAGATTTGTTTATTTTATTTAATCATATTAAAACCCACTGTGGTTTTCTCTCATAGGAAAACTGGGGCTAGAAGAATATGCGGTCTTTTATCCACCAAATGGTAAGAGTAATGCTATTGCTTCCCCTAGTGGGAAACAGGAAAATTACAACTCTTATAGAAACATGACTCCTATTTTCTATCTTTAAATGGATAATAATTTATTACCTAAAATATACCTTCTATGGAATACATACTTTAATGAATTTTTCCACTTTTTAACAGGCTTGTATTAAAGTATGCATACCGTCTCTGGTTCTCCTTGGGGCCAATACTAATAATTGAGAGAAAGCTAAGCTGAGTTAGGTGTCTAAGTCTAAGGCACTTAGTTTTCCTCTGAAGAACATCAACTAGTCCACTCAGGACCCTCCTTTTGGCTTTGTTGGAGCAGTGCTCTAATCGCTTAAGTGGATTTCCTGGTGTTGTACTTTATTGTTCTCATAATTTGACCAGTATGGTATTTATGAAATAAAAAGTTTATGAAGAAATATATTACCAAAATAACCCATTTTGATTATATAAAGTGATCAAGTTATAATTAACTCATTAGATAGTAAATATTAATTTGAGATTATTCAGTAGTTTTTAAGATAAGCTTCCTGGAAAAACAATGTTTAGCAGTCCTTATTCTGTTAATATTGAGTTGCATCCTGAAGAAGTTCTTTTACTCCAGCAGCGTTAACAACATGAGTTTTGTAATCCAGCAGACCTGGGTTCAGATCCCAGTTCTGCCAGCTCACCCTATGACCTGGGGTAAGTTACATGACTTCTCTGACCTTCAGATTCCTCGTCTGTAACATGTGTATAACAGACTACATGAGATACAGTTTAAAAAACAGCACAGTGCCTGACATGTAGTGGGTGCTCACAAAATGGTAGCTGTTATGGGCATGTTTGACTACTTTCTTGACCACTCCATATGAAACTCATACTTGACTTTCATGGCACTGTTCTCCCCTTGTACCTCTCAGTGTGGTATACCATTTTCTTAAGAAGGTTGTTCCTCTGCCCTTCTTTAAGCACTAATGTTCCTTAATGCCCCACCCCATCCTTGTCCTGCTGTTCTTTTACATATTTTCTTACAGCCTTCCATCCGCTTTCATGGTTCTATCTATTTGATGACTCTAAAATTTATGTCTCCAATTCTGACCACTCCATAATTACCTCAAAGTTAACATGTTCCTTCCTGAACTCATTAATTTATCTCCCCATGCCCACCCACTCCCCCCCCCCAAAGAGAAAAAAATAAAAAACTTAAAAAACACAAACACCTGCTTTTCCTGTGTCAGTTAATTGCACTGTCTTCTAGCCAGTAACTCAAGCCTGAAATCACACTAGATTCTTCTTGGTCTAGAGCCTTCCAATTTTATCTTCCAAATATATCTGGGACTCCTCGCTTGCTCACCATAAATGCCGGCCTTGCCCACATTGAGACCTATCTCTAGCTTATTCTTTCCAACAGCCACCTAACTGGACTCTTTTCCTCTAGTCTTTTCTAGCTTTGATCTGTCTTTCACACTGCTGTCTGAGTTATACATCTGAAATAAAAAGTTGAAAATTACCACTTTTCTCCTTAATGTTTTCTTAATGCCTCCTCATCTTTTACCAAGTAACATCTAAGCTTCTTGGTATGATATACAAGGCCCTCTTTTGAGTTGGCCCCTTCTAGCTTTATTTCTCATCATTCCCCATCTCACTTTTTTTTTAATCCCAGTAATATCAAACTGTTTATTCTTCACACAGACATGCTCTCACAAAAGCACTGTGCTACTTCCGACCTCATGACCTTTCCTGCTCCTGTGTTTGGGATAGCCCATCCAACCATTCTTCACCTGGCTGTCATCAAGCCTCAGCTCAGGCATAATCATCTTCAAGGACTGCCTGAGGAGGTTAGGCTAAGAGCCACTCCTCTAGATTCCTACAGTACCTGGAAGACTATTTCATATTACTTACTATATTTTCTTGACATCTTTGTTTACGCTTTATCTTCTCCTCTAGATCGTAAGCGCCTTGAGATCAGACTCATACCATTCAGTACCTAGCACACAGTGGGAGCTTAACAAGTATTTATTTGAACTAATTAGAGGCTTTATGATTTTAGCATGTATGTATAAACTTTATTTCTATCTCCCTAAAAATTTAATTTTCTGATGCATTTTTAATCTTTGTCTAAGAATCATAAAATAAGAAAATAGAAAATAAGAAAATGAACGGCCAAAGGAGTTGACCAATGGCTCAAGTTCCTTCTCTCTGTTCATAGGAGAGTTTTTCCAACTTAGTTTAGAACATATTAGTTATTACTTAAAACATATGTCTAGCAAACTTAGTTTACTGGTTTTCATGCCACCTGCAAAAATAGAAGTATGGAAAGAGGCTGATACCGATTGGCAAAGTGACCAGCAACAGTGAGAAGTGAAAAATCAAAGGCCTCACTAAGGAAACTGGAAAAGCTTATCATTGGATTGTAGCATAGGACAATAGTTTAAAACCTTTATGGTGAACTCAAGGCACCAAGAAAAAACAATATTGCTATAATAAAAGTAATAGTAACAGTAATTATAGCAGCAGCAGCTAACATTTTGCAAGCAGTACTGTGCACCAGGCAGTGTACTAATTCTATTACGTTTTAACTCATTTAATCATTACAAGACCCCTATGAGGCAGGTACTATTATTATCCCTATTTGTAGATAAAGAAACTGTGACACAGAGTCCTAACTTGCCCAGCTTGGTGAGTGGAAAACCAGGCTTTGAACCCAAACTGTCTGGCTTCAAAAGCTATATTCTTGATCACTATGCCCTACTGCCTCATAAAATGTTACTGAGTTCATTATAGTGTCTTTTGGAAAAGGAAAGTGGGTAACACATTAAAAGGTAAAGACGTATATAATAGGTTCTAGAAAGATTTTCATTAAGAATAAAAATAGTTTGACTATATAATGGAACAAACCCACAGTTGTTCATAAACTTAATTATTCAGAATCACTTCTTCTCTCAGGGTTATTTTAGAACCTTACCAGTTTATATTAGGTTTCACTCTATGTATTGTACAGTTCCAGGATTTTTTTTTCATTGTGGTAACATATATACAATATAAAATTTCCCAGTTTAATCACTTCCAAGTATACAACTCAATGGTGTTATTACGCTCACCATGTTGTGCTACCATCACCACCATCCATTACCGAATCATTTCTATCACCCCCAAATATAAGCATTTTGGACAACAAGAAAGTCTAGTCATTTAACAGGAAAATAGACTATTTCATTGTACAAGTTATGGTATCCCCTATTCAACCTCACTTTTGATGTGAACTCTATTTCTTACTGTGTGAATTAGGTATGAACTGTAGTGCCAAGTTCCTTATGAAGTGAAATTTTGTTTGCAATTACTTCCCATTACTACATCAGAGATGTGTTCCTTCCCTGTCCACAAAAATAACCAAAATAAATCTCCCAGAAGAACTTAGCAACATTTTTATATTACCCACCCTGTTTTCAACCTCTGCCAAATGTCGGATTACTTTGAAATCTCAAGGACATTCCCACAACTACCAACAACAAAACGGGTCTGGCTTCCTTGATCTCAGAAAGATTTGTCTGAAGCGCACCGACATATTCCCTTTCCCTGACCTGGTAGGGAAACAAGGGGTCAGAGGTTTTCTCACCTCTCCACCTGTGATTACCTTCCCTCAGATGGAGATGATAAAGCATTACTCTTTTACTTCATTTGAGGCAGTGTCAGTGGATAGACTTTCTCTAAACAGCTGACAAGCAAAATTTCTGGAATAAGGGAAATTTCTTATGAAAATTTTATAAGCTTTTCTTTTTTTTTTCTTTTTTTAACTTTTTAATTATATTTTTAAATTATAGAAGTTGTAGGTTTACAGAAAAATCATGTAAAAAATACTTTTCATTAGTATGGTACCTTTGTTACAACTGCTGAAAGAATATTAAAATAGTATTATTAAGTATAGTCCATAGTTTACATTAAGTCTTTATTTTTCCCATATACTACCTTACTATTAACACCTGGTATAATACTGTACATTTGTTACAATTCATAAAAGAACATTCTTATCCTTGTATTCTTTTTTTTTTTTTTTCCACATTTCTCAATTAAATGTACTGGATACATATAACTTTTTTTTTTTTTAAATCATACAATATGTTACACTATATATTTGGTTCATAGTAATGCATTCATACAATATTTGTCCTTTTGTGTCTGGCTTGCTTCGCTCAAGATAATGTCCTCCAGGTTCATCCATGTTGTCATATGCTTTACAACTTCATTTTTTCTTACAGCTGCATAATAGTCCATCGTGTGAATAGACCACAGTTTGTTTATCCATTCGTTTTTTGATAGACACCTGGGTTGTTTCCAGCTTTTGGCAATGGTGAATAATATTGCTATGAACATCGGTGTGCAGATGTCTGTTCGTGTCACTGCTCTCAATTCTTCTGAGTCTATACCCAGTAGTTGTATTGCCAGGTCACGTGGCAAGTCTATATTCAACTTCTTTAGCAACTGCCAAACAGTCCTCCACAGTGGCTGTACCATTCTGCATTCCCACCAACAGTGAAGAAGTGTTCGTATCTCTCCACATCCTCTCCAACACTTGTAGTTCTCTGTCTTTTTAATAGTGGCCATTCTGATAGGTGTGAAGTGATACCCCATTGTAGTTTTGATTTGCATTTCCCTAATTGTGAGTGATAGTGAGCATTTCTTCATGTGTTTTTTTGCCATTTGTATTTCTTCTTTGGAGAAATGTCTATTCAATTCTTTTGCCCATTTTTTAATTGGGTCATTTGTCTTTTTATTGTTGAGTTGTAACATCTCTTTATATATCCTGGATATTAAACCCTCATCAGATATGTGATTTCCAAATATTTTTTCCCATTGAGTTGGCTGCCTTTTCACCCTTTTGACAAAGTCCTGTGAGATGCAAAAGTGTTTAATTTTGAGGAGGTCCCATTTTCTTTTGTTGCACGTGCTTTGGGTGTAAGGTCCAAGAAACCATCACCTACTACAAGATCTTGAAGATGTTTCCCTACATTTCTTCTAGTAGTTTTATGGTCCTGGCTTTTATATTTAGATCTTTGATCCATTTTGAGTTGATTCCTGTATACGGGGTGAGATAGGGGTCCTCTTTCATTCTTTTGATTATAAATATCCAGTTCTCCCAACACCATTTGTTGAAGAGACTGTTTTTTCCCGTTAGCATGGATTTGGTAGGTTTGTCAAAAACCAGTTGACTATATAGGTGAGGATTTATTTCTGGGTTCTCAATTCTATTCCATTGATCAATGTACCTATCTTTATGCCAGTACCGTGCTATTTTGACCACTGTAGCTTTGTAATATGTTTCAAGGTCAGGCAGTGAAATTCCTCCCATGTCGCTCTACTTTTTAAGAATGCTTTTGGCTATTCGGGTGCACTTACCCTTCCAGATGAGTTTGGTAATTGCCTTCTCTAATTCTGTAAAGTAAGCTATTGGGATTTTGATTGGTATTGCATTGAATCTATATATCAGTTTGAGTAAGATTGACATCTTCACGATATTTATTCTTCCAGTCCATGAACATGGAATGTCTTTCCATTTGTTTAGGTCTTTTAAAATTTCTTTTAGCATGGTTTTGTAGTTTTCTGCATGTAGGTCCCGTACTTCTTTAGTTAAATTAACTCCTAGGTATTTGAGTCTTTTTGTTGCTATTGAAAATGGAATTTTCCCCCTGATTTCTCCCTCAGGTTGTTCAGTACTAATGTACCAAAACATTACTGATTTTTACGTGCTGATCTTTTATCTTGCCACTTTGCTGAACTCATTTATTAACTCAAGTAGCTTTGTCGTGGATACTCTAGGATTTTCTAAGTACAGGATCATGTCATCCTCAAACAGTGAGAGTTACTTCCTCTTTTCCTATTTGGATGCCTTTAATTTTTTTTTTTCTTGTCTAATTGCCCTAGCTAGAACTTCTAGTACAATGTTGAATAACAATGTTGACAGTTGGCATCCTTGTCTTGTTCCCAATCTTAGAGGGAAAGCTTTCAACCTTTCCCCATTGAGTATGATGGTGGCTGTGGGTTTTTCATATATGCCTTTTATCATATTGAGGAATTTTCCTTTTATTCCATTCTTTTGAAGTGTTTTTATCAAAAAAGGATGCTGGATTTTGTCAAATGCCTTTTCTGCATCTATTGAGATGATCATTTTTTTTTCCTTCAATTTGTTAATGTGGTGTATTACATTGATTGATTTTCTTATGTTGAACCAGCCTTGCATACCAGGAATAAATCTCACTTGGTCGTGATGTATAAGTCTTTTGATAAACTGTTGAATTCGATTTGCAAGTATTTTGTTGAGAATTTTTGCATCTATGTTCATTAGAGAGATTGGTCTGTAATTTTCTTTTCTGGTAGAGTCTTTATCTAGCTTTGGTATTAGGGTGATGTTGGCTTCATAAAATGTGCTGGGTAATTTTCCCTCCTCTTCAATTTTTTGGAAGAGTTTAAATAGGATTAGTGTTAATTCTTTTCGAAATGCTTGGTAGAATTCTCCTGTGAAGCCATCTGGTCCTGGGCTTTTCTTTGCTTGGAGATTTTTGATGATTGATTCAATCTCCTTAAATGTGATTGGTTTGTTAAGTTCTTGTATTTCTTGTAGCGTCAGTGTAGGTTGGTTGTGTGTTTCTAGAAATTTGTCCATATCATCTAGGTTGTCTAGTTTGTTGGCATATAGTTTCTCATAATATCCACTTATGATTCTTTTTATTTCTTTGAGGTCATTTGTAAATTCCCCCCTTTCATTTCTGATTGTATTTATTTGCATCTTCTCTCTTTTTTCCTTTGTTAGTCTAGCTAGGGGTTGTCAATTTTATTGATCTTCTCAAAGAACCAGCTTTTGGGTTTTTTTATTTTCTCTATTGTTTTCCTGTTCTCATTTTCATTTATTTCTCCTCTAATCTTTATTATTTCTTTCCTTCTGCTTACTTTGGGATTGGTTTGCTGTTCTTTTTCTAGTTTCTCTAGTTGTTCAGTTAAATCTTTAAGTTTAGCACTTTCTTGTTTTTTAATATAGGCATTTAGGGCTATAAATTTCCCTCTCAAGACTGCCTTCACTGAAGTTTTGATACGTTGTATTCTCATTTTCATTTGTCTCAATATATTTACTGATTTCACTTGCAATTTCTTCTTTGACCCATCGATTATTTAGGAGTGTGTTGTTCAGTCTCCACACATTTGCGAATTTAATTTTTTCCTGACTATTATTGATTTCTAGTTTCATTGCATTATAATCTGAGAAGGTGCTTTGTATAATTTCAGTCTTTTTTATATTCATTGAGAGCTTCATTGTGACCTAACATGTGGTCTATCCTGGAGAAAGATCCATGGGCACTTGAGAAGAATGTATAACCCGCTGAGTTTGGATGCAGTGTTCTGTGTATGTCTGTTAGGTCTAACTTGTTTTTCACATTGTTCAAGTTCTCTGTTTCCTTGCTGATGTCCTGTCTAGTTGTTCTATCTAATGATGTGAGTTGGGTATTGAAGTCTCCAACGATTATTGTAGAAATGTCTATTTCTCCTTTCAGTTTTGCCAGAGTTTGTCTCATATATTTTAGGACACCCCATGGTTAGGTGCATAGATATTTATGACTGTTATATCTTCCTGGTGGATCATCCCTTTTATTAATATATAATGGCCTTCTGATCTCTTATATTTTTTTGTATTTAAAGCCTGTTTTGTCTGATATTAGTATAGCTACCCCTGCTCTTTTCTGGTTACTATTAGCGTGGAGTATCTTCTTCCAACATTTCACTTTCAGCTGGTTTGTATCCCTGGGTCTAAGGTGAGTTTCTTGTAAGCACCATATGGACAGCACATGTTTTTTTATCCATTCTATCAGCCTGTATCTTTTGATTGGGAAGTTTAATCCATTCACATTCAATGATATTACTGTAAATGCACTATTTACTTCCTCCATTTTATTCTTTGGTTTTTATATGTTGTCTTGTTTTTGTCTCTCTTTTTACTCTTTTGGTTACCCTTTCTGCTATTCTTTCTTCTATACTCTCCTACAAGCCTCTCTCTCCTGTCTTTTTCTTTCAGTTTCTAAGGCTTCCTTTAATATTTCCTGCAAAGGTGGATTCTTTTTTGCAAACTCTCTTAGTTTCTGTTTGTTTGTGAATATTTTATACTCACCTTCATATTTGAAGGAAAGTTTTTTCTGGATAAAGAATTCTTGGCTGGCAGTTTTTCTCTTTCAGTTTCATAATTGAATCATACCACTGACTTCTCTCCTTCATGGTTTCTGAAGAGAAATCTGTGCTAAGTCTTACTGGACGTCCCTTGTACGTGATCATTTGCTTTTCTCATGCTGCTCTGAGAATTTTCTCTATCTTTGACATTTGACATTCTGAGTAGTATGTGTCTTGGCATAGGTCTATTTGGATTTATTCTAATCAGGGTATGGTGTGCTTCTTGGACATGTAAGTTCATTTCTTTCGTGAGAGTTGGGAAATTTTCAGCTATTATTTCCTCAAATACTCTTTCTGCCCCCTCTCCCTTCTCTTCTCCTTCTGGAACTCCCATGACATGTATATTGTTACGTTTTGTGTTATCATTCAACTCTCTGAACCGCTGCTCAATTTTTCCCATTCTTTTCTCTCTCTGTTCTTTTCTCTCTTCAATTTTAACTGTTCTGTCTTCGGTATCACTTATTCTTCCTTCTGTCATTTCGAGTCTGCTGTTGTATGCCTCAAATGTGTTTTTGACCTTACCTATTTTGTCTTTCATTCCCATGAGCTCTGTCACTTTTCTGTTCAGGATTTCAAATTCTTCTTTGCATTTCCTCAGTGTCTTCTTGATGTCATTTATCTCTTTAACTATATTGTCTTTCAACTCATTAATTTGATTTTGGAAATTTGTGCTCATCTCACTGATTAGTTCTCTCAAATTCTGCATCTCTTCTGGGACTTTGATGTATTCCTTTTCTTGGGCCATGTCTTCTATTTTCTTAGTATGGCTCATAATTTTTTGCTGGTGTTTAGGCATCTGGTTAGGATGTAGTTTACTCAGTTGCTCAATCTCTTTCTCTTTTATAGGGATTTGGTGGCAGGAGGCTGTGAGTTACCACGGCTCTTTGATTTTTGGCTCAACCTGGATTGTTAGGATTGTCCTGCTGGTTGCTCAAAACTGGGCACTGGGCCCAGTAATTGGTTGTAGAGTTGCTTCCTAGGGCCTTGGGCAGGGAGGCTATAGAGGCCAGGAAAAGCCACTCCTATTTATTTTTAATTTTATTGTGTGCACTTCCTTGGTCTGCCAGGAGATGGCACTCTTTGGCAGCTCTCAGTTCAATGCCTGGTCAGACCAGATCAATGTGATGGAGATTCCTGTCTGGAGGCTAAGAGTCTTGTAATTCAAACTTCTGAGATAGTTCTCCAGTCTTCTCTGGCAGCCCCCTCCCTTTTCCCAGCTAGGAAATATTTCCACTCCCATCTGAGTCCTCAACAATCAGTCCCTGTTAGTAGTGGAGGAGATTGGGAGGTTTGTGTATCTTTAGCCCCTAGCAGGCTCCAAGGCAAACAATGGTGCAGCCCCACCCAGCCTGGAAGGGCTCTTGGGTCACAGCAGACCAAACCTGTGAGTCAAAAGCCAAGTCAGCTCCAGGTTCTCTCTCCCCTCTCCTGTGGAGTCCTCAACAATTAGTCCAGGCTAGAAAAGAGGGAGATTTCTCCAGTCCTTTGCCAGCCCCAGGGCAAACCACTGTGTGGTGCCACCTGGCCTGGAAGGGCCCGTTGGGCACCGCAGCCCAAATTTGTGGGTCAGAACCTGAGTCAACCTTGGGCTTTGTCCCTCTCTCTCCCCTTTCCTGGGGTGGTAGATCCCTGGAGCCCCCTTTGTTTGTAGTCACAGGCCCAGAGGCCCGAGAATTCTAAAGAGTGTTGGGGAGGGTGCCGGCAGCAGCAGGCGCTGCTGGTTCCAACTCACGGTTCTGTCGTCATGATTTCCCTCTTTTGTCCCTCTCCTCTCTGGGTGGTGTGTAGCCTGCTGTCCTTAACCCTAGAAGATCTTTTTCGGGGCTGTTTCAGCCTGTCCTCTAGCTATTTTTCTGGAGAAGAGATTCCCGTGTCTTACTAGTCCGCCATCTTCCCAGAAGTCCCTATAAGCTTTTCTTGTTTTTGTTTTTTTCCTTGTTCAACAAGCATAATTTATCTTTATTTATTCATTTAATAAATATTTATTTAGCCCTGCTCTGGTTCAGATGCTGTTCTTGGTGAGGCATCCACAGTAAATAACAGAGATAAAGTGCCTGCTGCTAAGGAGCTTACATTCTAGTGAGGGAGACATATAATAAACAAGTAAATAATTAATGAAAATAATTTCAGAGTGATAAGTGAACAATGAAAAGAGACAGAAATTGATTTCAGGGAGGTGGGGTGGGCATGGTTATTTTAGATAGGGTAGTCAAGAAAGGTGTCCCTGAGGAGGTGGCGTATGAACAGAGATCAGAAAAGGCAGAGTGAGGCATGCAAAGAAGTGAGAGAAGACCATTCCAGAGGGAATGTACAGTATGTTTAAAGGTCTAAGACAGGAACAATCTTGGTGGTTTGAAGAAAAAGAAGTTGGCCAGGGTGACCGGCATTAGTAAGCAGAGCAGAAACTAGTATAAGATGAGGTAAGAGAGAAAACTTCCATGTGCCCCTAAATTTAATGAGAAGCCAGTGAATGTTTTTGAGTGGGAGAGTGACATCCTTTGATTAATTTTTTTCTAAAAGATACATAACATGAAATTCCCCATTTTAACCATTTTTAAATGTATAATTCTATAGCATTTAGTATATTCTCAATGTTGTACAACTATCACAACTATCTAGTTCCATACCTATTAAACAGTCATTCTTCATTCCCCCCAACCCTCCCAGGCCCTGGCAACCTCTAATCTGCTTTCAGTCTCCATAGATTTGATTATGCTAATAATTTATATAAATGGAATCATACAATATGTGGTCTTTGTGTCAAGCTTTTTTTTTTTTCACTTAGCTTAATTTTCCCAAGGTTCATGCATGTTGTAGCATGAATGTATCAGTATTTCATTCCCTTTTATGGTTGAATAATATTCCATTGTGTGGATATACAATGTTTTGTTTATCCATTCATCAGTTGGTAGGTATTTGGGTTGTTTCCACCTTTTAGCTCTTGTAAATAGTGGTGCTCTGAACTTGCATGTTTTTGCTTGAATAACTGTTTTCCTTACTTCTTGAGTCAGCTTTGACCCACTGTTATTTCTGATTTTAGTAATTTGAATCTCCTTTCTTTTTTTCTTAGTCTAGTTAAAGGTTTGTCAAATTAGTTAACCTTACCAAAGAACCAGGTTTTGGTTTTGTTTGTTCTCTCTTTTTTCCTATTCTCTAGTTTGTCTCCACTCTAATCCTTTTTTCTTTCTGCTGCTAGCTTTGATTTAGTTTTCTCCTTTTTTTTCTAGTTGCTTAAGGTATAAAGTTAGTTTATTATTGTACTTTTCAACTCCAGAATTTCTCTCATTATTGGTATTTTCTATTGGGATAAGACATTTTCCTGGTTTCCTCTAGATCTTTGCTCATGATTTTCTTTAATTATTTAAGCATATTTAAGACAATTGATTTAAAGTCTTGTCTACTAAGTCCAATTTCTGGGCTTCCTTAGGAACAGTTTAAATTCATTTCTTTTTTTCCTGTGAATGAGCCATACTTTCTCATTTCTTTGCATGCCTAGTAATTTTTGTTTGGAACTGGGAATTTTGAATATTATAATGTGGTAATGGTGGGAATCATATTCTCTCCTCTCCCAAAAAGTTGTTGTTGCTGCTTGTGGGTTGTAGTTGTTTGTTTTAGTGATTTTTTCTGAACTATTTTTTCAAATGACTGTTCTTTGCCTTTTGTAGTCACTGAAGTCTCTGTTCTGTTTACTTAGTGGTCAGCTATAGATTTGACAAAGATTTCCTAAACCCAATCTTTAAACTACAATTAAATTTTTAAAAATTCTCCTGGTCTTGGCAGATTGGCTCTGTATTAGGACATTCCTTTAATGGTTAGCCAGATCATTTGTAATTCTGCTTAGTCTTCACTTCCTGCTTGCACAGAGCCTAAAGTTCATTGGGGTATGGAAGCTTAGAGTCTTCTCAAGTCTTTCTGAACATGCATCCAACCCCAGACATATATGTGGCCTTCTAGACTCCCTGGTGTACACAGGAGCTTTTCATAGCCCTTCTGCCCTCATGTAGCTCCTTCTCCAGACTCTTCCTTCCCAGGAACTTTGGTCTGTCTACTGCTTGCCCTATCTGTTATTGCTTGCCCTAGGTAGCTGTGGCTTGTACATTTACCTTTAAATGCTTTGAACAAATGCCTCCCAGGAGGACACTTTGGCCCCAGAAATCTCCAAGGTCAGTGAAACAAAGACAAGCCCCTGAGTTGGTCCCTCAGAGAGCCACTAGACAGACCAAAGCACACAACCACATTTTTAAAATAACAAGGTCCACATTGCTTTCTTTGGCACAAGCAAGCTGCACCAGAAATGCAGACCACCATCTTCACAGCTGCCACCAAGCTGGGGAGTGAAGGATGGTATGCAGGTAAGTTAAAATGCCACATCAAGCATTTCCCTAGTCATTTTAAGTTTTTTAAATTAGATACCAGTGTTCTAAAATTATTGCTGGCAAAATTGTTGCTTAAGTAGAACAACAGAGTTTGGAATTCCCTTTTCTGGTGGCATCCCTCCTCCAATTCCTGATTAATTTTTTTAAAAGATCATTCTGACTACTATATGGGATAAAAGTGTCACTTAAACATAATCTCCAATGCCCAATAAGCGCCTTAACAGTTGCCAACATAATGCCTAGAATGATGCATGGTATAAAGTCACTAGTCAGGAAACACTATTGAATGAGTGAGGGGATGAATATTGAATAATAGAGAGGAACATGAATTGAAGCAAAGAGACCAGAGTTAAAGAAAAAATATACATAGATCTGACTGAGACCTAATTAAAAGTGATAGACAACCTTTACAATTTGCTGATGCCACCAGACAGGAGAAAATCATTAATTATTGGTGAACATCAGGGGTATTTCAGGACTCTAGAGCATGGTTCTCAACCAGGGGTGATTTTACCCCCAAGGAACTTTTGGCAATGTCTGAGGACATTGTTAGCTGTTACAACTGGAAGGGGGGCACTACTGGTAACTTGTGAGTAGAGGCCAGGGTTGCTGCTAAACAGCCGAGAGTGTACAAAGAACAAGAAAATCTCTTGACTGAAATAATGAAAATGTGTCTTAAATCTCTTTGCCAGTGTCAAGTTGATAAACAGCAAAGACCTTTAAAAATTCATTTAAAGTTTGATATTTAGTTTGGGGTTTAAATATAGCTTTGTTCTGATGTTTTGGGAAATTTGAAATAAAATAACAAAGTCACAATCTGAAGTTCTAGTGCAGAAAGATAACAGAAATAGCTAGAAAACAATTTAGTTTAACCATTGTCCTTATCCCTACTCTTACTAACCTGTAGAATACATGTAGAATGAAAGTGAACAGAGGAAATGATTATTTCAACAAACAAATTAAATAAACTGTTCTAAGTAATCCCAAATGAAAGAGTGTGAAAACTTGCTCTCAACTGGAGTGAAATTGAATTGAATCAGATGTAAGAGTTAATGGTACGACTACAAATACTAAGTATTAATAGAGTGAAGAAATGAAGGGAAAATATTTAGTAAATGCAAAGCATGTTAGTATTTGGAGTACTTTCTGAGTCATATTTATTATTTATATCTCATCTAGTTCAGGATTTATTTTTGTTGACAAAGTTTACCATTCTGAGCTTTGTCAAAGGACCATTAAGTCATTACTTTATAAAGTTAATCATATTGAATGGAATAGACAGTTAATATTTTAGACTTCCTTCAGATGGGTAAGGAAAGGTTAGCATCTGAAAATAAACACCCAGGGAATACTTGTAGAACTATGAGGGCAGCCAGATAAAAGGTAGTATCCCAAGCATCCCCTTGCCTTTTAGAATTACACTCTTGGATAGTGGCCAGGTAAATGAAACTCGACTCTTGAAAGACTGAAGTGAAGAGAGGCAAAGGAAAGGATTTTGAAAAACTGCCCAAGAACAAAACCTCTGCGGTCAAAGTTGTGTTCTAGGTGGCATGTGCCCTACAGTGTTAATAGATTCTTCACTGCTTCTTATGTCTCCTGATTTTGTTTGCCAGAATTGACTTTGGCCTCTGCACTCTTTTTTGGTGTCTTAAGCCTTAGCTGATCTTGACTTGGTTGAACTGTACCCTTATCTAATACAAAGAAAAAGTTTCTTAGGTTTAAGCTGATACTTAAATGTAGTACTCTTTCTTCTGAGAGGATAAAACAGCTACAGGTTATTGAACATCTGCTGTGTGCTAAACACTATACTGATGAACTTTAAATACATTAACTACAACCCAGTAAATAAGTTGGTCTTATGTATTTCCATTTTCAGAAATGAAAGTTGGAACTCAGAGAGGATTAGTAACCTGCTCAGAGTCAAATAGAATTCAAATTCATGTCTGTATGACTTCATTGGCCATTTATTCTTTCAATGTAGAGTTATTGATATCCTGCTATACTATATATATTACTTATTCATAAATGAATCTTATGCTTTAACATTATACTTATCATAGAAGAAATAGAAAACAAGCAATATAGTAGATTTAATCTCAATCATATCCATAATGTAAATGGTCTTAACACTCATTTAAAAGGCAGAGATTTCAGATTGGATGCAAAAAGAAAAGCCAGGTTAACTACAAGCTGTCTACAATAACAACACATTAAATATACAACCTTGATACACTGAAGGTAAAAAGAAGGAAAAAGAAAGCTTGGCTAGCTATATAAATATGAGACAAAGTAGATTTCAAAACGAGGGCTGTTACCAGGGATACAGAGGGACATTTCATGACAATAAAGGAGTTAATTCATCAAGAGGATATCGCAATCCTAAATATTTATGCCACTAATCATAGAATTTCAAATATATGAAGAAAGATTGATAGAATTTAAAGGAAAAAAATATAAGCCCACAATTATAGTTAGATATTTTAGCACTCCTCTCTCAGTAATAGATTGATCAAGGAGTCAGAAGATCATTTGCTGGGGATGTAAATTATTGCAGAAGTTTGGAGGGCAATCACAATATTAAAATGTGCTTACTCTTTGACTCATCAAATTGATTCATGTCCTAGAGAATAGCTTGTGCTAGACAGGTATGTACAAGGTTTGCTCGTTTTGCAGCATTTTTTATGAGTCCAAAATTGGTAACAATCTAAATGCTTAGCAGTCGAGAAATAATTATATATCGTATCCATTTTATGGAATATTTTCTTCAGTTTTTAAAAGAATGAGATGATCTAATGGAATGGAATGGAATGATCTTCATTGTCACTTGAAAAAAAAAACCTATCTCAGAATTAGATAGATAGATTGGTGGGTAGATAGATAAATAGAATTATCTCATTTAAGTAAAAATAAAACGTGTATGAATTTTAAAAATATATATTTATCACACACACACACAAAATATATATATATATTTATCAACCTTGATTATATTTATAAATGCTCAAGTTTTCATCATTAACAAACATGGATTGAACATTTCACTCATAGAAGATACTGTGCTGAGCACTGAAGATAACACACAGTATGAAATGTGGCCCTTGCCTCAAATAGTTTATCATCTAGCTGCTATATATTTCAGAACTTGGGGGAAATGTGGTGAAAATGTGATTAACCAAAAGTCATTTTAATACATGCATCTCTTTTTGTTGTTTTACAGTTCACTCTTTCATTCACTGTAAGCGTCCTAATTTAAAGTGTCTTTTCCTGACTAGGGTTTTCCTGCAGTTAGTAAATCCTTAAAAAATACTTGTAGAAGATGAAAATAATAATAAGGTCTTAACTTCTCACTATCTTAAATTGCTTTTCAAGCCATTTCTGCAGTGTCTTAACAGGAAGGTAAAAGTGTTTTTGCAGTAAGAATACAGGGATTTTGTATAATAGCAATATGCTTTGAGATTTCGTATTTAGAAAGATATAATATGTACTTGTATTTCTGATTTGTAAGGCATCAAAATATGCCTTATATTTATTAACTTATTTTTCTCTTTATTAGCTTTTTTTTTACATGTCAACATGTTTATTGTAGACAACTTAGAAAATACAGATAAATTTTTTCATTATTTGTTAAAAGTCTATGATCAGTAAAGGAAATAAAATGAAGTAACAGAGGAGGAAGGGCGAAAAAGATGGGTGTTTCCAGGAAGAAAAAGATTCAGCCAAATATATAAACAAAGAGAGGTGATGAAGAAGATGGTCTTTGAGCCTTCCAGTACTCAAAGAAGGTTCTTCAATGCATGGAGGATTTTAGTGTTCATGGAAAACTGGAGCTGGTAGCTCTGGTATCATGAAAAATACTGACTTTCAATACAAATCTGGTCTGGTTTTTAATTTTTTTATTTCCTAGAAAGCAAATGACCTTTAAGTTGGTAAAGAATCTTTGGAAGTTCCTCATATGTCTAGTTTTCTTCAAATCTCACAAATTTTTCTTCATTTGCTCTAAACTTAATTATTATGCATAAAATTTTAGAGTTACGTGGTACTTAAGAAATAGTGCCTTTACTTGAATGACAGGTCACTGAAGCTCAGGGGGTTCAATGACTTTCCTAAGGTTACCCAGCTGGTATGTGGTAAGCCCACCCTGGAATCCTGATCTCCTGATTAGAGACTAATACTTCTCTTGCTGCTTCTCTATACATCATTTATTCATCATTCTGTTTGTTTATTTAGCAAATATTTATTCAGTAGACATGACAGCTTGAAGTGTGTACTAAGATGAATAAAACACATTTCCTGTCCTGTGAAATAATCTGTCAAATAGCTAATTAAAACACAAAATATAGTGAAATCACTATGATGGGAATATGAACAAAGTGTCATGGGAATGCAGAAGAATGATCATTTAATTATGACTAAGAAAGTAGAAATGTTTCTCTGAGACTGTAGCTGATAGTAGTAAGGTTTTGCTCAGCTGAGTAGAAAACAAAAAAGCATTTCAGGATGTAGAACTATCAAGTTCAAAGCTGCCAAAATACAAAAGTACATAGAGGTTCTGGAGATGATAAATAATCTAGTGTGGCTATACCACAAGGGGCATGGAGTCAGGATGATGTAAGGAAGGGGAGGCAGAAGTATCTGAGGTTGCAGGACATAAGTGTGAGTGTTTAAGGTCAGACCCAAGGTTTTGAATTTAACATTATAGACACTTAGTCTACATTACAAGGCTAGAAGTGAGTTCCATAAATATAGGGATAATGTCATATTTCTTTTAATATCTCTAGACTACAGAGAAGGTTATCAAATATTGGTTGATTGAATGAATAGGATCTCAGTAAATATTTGGTGGATGGATGAATGGTCAGTAGAAACCCTTCAATGGATGAAGAGTTCTTTTTCTTAGTCTCACCAATATTTTTGGAAGATAGCCTAAGCCATTATGAAAGTTGGTTGGAGGCCCAAGAGACTAAAGGAGGGATACCAATAGGAGGTTCTTGCAGGACTGTGGCTAAGAGTTCATCAGAGCCTGAATTCAGGCCCTGACTGTAGGAAAGAGATGAAAGATTGAGAATTGGTAGGGGTAGATCCTCTAGGACTTCATATATTCATCTCACAAACATTTAATGAATATCTGGGCACTGTGCTGGTCATTAGGGTAGAAATAAGCAAGAAATATTCTCTGTACTCAAGGGGTTTATTCTATTAGAAGAGAAACAAAAAATGATTCTAAAACAGTGTGATATGGGAAGGAAAATAACATTGAACAAATACTACATCAAGTATTGTGCTAGTCACATTACATACATTATCTTACTTAATCCTCCCAACCTCATTGGTATTGTCCCCATTTTAAATATGAAGTCAGGTCTGCCCCTAACCTTTGCAGGGTCCAGGGCAAGAGTGCAAATGAAGGGCATCTACCATAAATCTAAATATTTAAAAGTTGCTAGTCAAACTAATGAACTTAGTTTGCCAGGAAGCTATGACCAATACAACACAATGGGCTGACTTAACCAACAAGAATTTATTGGCTTACAGTTCAGAGGCCAGACATCCAGAGCAAGGTGTTATAAGACCAAGCTTTCTCCCAGGGTCATTAACAATTGGTGCTGGCTTGCCACAGTCCTTGGGGTTCCTTGGCTTATCTCTGCCTCCCATCACATGGCAATATCCTCTCCTTTCCACTTTTGTGACTTCTGTGTCCTCTTTATAAGACCTCCAGTAATCTGGATTAAAACCTACCCTCATTCAGTTGTACCATACCATAACTAATATTAGCATCTCCAAGAGGTTCTATTTACAATAAATTCATACCTACAAGAATGTGGATTAAGATTAAAAACATATTTTTCTGCCACAGTCCACCCTCTGGGCACCAAAAAGACATGTTCCTCCCACATGCAAAATACATTCCCCTATTACAACATCCCAAAAGCCTTAAGTCATTTTAATAACAATTCTAAGAACAAACTCTTATCAGAATCAATTACGGGTGCGGTCTCCTCTGGGGCAGAATTCCTTTCCAGCTGTAGACCTGTGAAACCTAGAAAACAAGTTATCTGCTTTGAAAATGTAATGGTCAGGCAGGCATAAAATAGACATTCTCATTCCAGAAGGAAGGAATTTGAGGTAAAACAGGGGCCACAGATCCCAAGCAAGTCTGAAACCCAGCAGGGCAAACTCCATTAGATCTCAAGGTCTGAGAATCATCTGTGGATCAATATTTTGTCCTCCATCCCTGCTGGAGCAGCAATCCCACCCTTTCCAAGAACTGGAGCACCAGCCATTCTCTAAATCCCACCCTCTCCAAGCCCAGGGTGGCAGTGGACACTAGGGCATAGGGCCCACCCCTCCAAGCATTGGAGTGGTGGTGGCACTCTCTGAAAATCAGGGTAGAAGACATGACCTCTCCAAGTGCAGGGGTAGATCTGCCCTTTCCACATGCATGGGTGGGCCCTCTCTCTTGGCCCAAGGAGATCTCTTTAGTCCAGACCTCTGATTCCAAGGTTCTATCCTCGAACTTATTCTTCCTTTAATTCATCCCCTCTCTGTCCCTTTCAGTCTATGCTGGCAGCACTTCTGTTCATATAGAATTTTCAAGAATCTTCTCGGTTTTGCGAGTACTTCAAGGGAATCCATGTCATCAGACAAAAGGATTTTGAATTATGGATTAATGATGAGAATACTAGTGGAAGGAAAGAAGGAAAACAACTCTGACAGAGTTTTGGAGAGTAACTGTATTTAAGGAGTAGGCAAAATAAAGAGCTGGCAAACAAACTAAGCAGCAGAAGTTTCTGAGAGGCAAGGAGCTTGATCTGCCTGGTGTCATCAGTGCCATGGTTTGATCAAATTTGAGAAGGAACTTTTGGTTGCAGTGGGGTCATTAAGTAGGATGTGAAGAGAGAGGAGACCTCTGGATTTAGCAATCAGAAGTTACCGTGGTAGGGGTGGAAAACAATTTGCAAGGAGTTGAGTCTATATAATGAAGAAGTAAATGGAGCAAGTATAGTTTTCTAAAAATTAAGCTTTGCTTCAAAGGAAGGAGAGAGATTAGAAAACTGTTTAAGGAGCATGTAGGATCCAAGAAAGAAAATGGACTTCTTTTTATTACTAAAGTTTAATATAAGGATATTTATAATATCCTTGACTAAAAAGATGCAGTAAAGTAGAAGAGACTGAAGATATATGACCACTTTGATAAGACCTGCCCACTCTTTCCCTCCACTCCTCCATCAGCACGAGTGCAAGCAGGCCCCACCACAATCCACCTTGAGATCATCAAAACTAATCTCAGTAAGCTCATCTCCATTTATGGCAGTCACCACAAGAAGCCCAAGGCTTCCAGGTCAGCCCTTGTTCATGACTCTTAGCTCCCTAGCTCCAGTGGCTCTTTTATCAATAACTTTCATCACTCCATACTCTCCCTGACCCATGGCCTGTTGCTCTGTATTCCTCTTCCCTCCATTTTTTTTCTCCGTGGCACTTATCAGTATCTGACATACATTTCACTTATTTGATTATTTCTCTGACTCCATTAAAAAGTAAGCTGTGGCTCTTAGAACAGTGTCTGGTACAAAGTAGGGGCTCAATACATTTTGTTGAAAGATGCATAAAAGAGGAGGAAGGATCTCGGGGGGGGGGGGAACCAGCAAGATGGTGGCAGAATAAGGACCTCCTAGATTACAGGGCAGTTAGTAATCACCCAGAACTATCTAAAGCACCTGTTTGGGGGCTCCAAGAGACCAGAAGTGCATCATGCAACACCCTTGAAAGATAGGAAGGAGGAGACTGCCCATCTGCAGAGAAGATTCATGAGTAGAGCACTCCACGCCCTGGAGGCCGGTGCTCATCCTCCACTGGTGGCACCCGCTGCCTCGGGAGCTATTCCAGGGCTGGAATTGGCAGCTCCACTTCCCAAAATGGTGAAGGAAGCGACAGTTGGGCACCAACTTCAGCTATTGATTAGTAAATTCAGCAGTCTAAAGTATAATCCTAAGACCAGCTAAAGTTTAACCCTGTCCAAGTCAGAAAGAGGCCAGTAGCCACCATCTTAACTCCACGCCTGACACGAGGGGAAGTGGGGCTGACTGAAAATCACAGTGCTGGTGGTGACCGGCTTCTTTCCATCTAGATCAGATTGCAGCTCTAGACTAAGCCCCAGCCCCACCTCCAGCAGAGAGGAAGCTGGAGGGACCTGCGACAGCCTTTCTGGGAAAATACAGGCCACACTGCAGAGGCGGATGATCATCCTACTCTTGCGATGCAAACTACCTCAGGAGCTATTCTGTAGCAGGAATTGGAAGCTCCATTTCCCAAACACGGAAGAGACGGTTGGCCACCGAATTCAGCTTCTGATTAGTAAATTCGACTGGCTAAAGTAAAACCCTAAGAAGAGCTAAAATTTGAACCTGTCCAAGTAGGAAAGAGGATGGTAGCTGCCATTTTGACTCCACCCCCAGCATGAGGGGAAGCCAGGCTGACTGAAAATCACAGTGATGGTAGAGACCGGCTTCTTTCACCCAGGTCGGCCTGCAGCCCTAGCCTAGGCTTCGGTCCCGCCTCTAAAAGAGAGGAAGCTGGTGAGCCCTGCACCAGCTTCTCCGGGTAACTGCAGGTATATTCAGCTGGCACAGACTGAATAGTCGGAAGTCAACCTGGACAACTGCAGTCATTTTGGACCTGCACAGCATAGATTGCTGCCCACATCTGTAGCTCCATCTCCACCCCAGGGAGGGGAGAAAGAGGCATGAAGCTTCATCAGGCTCTGGGCAACTACAGTCTAGGCCTGCACAACTTGGATTATTACACACAGCTGTGGCTCTGTCCCTATCTCTGGCAAAGGAGAAAGTTGGGAGGAACTTCATCAGTCCATGGGGTAATGAGGGCAGCTAGAGCCTCCAGAGCTTGCAGCACTAACTACATCCTTGGCTCCTACTACACAATCAGCAAGGGAGAAAATGGCAAAAAAAAAAAACCCCTAAATTAAAGAGAGAAACTGCACCTGGAATAAATCATCTAGTAAGCCAGACGCCAAGACACCAACAAAAAATTAAAATCCACACCAAGAAACAGGAATATATGGCCCAGTTAAAGAAACAAGATAAGCCTCCAGATGACATGAAGGAGTTGAGACAACTAATCATATATGTTTAAACAACTCTCCTTAATAAATTCAATGAAATGACTAAAGAGATTAAGGATATTAAGACA
This sequence comes from Tolypeutes matacus, assembly GCA_026826555.1. Lineage (NCBI taxonomy): Eukaryota > Metazoa > Chordata > Mammalia > Cingulata > Chlamyphoridae > Tolypeutes > Tolypeutes matacus. The sequence continues at coordinate 4,324,142 of JAKSZT010052319.1, read as the reverse complement.
TTGGATGAGCACATAGAATTTGAAAGCATACATAGAAAAATAGCAGCTCTTACAGGAACGAAAGTTGCAATAAATGAAATTAAAAATACACTGGAAACATATAATAGCAGATACGAGGAGGCAAAAGAAAGGATTGGTGAGCTTGAAGAAATGGCCTCTGAAAGCAAACATACAAAAGAACAGATGAAGAAAAAAATGGAAAAAATCAAACAAGTTCTCAAGGAACTAAACAACAGTAAGAGACGTGCAAACATACATGACATGGGTGTTCCAGAAGGAGAAGAGAAGGAAAGGGGGCAGAAGAATTATTTGAAGAAATAATGGTAGAAAATTTCCCAACCCTATTGAAAGACATAGATATCCATGTCCAAGAAGCACAACGTACTCCCATCCGAATAAATCCAAATAGACCAACTCCGAGACACATATTAATCAGAATGTCAAATGCCAAAGACAAAGAGAGAATTCTGAGAGCAGCAAGTGAAAAGCAATGTATAACATATAAGGGCTACCTAATAAGATTAAGTGCCAATTTCTCATCAGAAACCATGGAGGCAAGAAGATAGTGGCATGATATATTTAAGATACTGGAAGAGAAAAACTTACAGCCAAAAATCTTATATCTGGCAAGATTGTCTTTCAAAAAAATGAGGGTGAATTTAGAATATTCACAGAAAAACAAACTGAGAGAGTTTGTAACCAAGAGACTGGCTTTGGAGGAAATACTAAAGGGTGTGCTATAGTCTGAAAAGAAAAGACAGAAGAGAGAGGTCTGGAAGAGAGTCTAGAAATGAAGATTATATCAATAAAGGTAACTAAAAGTGTCAAGAGTGGTGATAATAACATATGACAGATAAAACCTAGATATTCAGGAATAAACTTAACCAACAATGTAAAACACTTGTATTCAGGAAACTACAATTCATTGTTAAAAGAAATAAAAAAAGATCTAAATAATTGGAAGAACATCCCATGTTCACAGTTTGGAAGATTAAATATCATTAAGATGTCAATTCTACTCTGATATACAGATTCAATGCAATCCCAATAAAAATTCCACCAGCATTTTAAAAATAAATGGAAAACATGATTATCAAGTTTATTTGGAAGGGTAAGGGGTCCTGAATAGCCAGAAACATCTTAAAAAGGAAAAGCGAAGTTGGAGGACTCTCACTTCTGGACTTTAAAATCAAAATACCTAGCTACAGTGGTAAAAGCAGCATGGTACTGGCGTAAAGACAAACACATAGACCAATGGAACTGAATTGATGGTTCAGAAACAGACCTACTTATCTATGGTCAAGTGATTTTTGACAAGCCTGTCAAACCCACCCGGCTTGGGCAGAACAATCCATTCAACAAATGGTGCTCAGAAAATTGAATATCTATAGCCAAAAGAAGGAAAAAGGACCCCTATCTCACACCTTATACAAAAATTAACTCAAAATGGTTCAAAAACCTAAACATAAAAGCAAGAACCATAAAGCTTCTAGGAAAATATCTTCAGAACCTGGTGGTAGGTGGAAGATTCTTGAAGGAGATAAGAGGAGGACTGAGATGGACTACTGATGTTTAATGTATGTAGAAGTTTTAATTAACTACTGTAAAAGTGTGTAAATTTATAGAGTTGGTGGTAACACATTATAGTGAGTAACAGCTGGTTTATAAATGGGGATGTGGCTGAATAGTCCAAGGATGTAAATGCCAATTGACAGAAAGCTAGAGAATAATCTAGGACTGAATAACACAGTAAACCCGGTGGATGAGAATTGTGGTTGATGGTACAGATGGAAAAATACAACTGGAGTGGCCTATGGACTGTGGTTAACAGTAATAATGTAATATCCATGCATCTATGCCAAAGATGTACTGTGTTGATAATGGGGGAGTATGGAAAAAGTGTGCCAAATGTACACTATGTACCTGGTAATAATCTAATGGTATTATCTCATGATCTGTAACAAAATGTTCTACTATGGTGTGGTGTGTTGATGGAGGGCTGTTATATGGGAATTCTGCACATGTGCATGATTGTTTTGTAAGTGTACAACTTCTGTCATAAAAATATTTTTTAAAAATAATAATAGGGTGGATTGGGGGAAAAATACACCATATGTAAGATAAGGACTATAGTTAGTAGTCACAATATTCTTTCATAACTTATAACAAATGTCTTACAATAATGCAAGGTTTGGTGGTGGGTTGATGTATTGGATCCCTGTATGATGCTATGCGTGTTTGCTTTGTAAGTTCACAACTTTTACCATACACTTATTATTTATATATGTTCATGTATAAATGATATAGTAACAATAATAATAATAGGCTGGGTTGGGGGAAAAATATACCCAATGTAAGATACTTTGGTTAGTAGTAATATTTTGAGGATGCTCTTTAATCATTAGTTAAAAATGTTTCACAACAATGCAAGGTATTGGTGATAGGGTGAGGTATGAGGGCCCTGTATGGTATGTATATTTGTTTTGTAAGTTCACAACTATTACTATACAATTATTGTTTATGCATGTTTATGTATGAGTGATATACTTCAATAAATTAAAAAAATAAATTTTTTTAAAAAATTTTTTGAAAAGAGGAAGAAGGATTATTGATGGGGCAGGATTCTGAGTAGAGGTTAGCAAACTTTATATAATGGCTCAGATGGTAAATATTTTAGGTTTTGCAAGCCACCAACAGTCTGTGTCGCATATTCTTTTTCTTAAATTATTCTTTAAAAATGTAAAAGCTATTCTTAGCTCATAGGCTGTAACAAGCTATGGACCTGATGGGACTTTGCCAGCTACTGTGAAAGAAAGTCAAGGAAACGGGACCCTAGAGCCCAGGTGAAGATGGTAGCTCTGAAAAAGAAAAGGAATTTGTCTTCCTATGAGACTAGTGAGAAAATGAGAAAACATAAGAAAGATGTGAAGAACATTAGAAGCAAAGAACAGACAAAGGAGAGAGTTAATGTCAGTGGCATCAGCCTTCCAGTGAAGAGGGAAGTGAGGTCTACAACTGGAAGAATGGAATAGTTTTGAAAGAACAGAGTGGCCAATAAAATAAGAGATGAGCAATAAAATTGTTAAGCAACACAGGATTCAGCCAGAGTTGGATAGCTTGACTCTATGGTGTGTACGAGATGAGAACAGGAAAATGGGAACCAATTAATCTTGAGAATTACAGCTTGTGAAACTAAAGAGTGATGTTGCACAAAATTCTAAAGGTGGTTGGTTGGCTTGGCATACTACTTCAGAATCATTTTAGATTTTCTTCCTATATTGTTTTAATAAAATTACTTATAGAAACAATGAAGAAATATGAGCTAATTTATGAATAATAATATCAACAATTAACATCTATTAAGGGGCTACTATGTGTTAAGCTACACCCATTATCTCGTTTAATCACATTATGTAGATTCTATCATTATCTCTGATTTACAAATAAGGAAATTTAAGCTTAGAGAAGTTAAGAAACCAAAGTTCTTAAGTGACAGAGCCAGAGGAACCCATCCAAGTTTCTCTGACACCAGTCCTTGCTGTTAACTTCTCTCAATAGGGTGCTGATTAATGAATTGATATCGATATGGAAAGAGGCCTCTAGTAACAAGTCCTGCCCTCATCCCTGTCTTGTTCAGCACTTTTATAATCTCTTAGATGAGGGCATGGATAGTGTACCTGTCAAATTTTCCAGTGATGTGAAAGGATAGGGAACACTTTAGATAACAGAATGAGAATACAGGGTTTTCTCAAGTTGAATGGTTTACCCAAGATGAAATGCGATAGAGATAAAAAGAATATATGGGAAGCGGCTGTGGCTCAATCAGTAGGGCTCCCGTTTACCATATGGGAGGCCCCGGGTTCGGTTCCCAGGGCCTCCTGGTGAAGACAAGCCCGCCCGCACGGCGTGGTTAGCTGACCCACCGAGCACAAGCAGCAAGGGGGGGATAAATGAATAAATAAATAAAATCTTAAAAAAAAAAAAAGAATATAATCCTTTACTTGGGTCCAGAAACAACTGCACAAGTGCAGTGGGAGTCTAGGGAGAAAAAATGCTTGAAGGTTTTAGTCACCTCACTCTAAGTACTGTGATGAACTGAATGAAGCTTGTCTGGAGGAAAATAGAATAGGGCAGCTATTCAAAACCACTTCATCTGAAGGACAATTAAAGGGACTCATAAAGTCTTAGAGCAGAATGACCTGGTGGTGATAGGGAAAGGGGAGTGGTAATAGGAATGATCATTGTCTTCAAGTATTCCTGAAAGTTTTCATTTAGGAGATAAATTAGACTCGTTCTATGTGACCTTTGTGGTCAGAACTAAGAATAGTAAGTGGGATTACACAGAGCCAGAGTTTGACTCAGTATGAGAAATAACTTACCCCAAAATAGACTGTTCAAAATCACGGGCTGAATTGAGAATTGATGTTTTCCCTATTGCTGGAAGTGTTTTAAGTTGAGACGGAACAATATTTATTAGAACTTGCTCTAAGTGTTCTAAAGACTACTAGCACTAAGAGTTTTTTGCCTCTGAACATGTCATATGAATAAAGCATTTCTATACTATTTTTCAAAGAGCAAAACTTCTTGAGTTTCTTCTGTACTGTGTTTGCAACCTGATTTAGTACAGTGTTAGATATACAGTGTATATATTAACAACTCGTTTTGAAGTTAAACTGTATAAATTCTAATTTTTCGCTTGGAGGGTGACAAGATGTTTATCATACCCAGTTAAGCTTTTAATATGTCTTTGAAAAGAATGTATATTTTATTTGTGTACAATTCTTGCCAAAGATTATACTGAAATTGTACCATAGTCCTGTCAATATTTTCCCTGAGCCATATCCCATGATATAATTTTCAGTAAGTTTACAAAGGATTGTGGGTATACAAGAAGTGCCCTGAAAAATCTCACTTGTCTTTTTATAGGTTGGATTCTAATATATAGGAAGGATATAACCTATTGACTTTCTGAGATCATCATACTATTCTTTTAGGTAGTTGAAAATCTTAGTTCTGTCATCTGCCTTGTTACGTTTTTGACCTGGGTTTTTTTGTAAAAATATATTCAGAGTTTTTAATTTTTCAAAATTGTCAATAGAGAGTTAATTGGATATATGTTGAAAAACTCTGATTTACTCTTCTAAAGGTATTCAAAAAAAGCACATCTTATTGGTGACCATAAGTCTTTCTGACATTCATGAAGAAAGACAAAGCAAAAAATAGGACACCTTTTTATTTTCAGCTTTAATCTTCTCAAGTTTACTTAATAATTCAGTGGTTGTATTACTTATTGAAAATAATTACTTTTTTTTTTTTTAGGTGTGATCCCTTTTCATGGATTTTCAATGTATGGTAAGTTGGCCTTAAAATAGGCATTATTTTTATTATACTTTAGAAAATTAAATACAAAGATCACACTTTCTATCACATCACCCACACACTTAACAAGTTACTGTGAATATTTTAAAATATTGAGCTAGTATTTGTTTAAGTGTCCAATTTTTAAAAATTAAAAAGTAAAGGGTCATCACAATGCTCATATGATGATTACTTGGCAAATTAGAATTAGAACATTCTATGAAAATGGTTCCCTTGCTTACCATTTTCTGATCCAGTGGAAACTCAATACACATTGATATTTAGTTTTAATGGATGTAAAAGGAGGTTACTTAAGTTGCTGAACTAATTTTCGTTAAGAGTCATTAGAGGGAAGCGGCTGTGGCTCAATCAGTGGGGCTCCCGTTTACCATATGGGAGGCCCCGGGTTCGGTTCCCGGGGCCTCCTGGTGAAGGCAAGCCCGCCCGCACGGCGTGGTTAGCTGACCCAGCGAGCACAAGCAGCAAGGGGGGGATAAATGAATAAATAAATAAAATCTTAAAAAAAAAAAGAGTCATTAGAAAAAAAAAGTTCAGAAAAAATCAGAGCGGAGGGACACATTGAGTTGGAACTCATGATTTCTCCAGGCTACTGGTCTCACAGCAATAATTACATTAAACCTTTCAGTCAGCCTGAAGTACATATGAAAAACGCATGTGCAGGCTTGAGTACCCTCGGTGCCTTTCTGGCCTCACATGTCACTGAAGGAGGAATGCCATCGCTTAAAGAAGATTAGCAAGAACAGAAAAGCCGTCCTATACCATAATTTCTTTTTCTTTTTCTTTTTTTTTTCTTTTATTAAGCAGTTGTAGGTTTTCAGAAAAATCATGTGGGAAGTACACATTTCTCATGTACCCCCTCCTTCCCACACATGTAGTTTTCCCTATTATTTAACATTTTGCATTAGCCTACACCTTAGTTTTTAAATGCCACTTAATTTTTAAATTTTCATGCATTACATATAAACTTAAAGATTATTGTCTCCTTTGTTTTTATCGTTTAAAATAAACAAATACTTCAATATTTTGCCTTTGTAACAAAAATCAGCAATCAAGTAACACTTTTCTTAGTAAGAAAACCTATTTTCAACATTAATCATGGTGAATAACATAAAACTTTTTAAACCAGCTTACAATCAAAGTTTTCAATATACTTGGGAACTTTTATTATTCTATCCTGATGGTCTTCTTGGTCATTGGTTTGAATCATAGAATACTATATTATCTTGAGATGCCAAAATTTAATAACATAATATGTAATATTATAAAAAATGGGAGGGATTTAAATATAGAAAACCTAAAAATATTCTAAATAAAAATTTTCACCTCAAATAATAAAAATAGTAGCCTTTATCCTTCTATTTGAGGATTGTTTCAGTAGTTTTTGTTTTTTTTTTTAATTTTTTTTTTATTTTTTATTCAGTAGTTTTTAAAAGGTGTCCTTGGGTGATTTGAAGGACATGTCATGAAAGTTTAATTCTTCTTGTAATTCTCAGTGTACAAAATGCATCACTGACTCAGCTTCTATCTATTTATGTTTATGGTTATTTAAATAAGCTACAGAAATAAATGATGAAAAATTTTTGTTGTAGAGTTTATTTATACTATTTTAGAGAAATATTTTAAGCATCCACAAATGCTTTAACAGAAACCACTTATTTAGAATATCAGTATACCAGAATCACAAATCATCCCTAAGGATCTACAGTTAGTACTTTGCTATGTTAGTTACTGTGTTTCTTTAAAATAATACTATATTTATAAATAAATACTATGTTTATATTATATAAAATACTTTTAAAAATTGATTCAGAACTTTTCTCTAATTTAAACTGGCTTTCCCCTCTCCCATAATTGCAGATTATTGAAGTTTTATTGTAGGTGTAGTATATTATGAATTCAGAAATAAATTCCTACAGTACAGTATTTTATTGGATAAAAAGATGAACTAAATTAATTTTTATGAAAAAATGAATTTTTAGCCCTATTTGAATAGGGAAGGATGCCTAAAATAGAAAATTAAGTCATATAGAAGACTTTTTAGATATTATATATAATAAATTAAGACTTTCTCATTTCAAAGATATGTAAAAGCATTCATCATAAACAATTGTCTTATCTTGAATAATAGCTGATTTTGTCTTATATATGTTTGTGGAAAAGTGCTTATCTTAAAATTCTCTTCATTCCTTTACTGGAAATGATCACTGATGATTATTGAACCCTTAAAATCTTCACATTCACATTATAGGTTTTTTACATATCAATAACTTAAAAAATTAGAGGGAAAATATGCATCATTTTTAAAAAGGAAATAAATTCCAAACTCTCACTTTGAATTTATAATAATACCAAGTATTTGTGCCACATCTGTCTTGCATTTTGTTTGGTTGTTATTGCAATTAGAACATGAATTCTTCATTTTCAACATATGAAATACACTAACAGGATATTTTAGTAAGCAGTAATTAATTTTGATAATAAAATACAATTTTTAAATTTTTTGAAATGGAAAGGCATACCTGTCAATTTTTAAACATTTATAGATAGGTAGGTAGGTAGGTAGGTAGATAAATAGATATAGGGAAAATGTGTGTGTGTGTGTGTGTATACAAGCATTTACATATATATGTATATATATATATGTAGTTACTTTTAATATGTATTTAAATATTTACACCCCCCCAAACAAAAGAAAAACTGGTTTTTCTCTCTTGTTCCCTTCAGAAAAAGTAAAATTTCTTACTTGCAATGCTAGTTTTTTGTGATTTATCTTTCATTGATCACTGTGCACAACCTCTTATCCCAGATAATTAGAACTTTTGTGTTTTTAAGCATTTTAAATTTTTTTTACCATTTTTCCTTTTACTTCTTCAAAAAGAAGAGGACTTAAGTAGGCCAAATGATGTCCCTGCCTACTCAGTACCTATTGGAGAGAGCCTGCAGCTGCAGGCAGGATAATCCCATCCACTGTATCCATGGGATATAAGCCCCCCCTCACTTGGAGGTAGAGTGGACATCACCACCCCAGACTCTTCAGGACTGGGGGAAGAGCTATGGACTAGAGTGGACTTAATGGTATTCTGTTGTAGACATACTATGATTCAAGCAATGGAAGAAATTATAACAGTGAGGTGGAGCCAGTGGCCACTAGACGCTTTCGGGGCAGGGAAGGGAAAAGCAGTTTTAATACAGGGGCTTTTTCAGGACTTGGGAATCATCCTGAGTGACGTTACAACGACAGATATAGGCCATTTTACATCAGCATATACCATGCAGAACTGTGTGGGAGAGAGTGTGGTCTACAATGTGAACTATGGTCCATGCTTAGTGGCAAAGCCCCAGGATGTGTATATCCATTGCAGGTGATGTGCCACACTAATGAAAGATGTTTATGTGGGATGTTATGGGAGGTGTGGGAGGTGGAGATCATGGGAATCCCTGTAATTTTTGTGTAACATTTATGTAATCTAAGCATCTTTTAAAATATATATTTAAAAAAATAACAAACAAAAAAAAATAGTATAGATAATACAGTTTTATGTTTCTGCATTGTAAATGTGATTGTGCTGCCTAAAATTCTTGAGGCTTAAATTCTTGAGGCTTAAAAAGATGGAAACCCTGACCGTGTTTGTTGGTACAAAGTAATAATATTGTCGGGTCAGCATCTGACATTAAGACTTTGTAGCATTTGCTGTAGGATGTCTGATTGAGTGGACCCTTCTGGGCTTAATTTCCAAGAACTGAGTGCAAAAGAAAACTTAATTCAACATTTATTAGAGAAATAAAGTTTTTACCTAAGGATGGTTTTATTTTAAGTCTATGAAAACTGTCTTGATACATATAGACCAATGTAGGCCAAAGAGTTTAGAGCTGTTACTCAAAACTTTTATTTTCAAATTGAAGACAATGATTCTAAAAGCTACTCATAAGTCATCTTGTATTTTACTTACCTGACTTCCAAAATTTTAAATTTTGAAAAATGGCCTGAATCCTTTGTGGAACAAAGGAAAAATGAGTTGCCTGATTGTCACTTTCTTACTACTTCAATAAAAAAGAGAGATCAATTTGTGTAGTTTTTTTAAAGTTACTGTGAATTTTAAATATCCCTACATAATTCCATTGTGTCATTCTGCTATGTTAATTGGGGATTATAATAGTTTATAGTTTACTCCTTTATAATAAGTAGGTTATAAACAATCTTATTCATTAGTGGAAGGAGAGGTAAAGTGGCCAGAATTAACATCTTTTCTCTTGAAGGAACTGGTAGATTAAATTGTACTTTAAAACCTGAAGTTTGAATTTTAGATTATATAGTCTCAATTTAATGGAATAAATAGTGCTTATGATTAGAGCAATGTATGAACAGTCAGAAGGACTTTTCTAAGCAAGACAAAAACCCAAAATCTGTAAAATAAAATGCTGATAAATTTGATCACATAAATTAAAGTTCCTGCACAGAAAAATTAATTGAATAAATTAAGTTCAAAGACCAACAACAAATTGGAAAATTGTTTGCATTACATACAATGAAGGGCAAAATACCTCTAATATATAAATGAAATCAAACCACTGGACAATCAATCTAATTTTTTTTTAAAGTAGTCATAGGGCCCAGATTAAAAAGAAATAGACGGCTTATCGATATATAAAAGGCTATACTATCTCATTCATAAGTAAAAGGATATAAATAATGTGATACAAAGACACTGTTTTTCATCTATCACTTAGGAAAAGATCAGAGTTTGATAGTCTACAGTATTGGCCAAAATGTGAGGAAACAGGTACTTGTACAGTTCTATTGACTATACAAATTAAGTCAGCCTTAAGGGTAATTTGACAAGATCAAAATTTTAAATGTATAAACCTTTTGTTTGACCCAGCAATTCCACTTTAAGGAATTTATCCTGCCCAAAAGTGTATGTGTAAAATTATATAACTTTTTTTCCTAATAGCATAGTATTAGAAACAAATATTCTTCAATGTGGTGCTGGTTAAGTCAGTTAAGCACATACAAGAACTGATATTCAGCTTTAAAATAATGAGGTAGATCTGTATAAATTGACATGGAACAATCCTCTAGATATGAAAAATGCAAGGTAACAAATAGTGCATATGCTCCAATTTGTGTGTGTGTGTTTTAAAGATATGTACCTTTAGATATTTTTGTATTCCCATGGAAAATTTCTAGAAGATATATAAGAAATCACTAAAAAGGGTTGCATATGGGAGAGGAAACTGGGGATCTGCAGTAGAAGGTAGACATGTTTATTTTTCATTGTGTATCTTTTACTGTTTGAGCTTTTTTATGTCCCTATGTTCCCTTTTCAAAGTGAAAAAATATTTATGATTTTAAACTTGTCTATGAGTGAATATTGCCATAAAATATTGATTTATTCTTTCATATTTTGCGAACTTACTCATTTTTAAAAATTTAGTAGTTCTGCAATATTATCAATTAATTTTTTTATCCTTTCAGTTGCACCACTTTGCTTTCTATACCATGAACCTTCCAAACTGTATCAGATATTCCGTGAGATGTATGTGCGTTTTTTCTTCAGACTCCATTCCATCTCTTCTCATCCTTCTGTAAGTTCATAAAAATTTGGATTAAATCAGACTCTAATCTGTTCTTTTATTTCCTGGACAAAAATTTTCAGCAACAGCAGATTTTCTTAATCTCATTCAACTGAGAATTTTCCTTTCAAGAAAAAGTCTCCTGCTCAATTAAATTATAAAGCAACAAACTATAAATTTAATTTGTGATGTCAAACAACACATTTATTTAGAATAAATGAAAGAGAAGGAGAAATTTGTGTTAATTTATTTTGGGTAATAGAGAAGAAGTCGCTTATCAATTACATTTCAATTATCTTTTATATAATAGAAATGTCAGTATTATTTTCCTTGACATAGACGCCCACTTCTTTAAACCCGGATTTCCTCATCTATGAAATGAAGTTATTAGCATTTCTTCTGTAGTGCTGTAAGGAAGTCATCAAAGCACCCAGAGTGGTACTTGGCTCATAGAAGGTGTTCAGTAAACAAATGGTTGCTGCTGTTGTTGTGTCATTGTTATGATCATCGTCATTAACTCTTTGTTAATGAAAATCAAACATTTATTTATCACTTGTTTTCCAATTTCATATTTGGCTGGTTATCAGTTATTATACTAGATATTTTTATTGTATTTATTCAGTGGAAAGCTCCTTTGACCTCAGTATGAGAGTCAAGGGAAAGTATATTGGGAGTAGAACATATTTCCCTGTTTTATTTTGGCTACCTTTATCATATCTTCACTTTTGTCTTCCCATGAGCTGAGTAAAAGCCAAGTTTATTTGATTTCAATTATACTTTTTTCCCTTTTGTGCCTGCTTTGGTCCAGTTGGGGGTAACTGACTACTCTCCAGAAAAAAAACTTTAAATTGGAATGTTTGTCAGGGCTACTAAATTTCCCCAAAGTGTTACTGCTACTAAAATAAATATCTATTCTTTATCTCCCCATTTTAATCCTCTGTATTCGTATTCTACCTTCTTCCACCACCAATCTTATGCTAATATTTTGCTGGTAAAAGTTGACAAATAACAGAATTCCAGGATGTCAGATTTCAAACAAATGAAGCACCACCGATTATCTCGGGGTTCTTCTAAGACTACTTGATTTTTCTTTTGAGATGACTTGATTTTGTTCTTATCTTCCATTGATGTTTTATCTAGACAAATCAAAAGCGTATTAATAATTCTTCTCTTTTCTAATACCTCATTCTTAATATCAAATTTTCTACTCTCATTCTCTGTACCATTTTATGCTTCAGAGTTAAAAAAATAAAAAAACTGGCTGCAAGCACACACCCATGGTGTTCTCCCAGTGCAGATCCCCGAAGCCTGACACTGGGCAGCTCTGGATAGTCCTTCTCTATCTCCCTGCTGACCCTGAGCTGTCCTTTTTCAGCTAATTGATTAGGCCAGCCCTGCCTCTGCCCTTTCTTTATTCAGCGGAATAAAGACTTAGAAGTGGTCATATCCTTTTCTGGCTTGCAGCCAAACTAAAATATTTGGAACCATGACAGCCTTTTTTCTTCAGAAACTCAAAAAGAGGATTAAAACTTCCTTACAAAGATCCACTCTGAGGAATGCTGAGCTGCAAGAAAGACTTTATTCAGAGCTGTCAAGTAATAAATGCACTTGAAAAAAAAGTAGATTTCAGTTTTTTAAAAAATCTCTTTGTACTAAGTAATCAAGCATTCTTGTTGATAACTTCCTGATTCAAATTTCAAACGTCAGTCTTTCCCTGGGGTGAATTTCAAAGGAAGAGTAAGAAAAGCAGGAAATATTTTTCCCAAATGGTGAGGCAGCCCGGTGGAAGGAGTATTATAGAGGGAAAGAGCAAAGGGTATGGGGATATCAACAGGGAAATACCTGGAAACTGGAATGCATCCAGAGCAAACTAATTTTGCTGGGACCTAAGTGATCACATGTGGCTTGTAAAGTAGCAGGTTTTCTGTAAAATTGTGTTTTCCTAGGAGTCTCCGGAAATTACATATCCTGTTCAGTGGGGGAGCCTATTGTATTAAAAATGAGGCCCCCTTGCATACATAAAGAGGGATATATTTTATTTTTAAACAATTTCCTGCTTTTGACTCATAAACAATATAAGAATGTTTATGTTGATAGTCTTTTTCTCGTTTGCTATTTTTAAGTAATTTTTTGCCACGGTTAATTTTTAAATACTAAAATATGTATTTCTCTTATGATTCATTTTTATATCTAGGGTATTGTGTCACTCTGTTTGCTGTTTGAAACTCTTCTTCAGACTTATCTTCCCCAACTCTTTTATCATCTGCGAGAAATTGGGGCTCAACCGTGAGTATTTTTCTCTCCTAATAGAAGAGATCCTTTCACATCAGAAAGCTCTTTTTTCATCATTGTAAAACACTTGCAAAGATGCAGTAGTTCTTAAAAGAAGCTAAGCTTCCAATTTCATCAATGAAACAATAATTAGCAAGTAGTAAATTGTAACTCTATGTTGTGCCAAAATTCTTGGAAGAATTACCAAAATCTTAGTAAATTCTTATTTGCTAGGATTTTTGTGTCTTGTGCAAGAAACACCTATATGAACTAATTTCTATTCATAATGAAAGGTTTTGGCCAAAAATGAAGCCAAAAAAAAATTATAGAAACAAATATCCCCTAAGAAATATGATGATGCCAAACTTGTCAGTTTAAGCTAAATTTTTCAGAAAACAACCTACAAATACTATATAAGTTAAAGTTTGCCGTCTTTTAAAGGAAACTAGATCAATTACCTACCTATGGGTGTACACTGTGAATTCTTCTTCCAAAGTTTGATTTATCTCAGTATGAGTTATGAGTAGCTCTGGACTTCAAAATTATTGATTTTCTCTCTCTTTTTAAAAATAACAATGTCTAAAGCAACAAAAGTTTTGAAATGATTGATTAAAATTTGTTCCTGTCTTTTCCTCTAAGCAACCGTTTTTCCCCTATTAAAGAAGGCATATTTGAAAGGAGCATTAATTCTTTGAGGCCACAAAAGGAGTTAATGGAAAATAGCTTAGTTTAGTATTTATCTTCTCCAAACTTGAATCCCCAGCACCCAAAAAAATGATCAATGAATTGGATAGATAGATGAATGGATGGGTGAATAAAAATATAGGGGATAATGGGGCCGGAGGGGGGTGAGATTGAGATTGAGAGACAGACCCAGATTCAAATTCCAGCTCTGTTAAACTGTGTAATCCTGGGAAAGTTATTTAGTTATTTAAGTAACTAAAGTTATTTAAGTATCTAAGCTTTAAATTTTTTTCTTTAAATCGAGATAACTAGGTTGTTTTCTCATCTTTACAATCAAGAGAATCATCTCTCTTATTCCTAAACTTGGTGTTTGTATCCTCTCTCTGTCTGTTTTGATCAGTCTGGCTAAAGGTTTCTCAATTTTATTCGTCTTTTCAAATAACCAGTTAGGGGTTTCATTGATTTTTTTCTATTTTTCTGTTCTCAGTTTCATTGATTTCTGCTCTTATATTTTCTTCCTTATATTTGCTTTAAGCTTATTTCACTCTTGTCTTTTGACATGTTTAAGGCAAAGGCTTAGATCATTTATTTGAGAGCTTTTTCCCTTCTAATATAAGCATATTAGGCCCCGCAATTTCCCTCAAAGCACTGCTTTATCTCCACCCAACAAATTTTGATATGTTGTGTTTTCATTTTCATTCACTTCAAAATGTTTCATTCACTTCAAAATGTTTCCCTTATGGCTTTTCTTTGACCCATGGAGTATATAGAAGTGTGTTGTTTAATTTTCAAATATTTGGAAATTTTTCTTCCTGTATTCATTTCTATTTTAATTCTGTTGCAGTTAAACAACGTGCTTCATATGATTTCAATTCTTTTAAATATTTGAGTTTGTTTTATGGCCCAGAATATAATCCATGTTAATGAATTATGTTCTATCTGCACTTGAAAATAATTCTTACTCTGCTCATGTTGGGCAGAGCGTCCTATAAATGTCAGTGAAATCAAGTTTGTTGATGATGTTGTTCATGTCTCCTATATACTTCATGATTGTCTACTTGTTCTATTGATTATTGAGAGGAATGTTAGTCTCCTATTATAATTGTAGATTTGTCTGTTTCTTCCTTCAGTGCTGCTTTTACTTCATGTATTTTGAAGCTCTGTTTTTAGGATAATTAATCCCTTTATAATTATGCAATGTCTGTCTTTATGCCTGATAATAAATCTACTATGTCTGACATTAATATAGCCATTCCAGCTTTCTTTTGCTAACAATTTGCATGGTATATTCTTTTTCATTCTTTTACTTTTAACCTATCTGTCTTTATTTTCCAAAAGCATGGTTGCATCTGCCAGTGTGACAATTTCTGTCTTTTAATTGATGTGTGCAGGTCATTTACATTTACTATAGTTATTGATATGATTGAAAACTACTATTTTGCTAGAAATTTTCTGTTTGTTCCTATGGTCTTTATTCCTTTTTTCCTCTTTTTCTGCCTACCTTTGAGTTGAGTATTTTTATACCATTTTATCTCCACTATTAGAATATTATTTATACCATTTGTTGTATTGTTGTCATTGTTGTTGATAGGTACCCTAGGGCTTACAATTTACATGTTTAATCAGTCACATTCTACCTTCAAATAAACTCCATGCCTGGGTGGCTTCACTGGTGAATTCTATCAAACACCTAAGGAAAGAATAATATCAGTCATTATTTTGCTACTATCAAAATTTCATTGTATTTAGATCTCAGCAATTTGATTATGATATGTTTTGGCATGGATTTCTTTAGGTTTACTCTGTGTGTGATTCCCTGAGCTTCTTGGTTTCTATAGGTGTCTGTCTTTCACCAAATCTAGGAAGTTTTCAGCCATTATTTCTTCAAATATTTTTTCTGCACTACGTTCTTTTTTTTTTCTCTGGGATTCCTATAATATGATTGGTATACTCTGAAGCTCTCTTATTTTTTCCCTATCTTTTTTTCCCCTGGGATTCATATTGGATATTTTTATTAATCTGTGCTCAAATTCACTGACTTTCCTTATTTATTTCTGTTTTGCTATTGGAGTCATCCAATGGATTTTTATTTTGGTTATTGTATTTTTCAATTCTAAATTTTCCATTTGGTTCTTCTTCATATTAAAACTCATAGACTGAGGATATTCTCACTGTCCTGATTTTGTGATAATCAGGGTAGGCTAAACATTCACTATATTAGAAACCATGCATGTATCCCCAGACCTAGTTTTTCTCCCTAGGTCTGATTTTTAGAATGCTGGTGATAAACTAAGCCTAATTTATTATATGATCATTCTGTATGGGAAAAGACTGCAACTTTGGGCATCTTTGGTCAACCTTAAGAGATATAGCAGGGGGACTGATGTGCCTTGGGTGGATGGGCATCCATCTCCCGTATGGAAGGACCTGGGTTCAACCCCCAGGACCTCCTGGTAAAAATTTTAAAAAAGAAAAATATAGAAGGTATGTGGGCCACCAGGCCCCGCCTGTGGGTGAGGTGTCCGCCCCCGCGAGTGGGTGCACTGCCAGGCCCCGCGAGCCTTGCAGCAAGATGATGACATAACGGGAGAATGACACAAGGGAGAGCCAAGATGAGCCGCACCGAAAAACGAGGAACTAAGGTGGCGCAGGCGGTAGGACGCCTCTGTCCCACATCGGAGATTCCGAGGATCGAATCCCAGTGAAGGAGGAGAACGATGAGAAGAGAGGGCAGGAAACAGACACAGAGAGTTGCCCAGTGAATGGACACAGAAACAGCAAAAAAACGGGGGGGTGGGGAGGTGGGGGTAAAAATGGATGAAAGTAAATAAATAAATCCTTTAAAAAATGTATAGGGGAGAACGATACGGCCTTTAGTTAGTAGTAATACTTTGACGATGCTCTTTCATGATTTGTTAACAAATGTTTCACAACAGTGCCGGGTGTTTGTGGGGGGGTGATGTGTGGGAGCCTTGTATGATGTTATGCATGTTTGTTTTGTAAGATCACGATGTTTACTGAACACTTATAGTTTATGTATGTTCATGTATGAATGATATACTTCAATAAATTGTTTAAAAGAAAACTCATAGAATTATGCATTCAAAAGGATAAATTCCACTATGTGTGGATTATACCTTGATAAACTTTTTTTAAAAAAACTGATTCATGCTATCTATATATGGGGGTAGAATGTGTACTACTATTATTCTAATAAGGCACTATGAGAAGTCTAGTAAAATGAAACTAGTCAAAGTTAATAATTTAGGTTTAAAAGTCAAATGCTTTAAAAAAGGAAAAAGAAACCTCACCCTGGCTCTCCTTTCTCTCACTCAGCTAATAACCTCACTCCCTACTTCCTCTGTACCTCAAAATGTTTCTTATTTTCATACTTTTTCTTTTTTCATGCCTGTCTCCTCTCCTTTCCTTCCAAGGACAAGTCTACCACTGACATTCTATTTCTTTTTCTTTTTCCTTTTTTTTCCTTTTCTTTGTTTTTTGTTTTTGTTTTTTTTTTTTTTGCTTTTAGTCAAATCCAATTAAAACGAAATAAAAGAGCAAGATATGCATTCTAATATAAATTGTGTAAATGAAGTAATGTTATACTGTTTCCTCCTGTTTATGTGATAAGACACTCTAGAATATACCAAATGTTCTTAAAGGAGGAATAACATGATTACATCTGAAAGAGGTTAAGAAAAATGATTAATGACAAAGCACATAAAATTCTGAACAAACTCATTTAAGTATTTAAATACTCAGTGGCTGAAAGCTTCTT
Source organism: Tolypeutes matacus (assembly GCA_026826555.1). Taxonomy (NCBI): domain Eukaryota; kingdom Metazoa; phylum Chordata; class Mammalia; order Cingulata; family Chlamyphoridae; genus Tolypeutes; species Tolypeutes matacus. Next base: position 4,306,456 of record JAKSZT010052319.1, on the reverse strand, counting down.
TTACATCTTTAAAATGATATTCTAAGGCCAATCAAAAAGCTTAAATTTTCAATACTATTACCTACACGAACTTTGGTATATCAGAACAAAAGTTATCCATTATTGAGAAATTTCTAAAATTTTGGGGTATTTTTCGGTCATAAGAGAATTAATACAGTGACACCAACGAAGATAATCTCTGGGTCCCTTTCTTTCTTCTAAGAAAATAATACAGATATTTATCTATATAATTTTATAATAATCCCAGCAAAGAATTTGACTAGCACCTCTCAGGAGCAGTCAAGTTATTTTATATGCTAACAGATAGTACAAAAATGTGAGGGAAGTAATTTATCTCTTGAGGCAGCAGATCCAAAGAGTTCATTTTCTGATTCCAAGAGAGAAATAATGTTATGGAAATATAACCTACTTATAAATAATGTTATCTCATAAGGATTTTTTTTTTTTTTTTTTCTTCAGCAAAATGGAATTCAGTTAAACTTTCTGGTTGAACTTTTGGCATTCCAATATTCTCCTCTCTAAAATGAAGGTTGATCTAAGATTGATCCTTTGGCATTCTAATATCCTCCTCTCTAAAATGAAGGGTTTAAAGCCAGAGACCTAAGTTTCCTTATAAATTTAAAAGATTTTTCTTTGCCCTTCTAAAACTCCTACCTGTTGCTTTATTTTACTCATCCTAAGTAAACATTTGACTGAAATGTAGAAATATAATATAATGAATTGAAAAGTATCAAGCCATCAAGCACTCTTTCAAGTATTTTGAATAAAATTCCAAATTATTATGGCTTGCCTTGAATTGTTAAGACTGTTAGAAGGACAGCTCATTGAGTATATACTAATTAGGATACACTCTGAAAAATAGAATCTAGAAGTGAGTTTTCTGAAATTTGAACTATGACATGAAAGAGGGGCCAGCAGATATAATTCTTCCTCTTAATACTTTGAGACTACTAAGTTGAGAACTCATTGTTTCTTGGCACTGTACTTGCTTCTTATTTTTTATTAATTCTGGTAGCATATACAACACAAAATTTCTCATTTTAACCACTTATATGTGTACAATTCAGTGGTATCAATTATATTCACAGTACTGTGCCACCATCAACACTATCCATTACCAACTTTTTCATCACCCCAAACAGAACCTATTCACACATTAAGAAATAAACTCCTATCCCCAGCCCTTGGCAGCCTGTAATCTACTTTCTGACTCCATGAATTTACTTATTCTAGGTTCTTCATATAAGTGAAATCATATAATCTTTATCATTTTGTGTTTGTCTAGTTTCACTCAACATGGTATCTTCATTGTTCATTTATGTTATAGCATTCATTAGAACTTCATTCCTTTTAATGGCTGAATAATATTCCAGTGGTTGCATGTACCACATTTTGTTTATCCATTCACCTGTTGATAGACACTTGGGTTGCTTCCACCTCAGGGTTTCAATAAATTGTTTAAAAGAAAACTAATAGAATTATGCATTCAAAAGGATAAATACATCAGCGTATAAACATCTATTTGAGTCCCTGTTTTCAATTCTTTGGAGTATATACCCAGAAGTAGAATTGCCAGGACATGTGGTAATCCTATGTTTAACTTTCTGAGGAGCTGCCAAACTGTGTTCCATAATGGCTGCACCATTTTACATTCCCATCAGCAGTATATGAGGGTTCCTATTTCTCCACATCTTTGCCAACACTTATTTTCCATTTTTTAAAAATAATAGCCAGCCTAGTGGGTGTGAACTATATCTCACTGTGGTTTTGATTTGCATTTTTCTAATGGCTAATGGTATTGATCATGTTTTCCTGTGCTTATTGGCCATTTGTTCTACCTTTTTTGGAGAAATGTCTGCCCTTTCACCATTTTTTAATTGGGTAGTTTGTCTTTTTGTTGTTGAGTTGTTAGAGTTCTTTATATATTCTGGGCATTAAACCCTTGTCAGATATATGATTTCCAGATATTTTCTCCCATTCTGTTGGTTGCCTTTTCACATTCTTGATAATATCCTTTGATACACAAACTTTTTAATTTTGATAAAGTCCAATTTATCTGTTTTTTCTTTTGTTGCTCATGCTTTTGGTGTCATATCTAAGAATACATTGCCTAATACAAAATCCTGAAATTTTTTTTCTGATGTTTTCTTCTAAAAGTTTTATAGTTTTAGCTCTTATATTTAGGTCATTAATCCATTTTTAGTTAATTTTTGTATATAGTATGAGGAAGGGGTCATTCTTTTTCGTGTGGATATCCAGTTTTCCCAGGACCATTTGTTGAAGAGACTCTTCTTCCCATTGAATGGAGTTGTTCCCCTTGTCAAAAATCAATTGGCTGTAGATGTGTAGGCACCACTGCACTTTTGCAGCTTTTAAGAGGGTACTTGAGTTTTAAATACCCAGGTGATTTGTAAGACTCTCAAAGGAGATACCCTATCAATAGAACTAGTTGTACTTTCCTGATTTTGTCTTACTGTATGAAAAAAAATTGTACTAATAAAATTTATTTTCTTTTATCCTTGCTTACAGACTTCGTATATCATTTAAATGGATGGTTCGAGCTTTCTCTGGATACTTAGCTACAGATCAACTCTTGCTTTTGTGGGATAGAATCCTAGGATATAACTCTTTGGAAATTCTTGCTGGTAAGAATAAGTGCTTGTTTGTAAAACATATATTGTTTCTATAGTTAGGCCACTACCCTTTCTAATGTTCACCATCTTTAATATGAGTTTGAGTCTACAGTTATCTGTCATTTCTAATTCAGGAACATTTAATAGATTTATCTAGCTTAGAAGACAAGTACTGAGGTTCTGTGATCTAGATACTTCTGTTTACCTAACACCAGACTATTCTTAGTATTTCTTCCTGGCTCCCAGAAAAGTCCATTTTCCCTTCCTTTCTCCTGTTTTAATCCAGCCATAGCTTACTATCTCCGAGGACCTGTGAGATCTGTGTAGCTGAGTGTAGGTTCTACTCTGGACTACCCTGTCCATCTTAGCATTCTGATCTGTGTCCCTTCTCAGCTACTACCTAAAATCCAGACTGAAATTTCATCTCTCCTGGACCCCTCTTTATAATGAATTCAAAACCTTTTCCCTAGTCTCTGACATCCATGTTGATGGCTGAGTTTCCCCTTTTAGGTATTCTCTCAGTCCCTCCAAAAAACATATAATCCTTTTTTTTTCCCAGGAAGCCACAGATTCATCTCTTATTTAATAATTAAGCAGCTCTTACAATGGATATACATACAAGGCAATTTTACGATAATATACAGGGCTTCTATTTCTTATTATTTATATTATTTTGCTTTCCTTGTGCTACACAGACTCAGTTATTGGTATCATTGGGATTATCAGTAAATTCAGTAATAATTATGTTTTCACAACAATAAATGGAGAACAGGAAAGTCGTCAAAGTGCTGGGCCCAACTTTCTACATATTTTTAAAATTAAACAATTTATTTAACCTCTGTAAGCCTTTAATTCCTTATCTTAAATTGATAGGATTGTAAAGTCACATCTCTGGGCCATTGTAGGAATAATGTTTAGTTGAAGAAGACCCTTTCCTTGTAAAAGATTCTTTGGGTACCATATTAACATGTTCTTTTTTTTTTTAAGATTTATTTATTTATTTATTTACTTTTATCCATTTTTATCCCCCCTCCCCCCCATTTCTGCTGTTCTTGTGTCCATTCTCTGGGCAATTCTCTCCTGCCCTCTCTTCTCATCCCTTTCCTCCTGTCGTCACCAGGATTCAATCCCGGGAACCTCCGATGTGGGTGAGAGGTGTCCTACTGCCTGTGCCACCTTAGTTCCTGGTTTTTCGGCGCATCTCATCTTGGCTCTCTCTTGTGTCACTCTCCTGTTACGTCATCTTGCTGCGTGGCTAGGCTGGGCCTGATGGCGCACCCACGAGCGGAGCCTGGGGGACTCACCCGCTCGCGGGGCCTGGGGGAGCACCTACGCACGGGGCCTGACAGTGCACCCTATCATGGGGCCTGGTGGCACACCCGCTTGCAGGGCCTGATGGTACACCCACACACGGGGCCTGGGGGGCTCACCTGCTCGCAGGGCCTAGGGGGCTCACCCGCTTACGGGACCTAAAGACGCACCCACGCACAGGGCCTAGCGGCCACACGCCTTCTGTATTTTTCTTTATCTTTACCAGGAGGTCCCAGGGATCGAACCCAGGTCCCTCCATATGGGAGATGGATGCCCAACCATTTGAGCCACATCTGCTCCCTTTAACATGTTCTTAAGTGCTGAGAGGTCTATAGTAATTGGGTGCATTTTGAAATGGAAAGTTAGAGTAATAAAGTACCATGAAGATAATTATCACCCCAGTATAATAAGAGATATCATTTACTGATTTTTTTTTTTTTTTTTTTTTTATAACTCCTGGTGTCCTCTCTCAATTTTTTAAAAAGCCCATACACTTGTGATTTAGGTGAGAATGGTCTACCTTCATCTGTTTTGACTGAATGGCAGTGATGCATAAAGAGATAGAAGGAATCCTAGAGTTCATCCAGTATAACTTCTGTTAAGTATTTCTGACAGGCAGTCCTTATCCTCTATTTGAACACTTCATTGTTGGGTAATCCCTGTCTTATCAGATAGCCCATTTCATTTCTAGATGATATGACTTGTTAAAATGTATTCCTGTTAAGCCAAGATCATTATCATGTTTCTTCAGTCTTGAATCCCCAATCCTTCCCCAAAGTCTATTATTTTTCCAGGCTAATTAGCCTAGTTTTCTACTACCGTTTCTCAGATATCAGGATTTTAGACTTTTTGACAAATAACTCTCCCCTGGATATGTCAGAAATTTTAAAGAGTGTGGTATAAAGCTTTTGATATCATTTTAAAATTTTACCAAAGCACGTTAAAGAAGGAGGTTCAGTATACAAAAGTACTTTCTAATAATTAGGGTTTTCCAAAGGTAGAATGGGCTACTTACCCTAAAGGGGTAAAGCTCTCCTACCCTGGAAGGAAGGTTGAATTAGAAGGCCTCTTCCAACTTAAATTCGCTCATTCTGTGCCTCATTACTCCTCAGCAAATTGAAGAGAAAAAAGAAAGAAATGTATATTAAGTACTATATTTGCTTTAAGCCAGGCATTCTGTTGTGAGCCCAATACGTTAACTGTAAAGTTACTGATGAGTAAGTAGAAATGTAATCCACACTGTCACATCCATCTCCTTTCCCTGTTGGAAAAATTCTAGAACATATAAAAACAGAACTAGGCTGATAGGCACTCCCCTACCATGGAATTCAGATAAAGAGCCATAAGGGTAGATAATTTCATGTAGATACACACAAATTGCTTTGATTATAGCATACATTTTTGGGTATGAATATTTGGGGACCATGTTTTCTGCTCAAATAATCCTTAGAAATATTTTAGTAAGTATCACTGCTTGGTGAATTAGAACTTTTAAAGAACAGTTTAAAACAAAGATGTCTTAATGCTCATAATAAAGTTCCTTAGAATTAAAGTAATGAGAGTAGTTTAAAACACAAAAAGTAAGTATTAGAGTTTTTACATTTCATATGAAGCATGATTTCAGTTGAAAATACCCAAAGTATAGATCTTTTCTCCTTTGGCAAACTAACCGGTTCAGTGGAAGGGCTGGGCAAACCAAACATGAAACAGATGGAAAGGCCCTTCTGTGATATGACACCAAGATAAATAAAGGTTATGAGCATATAAACATTTTGGATGCTGGGGTCAATTAGTGAACTGTTCTTTTATTCCCACCCCACTCCCATCTCCCATGTACCTGTAGAAAAACAATTTCCCCCTATGAAAAACTCTTTTCCTGCTATAGCAGAAAATATAGCCATTCTATCAAGCTTTCATTAACTCTGTTCAAATTATACACAAAAAGGAAGTAATGATCACACTTCTTAATTTCTAACATGTCTCCACCATACAAAATATGATTTCAGATATTGGAAAGCTATAAAGAAGTTGCTGGTCCACAGAAATGTTTTCATTTGATATTTTTGTAAACCTGAAGCTTGGTCACTTTAAAGTACTTTAGTTTTTACCTTTTCAGTTAAAGAGTAAATTCTCTGTCCCAAATCTCTTGTATCCCTTATTATATATTGAATAATACTAGCTGACTTGAGTTTTAAAATTTTGTTTGACCACTATCATCTCTTTTTTTCCTCCAGAATATTCCTATCTAACTATTCTAATGCTTTTCTGCCAAACTGAGCAAATTCTCTTGTCCCTTAGACAACAGTCAGTGGTTGCTCTCTGCCTTTATCTGGGGAAAGTAAGAGATCTGCCTCATAACTTCTACTCCTCAGGTGCAACCACGTGTCAGAGTCCAGGGTGGCCATGGCATCATCCTTCGTGCCATCTCTGGAAACCATTCTGAGGGACAGCAGAGAAGAGGAGGCTCAGGAAAGCACACAGATGTCAGGGATGAGTCATTAGGGCTTTCTTTCAATCTCAAAAATGTCACCACAGCATGGTTAGGAGCACAGGCTCCTGAGCCAGGCTTGAATATTGTCTCTACAAATTCATACCTGTGTGATGCTGAGCATGTCAATCAAACTCACTTTGCCTCCATTTCCACATTAGTAAATGAGACAAATAGTACTTAACTCATAGGGTCAATGTGAGAATTAACTACTACCATTATTATTCCATAGTAAAAAAATGTATTCAGTGTATATAGATATATATGTACATCAGCTATACAGTATACCTAGGAATCAGTCTTCCAGATAATTTGAAGATTCCTTACCATTAATTCCCTATACTTCAAGGAAATGCACCACCACAACTAGTGATAAAAAAAGTGTTAAGTCAAGAGTCATGTCTAACCAGTATATATCCTTATCAGGGCCATCTGCCTCTTAATGGGTGCTTCCATTGTTGGTAATGAATCATACCCTCACATGAAGTTCTATGGTAGATTGTATATTAATAAGTATTGCATGTTTCATTACTCTCTTTTCATATGCATTTGTATAATGGAATCCAAATGTTGTTTTCAACTTAATATATGTAATTGACTTTAAAGATGTCCTGTAATGTATTTTTTTCTCCAAGCTTCAACTTCTTTTTCCTGTAACGAACATTAATATCAGGATCAATCCCAAAGAAGCCCTCCCCATGGACACACATTTGTGACACTCTAAGAAAGTTAATGCTGAGTATAAAAATATAAACATAACAAACTGTTATAAAAATGTAATAAGAAAAGCCTTCATTGCCATATTTCTATCAGGAAGCCTCCTTGATACAAATGAAACATGATCTAATAAATGTAAAAATTCAGTCTCCATATAACTTTTCAGAAGTGTCTCTATTGCATGGTAGTAAGAAACACCTGCACTAAAATAAACCTTAATTTATAAGACAGTCATTAAGTCTTCATGCCATTTTAAAACTTATTTAAATTATAAGTATGAAGGAAACAATCTATAAATGGCTTTTAAGACCATTGGATTTTCCTTTTTCCCAAAAATGTGGGATTCAGTTTGTCTAGGCACCAGGCACTCTTTTCTAAGGAGAAGACAATTTCCACTCATCACAAGACCATAACTAAGAGTGCAGGTGTGCAATCGTATAAAGTACTCGCTCTGAGCTTTCATAGTTGGTCATGGGCATATGTGCATAGCAGTAAATATGTCGGGCTGATGAGTAGGCGAGCAGTTGAAATAGTATGCATTCTTTTCCAGTACTGGCAGCTGCTGTGTTTGCTTTCCGAGCAGTGAACCTGATGGAGGTGACATCACTGGCTGCAGCTGAAGTAAGGATAAGTTTCGCTCAGATGGGATGGAAATAGTTTCTGAGAGATTGCCAGCTGTGGCACTTTAGTCTCAGATGCATAGGACACACGTTACTCATAGCCTAATTTTTAAACTTGGGTGAAAACCTGTAAGTTCTAAGCTAAGTAATATCAAATATTCAAATTCCTTCAATACTTGAAAACAGCCTTTTTGCGAAAGGGGTCATAAATAAGATTATTATAGGAAACCATTATAACCATTATAGGAAACTAGATATCTAGTAATTTTAATAGAAACTATCAGAGCTTACCTTGCATTCTCTGACTATCATTCATTTCCATGGTTATGCTCATAGAACAAAGAAAACCTATTTGAGAGGGTTGGAGAGTCTGTGTTTGGCAGATATAGTAATGATACGTAGGCTAAAAATACTTGATTATTTTTTATTGTGAGTTAATTATTTAAAGCTTATTTCTCTTCAACGGCATAATTTGTACCTGAAACATGGTTCAATTAAATAGTGGCTTACCATATTATTCTATTTGTTATCTCTCATAGAAATGTAAGTTGTATCCTTAAAATAGCTGCCTACATTCTTTGTTTAAAGGGAAGAGGATGTTTATGTGTCTTGCAACTGAATAAACATTAGTTCCATCTCAAAATTATTTCCTGAAGTCCGACACTCCTCATACTAGTATTAGGGGACTAGGATTCATAATGTAAGGTTATTTATAGAAGCAAGTTGAAATGTTAGACCTCTTATAAACTCATGCTACCTTGTATATTTGAAGAAGGCTCAAGGCTAAGCCCAGGTTATTTTCTACTGCACATTTTAGCACTTCACACATAGACTAACCTTGAGAAATTCAGAAAAAAGAAGGAAAGTTGTAGTTTAGTACAAAGATTGAGGACAAATCTGAAGAACTTAGCAGGTGTGTTGATGCCAGAATTTCACTGTAATGGTGTGTCTGTTGTCCCTTATTTTATAGCATTCACTTTGCTAATTAGAATTCTGATGTTAATAATTCCTTTTGTTTTTTGTTTCAGGCAGTTCTTGCTGACCTTTCCACTTTAAAAGTTATGCCTCTTCTTCAAATTTTTCTGTTTGCTACTGTCACCTGATCTTCTTCAAGGTCGCTGACCACACATCTAGGTTTTCATTAGAAACTAATCATGAACTATGCAAATTCTGCATAAAACCAAAATTAACCTTTGCATAAAAGCCAATAAAGATCATGTTTCCTTCACAGTTTAGCCTAAGTTTTTCACTTTTTGAAACAATTCTGCACACCAAATATTGCACTGCATGCTGCTGGTTTTCAAGAGAGAAGCAATAGAGATAATGTCTGCTAAATTGAGCATACTGTGTATCTAATCCTGACTTGTAAAAGGCATGTAACAATATATGCAATAAGAACTGAAAATACTGTAATAAACTTGAAGAGGTAATGTAGTTTCTGGGACAATTCTCTTATGTCAGCTTGTAAATTTATCTTTAGATAATGTATTATTTCATCTTATGACTTGCTCATCACTCAGAGCTGTAGTGGGGAAGAGATGGGGATGTGTGAGGTGGGATGATGGGGGAGTAGAGGGGAGACTTGAATAAGATAATGCTTTTAAGTTGGAATTCAAATGCATTTTGATGTTTTTAGCAACTTTTCTCTCACCAGGGATCTTCTAGATCCCTGTTCATTTTATTTCCCCTTTAGAGGTCTCTACTGGGAAGGTCAAATGCTGTTGTCTCTGTGGGACAGTATTTTATTCTATACTCTTTGAGAAAAGTCACAAAACTTGGGGCTGATCCCTTCAAACTTCTTAATTCCATCTCTTGGTTGGAAGACTTGACCTGCTGCAGATTTTGTTATTTTGGAAGTATACAAAGAGGGCACCCAAGAGAATGAAGAATCAAAACCATATCTACCTTTGCTGAAGCTTGATTGAACAAAATTTGCTTCTAGGGAAGGGCAGCTGAGAGAGACAAGAAGTAGGTACTAGAGCTGAAGGCATTATACAAGGCATCACTTTTATTTTGGTCTTTATTAAAAGTAAGAGGTCTTATTTTATGTTACTTTCAAAAAACCTACCATTTCTGTAATATGGATTAATACTATGTAAAAAGAAAAAAAAAAAAAAAAAAGCCCAAAAACCATTGCTTTTGATTTTAGGCTTAAATCACTTCATTTCATATTGATTAATGAAATCAATAGATATATATGCTTATGAGTTGCCTAGAATTTTATTAAGTTTTATTCAAATGTATTTAAAGAGAGTATATGTTAGAAAATATATAAGGTTTTAACATAAGACTGCAAGTGTGATGGAGTTTAATATACCTAGTTTTTAATTTGAAAATCTGTATTATATGCTTTTATTCATCAGGCACTTGACTTACTGAGGACTGAATAATATATTCTGCAGTTGATTCTTAGCCCCATTTATTGCTTTTAAATGGAATATAGTTATAATCATATGCTTTGTCATTCTGTGTGTAAAAATGCATATTCATCAAGAGGTCAGGCACATACTTCCTTCCCCAACACTGAGAAAATGGCAAAAATGTTAGGAGGAGAGAAGCTTTAAATGATTAAGGTCAAATACGTTCAGCTCTGCCTATCCTTGGCTTCTTTCTTTAGGAGAATATTCATAAGCATTTTTAGAAGAGGCAGTGTAGTGTTCTAGACCATACAAACTCTAGACTTGGAAATTCTAGTTCTAGCAGCAAGTCCTTAGATAATTTAATCTCTCTTCTCTGTAATTTTTTTGGGAAGAGAGTGTGGTTAGAAATTATTTTATCTGCTCATTTTACCTTACAGGGTTGTGTAGGACTACATGAGAAAATATATTTGAAAGTGATTTTTTTAAACTGCAAAGCACCAAGCAAATATAAGATGTTATTAGTAATTAGTTTTAAATATGACATTTTAAGGTCAAGCAATTGGGGAAATTAATAAAGATTGTTCAATTTCACTAGCATTTGTATAGATTTACTCAATAATCTGAGACCACGTCTTTAAAAATGGAACAGACCATGTATTAGCGGATCCTTTCATTTTCAACAGGTGGCTCTAGCCAATAGTTCTGAATCTGAATCCCAAACCAAACCTGGAAGGCTGTCAAACATTTTGCTGCTGCCACAAACTCATCTCTCCTCTGTGCTCAGGCTCATTAAGAACTTCACTTCTAACTGCACCTCCTCATGCTACCTCACTTAGCTGCCTTCCTCCTGTACCTTCCCAGGCTATCCCCAACCAAACCCTGATACACACCCCACATCTGCTCTGCCAGAGAGCACAAGGATCTGAGTGACCAGTGATGCTTATTATATAGTTATTCTAGCTATGGCCATTGGCACTGATGGCAAAATCACCTAATTAAGACAGCTTATATTTGGCTCTTCTGGATTTTAAGTCACCCACTGATACAGGGAAGAGTTTATTGAACAATCTTTTCTTATCAGAATGTTTTAGAAATACAGTGTCCTGGCTAACTGAAATTTCCAGCCTGGCTTAACTGTGCAACACTCCCTCACACTCACCATGTGCTGTCCTTCCAATTTCACCCTTCAGTTTGAACTCCCTCTACCTCAAAACTTAGCTTTATATACCCACTCTTATCTCCTTCCTTCTTGTCTCAGGAAGAAGTGCCTAATCCATTCCTACAGTTTTCTAAATACAGATTTGATTGTCACTTCTATGCTTAAAAAATTCAACAACTCCTATTGCTTAAAGGAGAAAGCCCAGGCTCTGTAGCATCGCAGGAAAAACTCTTCATAGCTTAGTCTTTCCATTCTTATGCTCCCACACTGATTCGTTATCCTATACTTACACCTCTCCAGGTTACATGCCCATTCCTCAACCAGTCATGACCAGGTACTTTTGTGTCTGACAGCAAGACCTTCCCCATTTTCAAGGTCCCACTCAAAAAAATCTCTCTTGTGAAGATACTCTGGAACCTGTAAAATAGAATTAATTATGTCCTTTTTGTTCTCATAAAACTGTGCTCACAATATAGAATAATTGTTTTTTTATATACATATTCTGGCTCTCAAAGTCACCTTACTCTCAAGCCAACTTTCATTGACCAGTTCTCTAGATATGGAAGATTCACAAAGAACTTTGCCCGTATGTGTTTGTATCCCCTGAGTTGTTCCAAAAATTGTTGGGATCTGTTTTTCTTAAAATACATTATTTCTCCTCAGTATCCATTCTCCTTTCTTACAAAATAACTCTAATTTTTATTTGGAGATTTACCACCTCCTTCCCCAAGCCAGTCACCATCTACCATCTCTCTAGTCACAAAGATTGCATCCAAGATCAGACCAATGAGGGCCAATGAATCTCAGTTAAGAGGCTTTCATTAAATCCTTCAGGGAAGCTGGATATAAACAGGGAGGATGCAGGGTCTGTAGCTGCTGCAACCTAAGAATGGAGAAAGTGAAAAGCTACCCCATTGATGTTGATCCCCAGATCACACTCCTCCAGTATACCCTTGGGCCATTTAGTTGTATGAGGCAGAAGATTCTCTTTAGCAGCAACAGAATCCTGATAGTACTGTCATTTTTCCTTATAGGGGATCCACTATAACATGGGTGTAATCATTTGGTATAGAACCCCTGTCTATACATGCTCAATCTAGAGGAATGTTTTTTTTTATCTTTTTAAAATCAAAGACACAACTATTACCTTAAGAGGATGAATAATTCTTTGTTCCAGAAATACTAAACTACCTGAAATTCCTTAAACACATGATATATCTCTCTGCTTTGACCCAGTGCCCATACAGCACCCTCTACTTGGAGCCTTCTCTTCCTTCTTCACTTAACTCTTACTTGTACCTCAAAACCCAACTCAGGTTTTACACCATCAGGGAATTCTGCTCCTCCTAGGAGTCCTCCTTATGCCCTAAATATACCTAAATTGTATCATAATCACGTGTTAGCTTGTCTTTCTCTTCCACTAGACTGTGAGCTCCTTAAAGCAAAAATAGTTTATTTTTCAGCTTTCTATCTCTAGAACTTAGCATAGTGCTTACCTCATGGTAGGCTTTAATAAATGTTTATTGAATGAACAGATGAAGTCATCTAATCTAATTCACCCATTTTACTGATGAGGAAACTTTCTGAGTTCAGGGTAATAACTTGTCCAGTGTCACACAGCAATTTTACCCACCAAGTTGATTTGCAGAGTTGTCTGCAGAAGTACAAAGTGGAAGAATATTTTGAAAGGGGAAAAATGTAAAAACTTCTGCTCAACTTTTTTGTTTGTATAAATCAAGTTTATTGAGGTATAATTTACATACAATAAAATGCATGCATTTTAACTGTACATTTTGATAAGGTTTGACAAATGTATATATCCATATACCCACCACCGCTATCAAAGTATTGAACATTTCCATAACCCAAAACAATTTCTCCTTGTCCCCCTTCCCATTTGATCCCCCATTCATCCTGGGTAACCAGTGATTTGTCTTCTGTCTCTGAAGATTTGATTTGTCTTTTCTAGGTTTCATGTAATTTGAATCATACGATATGTATTCTTTTTGTGTCTGGCTCAGCATAATATTTTTGAGATGCATCAATGTTGTTTCTGGTCAGTAGTTCATTCCTTCTTTTTATGGAGTAGTATTACATTGTATGAATATTTCACAATTTCTTTATCCATTCACCTGTTGATGGACACCCGTGTTGTTTCCAGTTTGAGTATATTATGGATAAATCTACTAAACATTTGTGTACAAGTCTTTTTTTTTTTTTTTTTTTTATTTTTATGGGTAAAAATCAAAATTCTCACAATACATACAAACATTTGCAAAATGATATATAAATATATATGCATATATGTGTATTTGCTTACAAAAATGTTATTTATATATATGTAGACACATATCTTTATTTCTCTTGGGTAAACACTTAAGAGTAGGCTTGCTGGGTCATATGATAAGCATATGTTTAATTTTCTAATAAACCTCCAAATTATTTTCTGAAGTGGTCATACCATTTTACATTCCCACCAGCAATGTGTAAGAATTAGAATTGCAGTTGCTCCAAATCCTCACCAACACTTGATATTATCATGTTAGTCATTCTAATAGGTGGTTTTAAGTTCCATTTCCCTAGTTACTAATAATGTTGAACATCTTTTCATACATATTTGCCATTTATATATATTCTTTTGTAAAGTATCTGTTCAAATCTTTTGCCTATTTTAAAGCAATTCTCTTATTTTTGAGTTATAAGAATTCTTTATTCTGGATACAATATATGTTCATTTGCAAAATTTTTTCCCTATTTGTGGCTTGTCTCTAAGGTTTCTTAACTACCTTTTACAGAGCAAAAGTTTTCATCTTAATGAAGTCCAATTTATTCACTTTTTCTTTTATGGTTCATGTTTTTTTGTGTCATATCTAAGAAATCATTGCATAACCCAAGGTCACAAAGGGTTTTGCCTGTGTTTTCTTATAGAAACTCCATAGTTTAAGCTCTTACATGTACACTTATGACCCATTATTTGGGATAATTTTTTAAGTATGGTGCAAATTTGAAAGAGTCAAGGCTCTTGTGTTTGCATTAGGATATAGAGTTGTTCTAAGATCATTTGTTGAAAAGTTTATCTCTTGCCTTTCATGTCAGCATCTTTGTCTAAAAATCAAGTGATCATATATGTGTGAGCTGATTTCTGTACTCTATTCTGTTCCATAGATTTATGTCTATCCGTATGCTAATACCACATTGTCTTGGTTTCAGTACTATACAGTAAGTCTTGAAATCAGGTAGTATAAGTCCTCCAAAATTGTTCTCTGGCAAAATTATTTTCATTAGTCCAGCTTCTTTGCATTTTCCAAATAACTGCATTTTTCTAAATCCCACTGGGATTTTATTGGTATAGCATTAAATCTATAGATCAATTTGGGAATGATTGATATAGTAACAATATTGAGGCTTCCAATACATGAACTTGGTATATCTATTCATTTATTTATGTGTTCTTTAATTTCATTCAAAAGTACTTTATAGGATCAGTATATAGTTTTTGCACATATTTTGTTAAATGTGTCCCTAATTATTTAACCTTTTTGTAAACTTTTTTTTATTAGTGAAGTTGTAGGTTTACAAAAATATCATTCATAAAATATGGAGTTCCCATACACAACCCTATTATCAACACCTTACCTTAGCATGGTACACTTGTTACAACTGATGAAAGAACATTTTTATAATTGTACTATTAACTATAGTTATTTCACATTTTTATTGCTATTGTAAATGGTATTTTTGAATTTCAACTTTTAATGATTTGCTATTAATATCTAGAAATACAATTGATTTTTTATATTGACCTTGTATCTTGAGTCCTTGCTAAATTTACTACTTCTAGTAGCTTTTCTTGTAGTTTCCTTAGGATTTTTTACATATACAATATTCACCTACAAATAAAGACAGTTTTACTTGTTTCTTTCAAATCTGTATGCATTTTATTTCTTTTTCTTCTCTTATTCACTGGCTAGAACCTGCAATAAAATATTGAATAAAAGTGTTGCAGCTCACCCAATTTTAAATTAAATGTAATTATTTCTTGAATAAGTGCAACAAATATTTTAAAATATATATGAATTTAATAGTTTGGCCAATTAAGTGATAAAATAGTGGAGGAAGGTGAAACAGATTCGGAATGAGATGGGGAAGATAGTGATAGCAGTGAAGATAAATTTGGTAAATTATGTAACTGATCATCCATATGGCATCTTCAAATCATCCTTTTAACTTAAGCAGTTAGCTTCAAGTATTATCAATACCTATTATCAATACCTTTGTCATGTTAATTAGATAATTGTTTTTGTATTACTTCTTCAGTGTTCTTTGTCATGTTAATTAGATAATTGTTTTTGTATTACTTCTTCAGGTGTTTTTTTTTTTAATAATTTTTTTTTTATTTTTTAAAAGATACTTAGATTACACAAATGTTATGCAAAAATTGTAGGGATTCCCATATGCCCCACCTCCCACCCCTCCCACAACCTCCCACATAAACATCCTTCACTAGAGTGGCACATCACCTGCAATACATATACACATCTTGGGGCCTTGCCACTAAGCATGAACCATAGTTCACACTGTAGACCACACTCTCTCCCACACAGTTCTGCATGTTATATGATGATATTTGAGGTACAGGGGTGGGGATTGAACCCCAGACCTTATAAGTGGGACGAGCTATACTTGAGTCCCCTGAGTTGGTTTTTTCATTTGTTTGTTTGTTGTTTGTCTTTGTTTTTAGGAGGCACCGGGAACGGAACCCGGGACCTCTCATGTGGGAAACAGGCACTCAACTGCTTGAGCCACATCTACTCCCCTCTTCGGGTATTCTTTATCCTTAAACCTTTTTTCTTAGATATATGGTATACATATATTTATTCCACAAACATTAATTGCTTTCTCTAAGCAAGGTGCTATGCTGGGCATTCAATATATATATATATTTGTGTGTTTGTTTTTTCAGTAACAATTGTAAGAGAAAGTACTCTTTGTGGAAAGAGTCCTAGCATCTCTTTTGCAAAGTAATGGTTGCGTCCCTCCTGTGGTATGAAGAAGAATGTTCCCAAAGATGTCAATATTCTAATTTCTGAAACCTATGAATATGCTACTTTAAATGGCAAGAGGGCCTTTGCTGATTTGATTAAGTTAAGAAACTTGAGATGGGGAGATAATCCTGGATTACCAGATGGCCTTGATTAATTGACTAGGGTCTTTATTAAGGAAAGAGGGTATGGGAGGTTGAATTATGTGGTCCAGAAAACGCATGTTCTTAATCCAGTCTTGTGGGTGTGAACCTATTGTAAATAGGACCTTTTGAAGATGTTATTTTTAGTTAAGGTGTGGCCTAACTGAATGAAGATGGGCCTTAATCCTATTACTGGAGGCTTTATAAAGACAAAGGCATGTGGAAGAGCAGAAGCTGGAAGTCAGTGGAGCCCAGAAAATAAAAGAGAAGATGCTGCCATGTGTATTGTCATGTGACAGAAAAGCCAAGACCCAGGGATCACTGGCAGCCAGCTCCAAAATGTCACAGTCATCAGAGGGAAAGCATTGCCTTGCTGATGCCTTGATATTGGAACTTGCCTAGCCTCAAAACAGTGAACCAATAAATTCCCATTGTTTAACCTGACCCATTGTGTAGTATTTGTGATCATAGCTGGAAACTAAGACAGAGAAAGATAGGAGGGTCTGATTCGAGAAGGATATAAAGATGCTATTTTGCTGGCTTTGAAAATGGCGGAAGGGCCACAAACCAAGGAATGAGGTGGTCTCCAGTATCTGGAAAAGGCAAGGAAATAGATTTCCTTACAGCCTCCAGAAGAAACTCAGCCCTGCTGACACCTGGACTTCTGACCTATAGAACTGTAAGATAATAATTTTAAGTCACTAAATTTGTGATAATTTGTTACAGTGATGATGGGAAAGTAATACACCTCAAATAAATTGGGTTAACCATTTTAACTGTAGCATATGACAATAACAAGTTCACATTGCTTTAGTTCCCTTACCCATAAAATGAGTGATTCTACCTGTCTGGTTTCTCTCACATGGTTTTTTAATGATCAAATAAGATAATATATGTAAAACTATTTTGAAGACTGCAAAGAGTTGGACTTTTCTAAGGCAATGTGACAGGAAGAGATGTGCGGGGGGAAATATGTTGCCAACTCCTAATGTTTCCTTTATGTGGAGGAAGCTTACTGGTGTAACACTCCTGGCCAGTAGCTGACTCTCACTGATTTCTCCCAAGGGAAGGAGTAGATTACATTGTTGATGAGATTGGGATAAGGGAATGGGCATATAAAGCCAATCCCTTTTTCTCATCCTTGGGATCCAGCAGCCCAGAACAAACATAAGTTATGCAGTGTTCCTCTGGAGAAGTGTGGGAGGAGGGGGCTGGCTATAGTTTTTATGGTCCTGCCTTTGACTGAATGCGTAAGTCTGAGGCTCAGTTTTGAAAAGCCTATCCTTGCACAAAGCGGAGTCACATTCCCTGTGATTAGCTCTATCAGTAAGAAAGATGGTATATCATCTTCATCTATGTAAGTTTTAATTTTATCTCTCAAGTAGTATAGAATTCAGGCAGGAAGAAGGGGTGCTGTTTAGTGGGCCTCCAAACCTCAACAGAGGCAAGGAAGTTATGAGTCATGGAATGAAGGCTAAAAAATAAGAGGAAGAGGAAGGAAGGGTTGGTTATGGATACAGATAAAGAGGAGTGAATGGATTGGAGTTCACAATAAAAAAAAGTAAAATACGTTTGGAGGGACAGTACCTTAGTATCTTGGTAGGATAATATTTGTGGTCAGAATAAGATATTTGCATTTTTAAAACTTTGGAGATAGTACCATTTTTGTTGATGCCAAGATCTAAGGCATGATGAATAGTTGAGGTAGAGGAGAAGAAAACATTGAAAGTATGAGGCAGTCCAGATACTGGGTGTCCTTGATGTTGGATGAATCATCAGCATACATACTGAAGTCACCAAAAAGGATGACAGGAGTAGGGATAAAGAAGAAAACTGAGTTACAAGTTAGTTTTCTTAAGGAAGAAACCCAGAGGGTACTAGTAGGTAACAGCAGCATGGAGGGGAAGAATAGTTTATCCAGGTGGTGTGAGCCTCAAAGGAGCAGAAGGGGGTTGCAAGAGGAAAGAGAGTTAACTCTCTAAAATTGGCATTGAGGAGTAAGGCAGACACCTATTCTTCCTGGTGCTAAAGTACTTCGGGTATGAGAGAAAAAACATCTGTTTGAAAGAGCTGCAGAGAAACTATGTCCCCAGGATTCAACTACCTTTTAAGTAATGATGTGAATACAGCCTTCGGAGAAGAGGCTGAAAGAATAAAGTTTTATTGATCACTCAGTGGGTATGGGAAATTCTAATAGGCAGAGGGGAATGGTTTACTAGAAAGGGGGAAGAGAGAAGGAAACTGAGTTAGATTAAGGGAATTAAGTTAGGTAATAATTGATGACGAGGGAGACTGGAATTCTGGTGGAGTGGGATAAACGGATGTGTGGTTGGGCCGATCTTCTTTTAAAGGTGATGGTGCAATCAGTTCTGCTGTGGTCCAGACCATTTCTCTCGGGTAGGGCAGCTGTTCCCTCAGGCAGCCTCATGTGGGTGTCGTCTAATTCTAGTCACCTGCTTCTTCAGACAGCAGGAGCTGTAGTTGTCTCTGCTCCAGCACTGCACTAATAAGGTGATTCAGCTATTTTTTTCCCATTCAAAGAATTTGGTTTTCCTCTCTATCTTTTGGCTTCTGCCTATTCACTGTTTCTACTTACTCATGTCTTGGGTGGAAATCATTTTAAATACTCAGACAAAGGGATCCATCTTTTATAAATGGAATCCCTGCAACGTTTTCTTGAAATAGAAAGCAACAGGTTATCTCTAAAATACAAACTAGTTTGCACAGTATACACAGTATTCCACCAAAGAATTGGGTAATGGACTGACCAACCCAGGGGAGAATTTTGTATATGGGGGGGGAGGTAGGGGGATTAAAGAGAGAATGACTAGGAGGGGAGAGGATGAATAAGAGAATAAGGATGCCAAAGGTATGCCTCTATAGAAGGAAATAGGCAGTTTTTGCCCTTCCTCTCTGTCACATTTCAAAGACCTGTGTCTGCCTTACTCTCAAAGAAAAGCATACAGATATTTTTGTGTTCAAGGGTTTCCTGCTCAGTTGTAAGAGAAAAGCAGCTGAATGAGTAGGTATTTCATGTGTGAAAGCCCAAAGAAAATGGGAAGACCTGAATACGTGGATGGAGAAAGATTTTGGTCTGAGGACTGGCTGATGACGGCATCCTGAGGGTGATCCCCAGCTCCATCAGAGGTCTGGATGATGCCAGGCCCGGAAAGGATGGTTGTGAGTGGCACAGCAAGAGATTCAGGAACTGCCATAGACAGCAGGCCTCATGCGGAGAATAGGAACAGCATCCTTCCTGACCTTCCAGGCATTGTTGATCAATATAAATATCCAATCACTGAGTGAGGACACCTCCCAGCATCACCCTCAGGACTAACCCTCAGATACGTATTCCATGTGAGTGAGGAAGCTGGAAGGGAGTGGGGAGAGTTCCTAAACATGGACTTTGTAGAGAACAGGGCATATCAGTAACCCGTGTGCTGGAGACAGAAGAGAATAGTCAACCCTGTGGCAAACAAGGTTTTTTTTGCAGTATTCCCATATATTGTTTATACTCTACTAGACATAGACTTGAATCCTACTATGTGCTTGCAGTGAGAATTTGACAAAATTATTTCTCGTTTATAAGCTTTAGTGTTCATCTATAAAATGCTAATCAGGGCTGGTTAAGACTAAATGAGATGATAACACTAGACACCACCACTACCAAGAAGAAAACTGTTCTAGCCCCCAAGGGGTATACAGTTTATATTTGCATAGTCAGTCACTCAAACAGTAGCAAGTCTATAACAGTAGGGCCAATCAAAGGTACTCTGCCTTTTTTAGGGATTCATGACCAATAACCTTGGAAATGTTTCATACTGTAGTTTCTTCTTGGAGGTATATACTACCTATTAGTCCATTAAAGACTCTGAGAATTCCTACAGTAAAACAATGTAATTAACTGTGCTTAACCCAGAGCTTCTCAACACCATATACATACACAATATCTTTCAGATTTATTTATTCTTTATAAACATAATTTATACCACAACAATAGCACAACAGTGAGTAGGGTAGAAATGGAAGTATACAGTTTAAGGTTCTTATACAATTCATCAAGTGGTATGGTATTGCTTGAAGATAGACCGTGATAAGTTAATATATATATATATTAGATCCTAAAGCAGCCAGTAAATAAAACAACAGTTAAAATTAATAAGCTGAAGGAGATAAAATGGAATCATAAGCAGTCCAAAAGAAGGCAGAAAACGAGTAAAAAGGTAAAGTGCATATGGGAGAAAATAGAAAACAACAAAATGGTAGATTAAAACCTAGTGTTTTAGTTTTCTGGGCTGCTGAAAGCAGATAACTTAAAATGGGTTGGCTTTTAACAGTGGGAATTTATTAACATATAAGCTGACAGTTTCAAGGCTGAGAAAAATGCCCAAATCAAGGCATCATGTGATGCTTTCTCTCCAAAGACCAGCTGCCAGCCATCCTGGACTCCTCTGTCACCTGTCAAGGCACATGGCAGTATCTGCTGGTCTCCCCTTTCTCTTCCAGGTTTCAATGCTTTCAGTTTCATGGCTTTCTCTCTCTCTCTCTGTTGAATTTCATTCTTTTATAAAGGACTACAGGAAGAGGACTATAACCCATTCTGGGCCATGCCTTAACTGAAGTAACCTAATCAAAAGGTCCAATTTACGTTAGTTTACACCCACAAGAATGGATTAGCTTTAAGAACATGATTTTCTGGGATACATACAGTTTCAAACCACCACAACTATATCAATAATCACATTAAATGTAAGAATTTAAATTAAAAGGCAGAGATAGATTGGATTTAAAAAGCAAGATTTAACTATACGCTCCCTACAAGAAACCCAAGTTTATATAAAGACAGAATTAAGTTAAAAGTAAAAGGATGGAGAAAGATATAACATGCTAACACTAATTAGAAGTAAGCTGGAGTGACTACACTAATATTAAACAAATTAGATTTCAAGGCAAAGGATATTACCATAATGAAAAATGGGTAATTTCATAATTCATCAAGAAGACAGCCCTACATGTTTATGCCCACAATAACAGAGTTTCAAAATACATTTAGGAAAAACTGATGGAAGTACAAGGAAAAATAGACAAATCTTTAATTACAGTCAGATATCTCAATACCCCTTTATTAGTTATTGGTTGAATAAATAGGCAGAAAAATAAGTATATAGAAAACCAACATTATTGCTTAACTTCATTTAATTGACATTTTTTTAAAGATTTGTTTATTTACCGCCCCCCTTGCTGCTTGTGCTTGCCTTGTCCATTTTGCTGTTCATTTTTCCGTGTCTGCTTGTCTCCCTTTGTTGCGTCATCTTGCTGTGCCAGCTCACCGTGCTGTGCGGGCCGTCAGCTCACCATGCCACACAGGTTGTCAGTTCACTGCATGGCACAGACTGGCTTGCCTTCACCAAGAGGCCCTGGGAATTGAACCCAGGGCCTCCCATATGGTAAATGGGAACCCAATCACTTAAGCCACATCCGCTTCCCTAATTGACATTTATAGAACATTCCATTCAACAACTGTAAAATACACATTCGTTTCAAGTATGCACGAACTTTTATAAATACAGCACATATTTTGGGGCCATAAAATCTCAATAAATTTAAAAGAATTCAAGCCACATAAGATATGTTCTCTGACTAATTCCACATAAAATATGATCTCTGGCTATGGCAGAATTAAACTAGATATCAATAACAAAGTTATCTGGAAAATTCTTGAAGTATTTAGAAACTAAATAACATTGCTGATTAACCTATGGGTCAAAGAAGAAATCAAAAGGGAAATTAGAAAGTATTTTGAATTGGATGAAACTGGAAATACAACATATCAAAATTTGTGGAATATAGCTAAAATAGCACTTAGAGGGAAATTTATAATACAAGTGCCTATATTAGAAAAGGAGAAATGTCTGAAATCAATGACCTTAGCTTCCACCTTAAAATAAATTAACCAGAAGTTTGTAGAAGAAAAGAAATAACAAAGGTTAGAGAATAGTAAAGAAATAGAAAACAGAAAAGCAATCAAGAAAATAAATTAAAATGCTGGTTGTTTGACAAGATCAATATAATTGATAAACTTCTGTCCATACTGATCAGGAAAAAAAGAGAGAAACCAAAAATTACCAATATCAGAAATGGAAGAGATGATATATCTATAGATTCTATAGATAGTTAAAGGATGGTAAGTGTGACAGTTTGAAATTATTTTTTGAATCCCAAAAGATTATGTTCTTAATCTTATGTATTTCTGTGGGTATGGTACCCTATGATTGCATTAAATTAACTTTAGATGACTGGATTAAATTGCTTTTGATTGGACTACATCAATGAGATGTGACTCAAGTTGATTCTCTGCCCTTTTGATGGATCTTATATAAACAGAGACACAGAGACACACACACAAACACACACACACAGAGAGAGAGAGAGAGAGAGAGAGAGAGAAAGGAAGCCACCATTTTGATCCTGCCATATGAGAAAGAGGACTGCAGGAAAACAGAAACCCTGAGAGGCTGAGGGAAGTCCTGGAGTCTGGAATCAACAAAGCACAAAGGCACAGAAAGAGGCCCCTAAGGGGCTGGGCCCACAAAGCAGCTCATGGCTGAGGACAGAAGCCCTGCCATATGCCTTATTTTCCACTGCTGAACTCCATGAGGTGATGAGCCTTGAGGGGAAGGAAAGGACCTTGGCAGAGATCACCCACCATCTTGCTTTGCCACGTGGCAGGACACCAGGATCACTAGTTGCAGACTTTGATGGGAAAGCATCTCTGATGGTGCCTTGATTTGGACATTTCTAATTCTTGGAACTATAAGATTTTCCCCTAATAAAATCCCCACTATAAAAGCCAACTCATTTCTGGTACTTTGCATTGGCATCCCTGTGGCAAACTAAGACAATAAGGATATAATGACACCAGATATTGTTAGCCCTTTAAATTTGTTCTTTTTCAAACTTGTTTTGGCTATTTTGAATCTTTTGAATCTCCTTATGAATTATAAAATAACTTTGTCGATTTCTACAAAAAACTTCTGAGATTTTGACTGGGATTTCATTGAATCCATACATCAGTTTGGATAGAATTGGTATCTCTGAACAACAATGAATTTTCCAATCCATGAACTTGGTATATCTCTCCATTTATTTAGGCCTTTTAAAATTTCACTCAGCAATGTTGTCACAGTGTATCTCTGCACTTCTCAATGTAGACATCTTGCACATCTTTTGCTAGAATTAAAAAAATTAAAGTATTTTTAAATTCTATTGTAAATGCTATTGTTTAATTTCAATTTCAGATTATTTGTTGCTAATATATAGAAATACAGTGGATTTTTGTATATTGATTTTGTATCCTGAAACCCTGCTAAACTCACGTATGTAGTTATAGTAGCTTTTTTGTAGATTACTTGTTTTTCTACATAGATGATCATGCCATCTGTGAATAAAGGCAGTTTTACTTCCTCCTTTCTAATATGCCTTTTATTCCTTTTACTAGCTTTTTTACACTGGCTAAAACTTCAGTGAAATGTTGAGTAGATTTGTGAGAGTTGACATCCTCATCTTGTTCCTAATCTTAGATGGAAAGCATTCATTCTTTATCTATTAAATGTGGTGTTAACAGTAGGCTTCTCATAGATGCCTTTTGTCAAGTTAAGGAAGTTCCCTTCTGTTTTAGTTTTCTGGCTGCTAAAGCAAATACCATGCAATAGGTTGACTTAAACAATGGAAATTTACAGGCTCACAGTTTTGAGAGTAGCAGAGGTCCAAAATCAATGCATCTTTATGGTGATGCTTTCTCACAGAAGACTCTGGTGCTCTGGGGCTGACTGCTGGTGATCCTTGGTCCTTGGCTTTTCTGTCACATATCAGTACACATGGCAGCCTCTCCTGGCTTCTCCAGGTTCCATTGACTTCTAGCTCCTTCCCATGGCTTTTTTTTTTTTTTCTGTCTGACTTTTACTTTGCTTATAAAGGACTCCAGTAACCCAGATTAAACCCCAACCTGATTCGTTTGGGCCACACCTTAACTGAAGCAACACCTTGAAGAGATCTTATTTACAATGGGTCCACACCCACAGAAATTAAGTTTAAGGACATGTTTTTCTGAGGTATATAGCTTCAAGCAACTGCAGTCCACCCTCTAGACCCAAAAAAGACATGTTCTTTCCACATGCAAAGTACATTCATTTCATCACAATATCCCAAAATCCTGAAGTCACTTAAATAACACTGCTAAGTATAAAGTCTCATCAAAATCATTTATGGCTGTCCTGAGGTAAAATTCCTCTTTGTGGATCGGTTACACCTAGAAAACAAATTATCTGCTTCCAATATACATTGGAGGAACAGGCATAGGATAAACATTCCCATTCCAGAAGGGAGAAATTGGAAGGAAAACAGGGGTCAAGAGTCCCAAACAATTCTGAAATTGAACAGGGAAAGTTCCATTAGATTCAAGGTCTGAGAGTCATCTATGGACTGATGTTTTGCTCTACAGGCCTAATGGAGTGGAAACCCCACCCCTTTCAAGCACTTCGGCAGTGGGCACACTTTTTCCCAACACTGTGGTGAAGTCTCCACCCAATCCAAGCATCAGATGGTAGCCAGGCTCTCTGCAAATGCTGGGACACAGGCTCCACCATCTCTGAACATTTGGATGTCAGCTGTCTCCCTGAACAAGGAGTTGCCAGGCCCAACCCCTCCAAGCACCAGGACAGATGGTCTGCTCCCTCCAGATGCAGGGGTGAACCTGCCCTTTCCACAAACATTGGTAGGCCTACTGTTTCTTTCTTTCTTTTTTTTTTTTTTTTAAGGTACTGGGGCCAGGGATTGAACCCAGGACATTATAAGTGGGAAGCTGGTGCTCAACCACTGAGCCACATCAGCTCCTCTGAGTTGGTTTTTTTGTTTGTTTGATTGTTGTTTGTTTTTGTTTTTAGGAGGCATCAGGAATTGAACTTGGGACCTCCCATGTAGGAAGCAGGCGCTCAACCACTTGAGCCATATCCTGTCTCTAGGCCCACTCTCTTGGCCTAAGAAAATCTCTTCAGTCATGCCTCGACTTCCATGGTTCTGCCCTTGAAGTCATTATTGCTTCAATTTGTCCCTTCTCTGTCTCTTTCAGTTCAGGCTGGCAGTGGATCTGCTCATACAAATTTAACCAAATCCTTGTCAGTTTTGTGTGTAGTTCACAGGGGTCCAAACCACCAGATAATAGAATTTTCTACAAATCCTTCCTGTGTAACTGCACTTCCATTCCCAATTTCCACTGAAATGGCTTCCTGGATCCATGTTCAGTTAAACCCTCACATGGAGCCTTATTCTCCAGGAACTTGCTTTCTGATAGAACTGCTTCTGTCTCTAGTCTCAAAGCACACTGTTTGGTAGCTCAGAATTTTCCAAGCCATCAGTTCTGGTTTCTTTGTGCTTAAGAGTTCATTTCTCAGCTTATCCTTTTCCTCTCGTATTTTATTATAAGCAGCAAGGAGAAACCAGGCTGCACCTTCCACACTTACCTTGAAATCTCCTCAGCTAAATATCCAAGTTCATCACTGTGGTAGTTTGAAATTATTTTATGAATCCTAAAAAGAGAAAAATTATGTTTGTAAACTAACCTACTCCTTTGGGTGCAATACCTTTGATTGCATTAACTTTAGTTGAGGGGCCAGTGATTAAATTACTTGATAAGATCACTTTAGGGCTTTTGATTGGACTATGTCAGTGAGGCATGACTCAGATTGAGTCTCCACCCCCTTGCTGTGTCTCATTTAAATGAAGGCACAGGGAGAAACTCAGACAGACACAGGAAAAGGGAACCGTCGCGTTTGATGCTGCCATGTGAGAAAGGTTTCACCCACATTGAGCTGCAGAGGGAAGCCTCCAAGAGGCTCAAGGAGCTGGGACTTAGAGAGAGAGAGAGAGAGAAGCCCTGGTAAAAAACAAGCCCTATGCCAGGTTTGCCGACAGCCACAGAAAGGCAGAGACCTAGGCAGAAATAAGCAGCCATCTTGCATTGCCAAGGACAACAAAATCAACAGTAGCTGACTTTGATGAGAAAGCACCTCTTTTGGTGCCTTGATTTGGACATTTCATGGCCATGGAACTGTTATCTTTTACCCCTAAAAGCCAACAGATTTCTGGTACTTTGCATTAGCAATCCTCTGGCAAACTAAAACCATCACTTTCAAGTTCTGCCTTCCATCCAACATCAGAACTCAAATTTGCCAAATTCTTTGCCACTTAAAACAAGGATTGCCTTTCCTCCAGTTTCCAATAACACATTTGTTATTTCCTTCTAAGTCTTCATCAGAAGTACATTTAGCATCCGTATTTCTACCAACAGTCTTTTCAGAGCAATCTAGTTTTTTTTTCTAGCAAGCAGCTCACAATTCTTCCAGTCTTTACCCATGACCCAATTCCAAAGCCATTCCCACATTTTTAGGTATTTGCAATAGCAGCACCTCATTTCCTGGCCCTGAAACAATATCAGGTTTGGGGCTGCTAAAGCAAATGCCATGTAATAGGTTGGCTTAAACAATGAGAATTTATTGGCTTACCATACTGAGGCTAGGAGAAGGACAAATCAAGACATCATCAAGGTGATACTTTCTTGCAGAAAACTGTGGCACGCTGGAGCTGACTACTGGCAATCCTTAGTCCTTGGCATTTCTGCTAAATGGCAATGCACATGGCAGCCTCTTCTGATTTGTCTAGATTCCATTGACTGCTAGCTCCTTCCCATGGTGTTTTTCCTGTCTGACTTTCGTTTCACTTATAAAGGACTCTAATAACTTGGATTAAAACCCAACCTGATTCATTTGGACCACACCTCAACTAAGTAACATATTGAGATCTTATTTACAATGGGTCCATACCTACAGGAATGGATTAAGTTTAAGAGCATGTTTTTCTGGAGTACATAGCTCCAAGTCACTATACCTTCTATTCATGTTTTCATTAGAAATTGATGTTGAATTTTGTCAAATGCCTTTTCTGCATCTATTGAGATAATTATGTGGTTTCTCTTTTTTATTGTGTTATTATGGTGAATTGCATTTGAATGATTTGGTATTGTACTTATAGGAAAGCTAGGATATTCCTTGACATTTCCCTTTTATTTATCAGTTATAAGGGCAGTTAATTGTTTCCCTATCACTCTGCAAATGTGGTCAATTATATATTTTAATATCATTATGAACTCACGGATTTAAACATGTTTTATGGGTTTTAATCCAACTTTTATCCTTTTTGAAATTCAAGCAGCTTCATCTTTTGTCAGTAATAGCCTTTAAGCTGGATCCTGAGTCCTTTTGACATCATTCTAGTCATCATTGAGACCTTGCTTGCTGTCTGGCATGACAAGATGTTCCAGGTCCATCTTGTACATTTACAATGCCAAACCTGAAATCAGCCAATTCTACCAGAAGTCCTGGTATCTTTTAATGGAAAATTGTATATCAAGGCCACAATCTGGTTGCTTGGGCTAGTCGTGCTAATGGGTTGATTGTTGTAACTAGGTTTTTTTAGTGTTCATAAGTAATTTATAATTCAAATACAGATTACAGTGATTTTATTTCAGCTTTTCTATATTATATCTATATATCCTTCTCACTACACTGATAATAATGGTTCTCAAGGACTCATGAAGTAATAGAATCCATAATCTTTCATTTGCTTAATTAAAAATTCATATACAGTAGTCTCAAAACAACAAAACTATCACCAGTATCACACCATTGTTTATAGTTGCACCATATCTACACTGTCAGAGCACATAGTAATGCTATACCATCTCCCACAACCCTTTTTTAGTCTTAGCTCTACAAGTAACTATATTAAATGCTCACCATAAATACTTATGACAATGTCTTGCTAATAATTTTGTTTTTCTTTCGCTTGTTTTCTACTAGATTCCTCAGGAAGGGTTCCTGGGAATAACAATATTCCCTAAATTCTCCATGTTGATAATACCTTGCATGTACCCTAAAAATAAAATTTGCTGGATATAAAACCCTTGGCTCATATTTTCTTTCCTTGAGTATTTTAACTGTTACTCTATTTTCTTCCAGCTTAAAGTTAGATGTTAATCTAACTTATTCCACTATAAGTAACTTGGTATTTTTGCCTCGATTTCCAAAGGATTTTTATTTTTCTTTAAAGCCAAGTAATTAACTAGAAGATATTTGATATTAATTGTTTGGTGTTGATATTCTGAGGTTGTATACTTTTCTGATGTATAATTTCACTTATTCTTTTAATTTTAAGAAAATTTTCTTGAATTACAGTTTTGGTATTTGCTGTTTCCTTGTTTTGATTTTCTTCTACAAAAAAAAAAAAAAAAAAGCCCTTGTATTATTGACCCCCCCTTATATCTTCACAAACCTCTATTAGATAGGCTTTCTTTATCCCTATATTTAAATTAAGGAAATTGATGATCAGAACAATTAAGTAATTTGTTAAATTCCATAGCTGACATTGGAAGAACTAGAACCCAGGTCTGCCCAACTCTGAATCCCACTGTCTTTCTCCCATACTACCCTGTCTCCAGGGTCAGGTACTGTACGTTTGAATTTTCTCTGTTTATTTTGCTGCCTTTTTATAGATGGTCATTCTCAAATGCCTTAAAGCCTTGCTTACTAAAGTCTGATCCAGAATTGGCATCACCCTGGAGCTCATTAGAACTGTAATCTCTCAGTTGTATCAGGTCTACTGAATGAGAATCTGAATTTTAACAAGATCCCTAGGTGATTTGCATACCTATTAAAATTTGAGAGGCACTTACCCATGTGGGAGAAGAATACAAATGTACTTTAGACAATGTAGTAGTTTGGTATTATTTATGAATTCCAAAAATAGATATTGGATTATGTTTGTAAAGTGGCCTGTTTGCACATTAGATTATATTGGAGTCAGAGGTTTCACTTACTTGATTAAATAATGATTAAGGCTTTGATTAGGCCATATCAGTAGAATGTTGGGTGGGGACTCACAGATAAAACTACATGGCAGAGCAGAGGAGTTAGTTGGAGTTTTGATGCAGGAATTTTGATGTGGAGCCTGGGGAAGTAAACACACAGAAGTACACAGAGGAAAAGAGACAGCTCCACAGACATGGCAGAGGCTCCAGGAAAAGAAATCGTCTACAGCTGACCTTGTGGAGAGAAGCAAGCCTGATCCTGAAGAGATGAAGCCTAGAGAGCCTGATGGCCTACAGCTGATATTGGAAGAAGCTGGTACCAGGGAGCCTTAAGAGGAAGAGGAAGCCTGAATGTTGGCAGCCATCTTGCTCCAACACGAGGCAACAGACTTTGGTGAGGAAAGTAACTTATGCTTTATGGCCTGGTAACTGTGAGCTTCTACCCCAAATAAATACCCTTTATAAAAGCCAACAGATTTCTGGTATTTTGCATCAGCACCCCTTTGCCTGACTAATACAGGCAGTGTTTCTTAAACTTCTTTAACAATACCAATAAATACAAATAGAACAGAATCAAGGCAAGTTTCTCTAAGGCACAGTCCTGGCCTTATTATCTCCAAGTAAGATTAAAATAAGGATCTCTGGGTAAGGGGAGAGGGGTGCTGCAGGCTTCTCTATGGCTCCCCAGGTTACTTCCCACCTACTGCAGGGCTGGGCAGCCCCACCTGGCTGGGTGGGCCCGAGTGGGCCATCCAGGATCCGGCTGCTACACTGCAGCCCCAGGGAAAGAGCTCTTGGCAAAAGCATTTCCAAACACATGCTGCTTCTTTCTTGCTGCTTGTGCCTTCATCCTCTGTCAACGCTTTCTTTCCTTCGTCTATCCTTCCTCCCACTTTTCCCTGGATTCCTGTGTCTAGGCTTCCCAGGAGTACCTGGGATACTTGCTTTGTCCCCTTGGGCATTGGGCTATGTCAAAACTGAAAGGACTCAGACCAGAAGGCTAAGGAAATTAAGCCAGGAGAATAAGAGGAGATGAGTGCCCCAGAAACATGGCGTGACAGAACTTGATTTGTTTTTCATCCTGGCTCCATTCATGCCATGCAAGATTTGGTCTGATGACTCAACACACATTATTCTCACTCCAGCTTATAATTTACATATTTTCCCCCAATGGCAGCTATCTTCAGCAGGTTGTGTGGGGCTCCCCAAGAGAGGCAGGCTGTTCTGACTGTTCAGCTGAGGCCCGGCGTTTTGACTCCAATTCCCTGGCCTATGGCAGACTGTGAAGCAAAAACTGGGCATGGGCTTCCCTCTGGACATTCCAAGGCTAAGCAACCCCGTCAGTCTCAACTGGCCCTGTTTGTGAGATGGCAGAACACTTACAGAATTCCACTGGGCCAGAAGTTAACCCCGATAGCAGAGCAACCTACTCCTCTCTTCTCTGGATTTGATAGACAAGAAAGAGCAATGGGAAGGGAAGGGGAAAATGAGAACTTAGGCTATCCAATATGAAGGCAGCCATGTAAGAGGATACCTCAAATCTCAGTTTCTAAGTTGAAACCATACTGTGTTTTTTATTTGGTGCTTGTTCACGTACATCTTTCTAAGCACCACTTATAAAGCATTTTAGCACATGCCTAAAAAAATTAGGCATGAGAACATAACCTGTTTACCCTCTAAAATAATGTACTTTCTTCCCAGATTCTTGAGACCCTCTATAATTTCCTGCCAGTTTCTGATTCAGAGACAGACACTCTGGGACCTAAGGGTTAGTGGAGCCCAGAGGCTAAGCAGGTTTTTTCTCTCTGTTGATAGCATCAGAAGATAATTAATCCTTACTCTTCCCCCAGGATAGGTAAGGGAAAGCTTCACTTCCCACATAAGGTAGTTCAACACCTTCCCCAAGACTGCAGCCCCAGCTGGCAAGTGGCCGGCTCCCCATGGTAGTCTATTCAGCCTCTCAGGAAGGCTCTGGCATCCCTTGACTAGTCTACTTACACTTAAATTGCTTTCTTCAGTTCCCCAAAACTAATAAGGCCCCTTTGGGAGTACTATTTAAAAGTAGCCTTTTGAGGGCTCAGACAAAAGAAGAAATTTCCTGTCCCATGAGTAATTGGCCTAGTGAGACCTCACTTAGGGGTTAGCTAATTAGCCAATAGATGCTGGAGGGCAGAGGAGGAAGTGAGCAACTCTCCTCAACACGTGGGATAGCAGCCAAGTGTGAGGAGATTGGAAGGTCCAGGTCTGTGGGCCTGGAAGATTCACTGTGGCCACTCATGCCATCCTTCAGGTCTTCCGGCAGCCTTAAGCTTCCAAAAATTAGATGAGCTTAAAGAATCTTCTAGGATCCAGACCTTGAACGAGCTGACTTGGAAAGCCCCAGAGATCAGGGCCTTGCTCTCCACTGGTTCTCAGTGTGGTATCTGGACAGCAGCACCTGGGAACTTATTAGAAAGGCCAATTCTTGGGCACCACCCAGACCTACTGAATCAGGTGGTGGGATCCAGCAATATGTTTCAAAGACCTCCAAGGGATGCTGGTGAGAGCTCAAGTACTCTGCTGGGAACCTCAGCATCTGTTCAGCCCCTTTAAACAGGCTGGATCAGGACCACCCAGAGGTAAGGGAGGGTTGGCTCACAAAGTGGCATTTCAAGTCAGGTTGCCTAGGTTTGAATGTTAGCCTTGCAACTTTCTAGCCGTGTGCACTTGAACATCAGTTTCTTCAGCTCTAAAATGGGAGAAATAATGCCTCTTTCAAAGGAGGCGCTCATAAGTATCTGGCATATAATAGTTTCTCTGTCCCCCACCCAAATCCAGCTAATAGGAAATTTACAGAACAAGGCCTACTGTCCCTGGGGTGAAAATCTGCAGGGCAGGGAATGCCCACACACTTGCAGGATGCGATGTTAATACATTTTTAATTAACCTTTTTAAAATGGTCTAAGTTTAAATGAGTTCATTCAGCCTTTGAACCCTGAGGATAAGGATTTCTTTAGCAGAATTATGTTTCCCCACGCTGACTTTCATCTGAATACTTTCAAAGATTAGATTAAAACTTTCCTTAAAAGTGAAACTTAGTTTCATATACCTATACTTCTTTTTCTTCTTCTTTTAAAGAGAGTAGAAGAACTGATTGTGTGAGGTTTGATTTTTTTCTTTTATTTTTTTGTATATGTAATTCAGGATTAGGTAAATTTAAGGCGGAAAAATTTTACTCTATACCATATACTAGATTGTTTTTGGCTCATTAAAAAAAAAAGTTTATCTCTACAGCAGAAATTTTAGAAACTACAGAATAACAAAAGAGAACAAAAATACCCATATCTACTACCCAAAGATAACCTGTGTTATTGTTTTATTGTATTTCTTTGTGGTCTTTTAAAATACTTATATGTATAATTATAATATGTATTTATGTGTGTGTGTATGTGCATATATATATAATTTTTTAAATTGGGATCATGTTTACTGTTGTGATCACCCTACAGAGGTAGGATGGACACCCCCACCCAAAATTCGGTTTGGATGTCAAGAATGATGATGCCACACACATGCCAAGAGGATATGGAAAGGGTTATTATCCCTTATATATCTCCAGAAAGCCACATAATGAGGGAGCACCCTGGCTTTCTTAGGAACTTGCCTACATGTAGGGCAGAAAGGGAAAGAAGAGTGGTGGGGCTTGAAAGATCTATACAAATAAAAAATGGAGTTAGACTTTATTACATGTAGTTTTATTTGTCTTAAATTTAGCATTGCACATTCTATGTTTAAAGGCCACTAAAAGCTTTATTGTCAAACTAAATTTCTTCTGACATTGGCATCTTGTGACAATGCCAGTTTTCCTGTAACTGATTGGTTATTTACTTATGTTCTGGAATGAAAGGATGTGTGGATTAAAAACAACATTGGTTTTTTTTCTCATAAAGCAAAAAAGATCACGGAAGAATAAAATATAGGCAATAGGTCAATAAATTTTTCTTGAAAAACAAATACAGCTTGCTCAGGAAAGAAAATATATTTTTCCTATTTGTGAGTATATTTGCATTTTTTATGATCACACATGACTTTCAACTATACTGCAAAAGATGACTGCAGATTGTGTATTATGTATCTGATCTGCTTTAAATATTGGTCCTGAAAAATGAAGGTACTTATAATCCCACAGTTTGAGTCTGTATCTTGTGACAACAAAAGACAACTCAAGTCAGCTTCAAACAGGAATCAGAACTAACCGTGGGACTATTTTTTTCCATCTGTAATACAGAATGTTCCAACATCTTTAATGACCGAAGATAATCCTTTGTCGTCATCTTGTTCATCTAGGTTATAAAAATATATACACTGCTTTGAAGAGCAGTTCTGGTCCACAGATGTCAAGTGAAGGTCAGATGATGGAAAACTGGCATTGTTACAACAAGAAATGAAGCCTGCTGTTTTCTCTTGGAATTTTGAATAAAGAATCTCACTACATAGTTTCCAAGTTGAAGATTTAATTAAGAGCATGAGGAATGATTGATTCTAGATTCTTATCACTAAAGATGACTTACATCAGAGAAATACCTTCTACTGAAATGTATGAGGGAAAAAAAATGTGGTTTCAGATGGAAGGTCCATTGAAAAACGTTTTGAATAGATCAGGAGGACCAGAACAATATGGAATATCTTATTGTAAAAGCACTTTTTAAAACAGCTATTTGATAGAAATATTAGCCAATTCTATTTCACCCTTTAATACAAAAGAACTGGTCATCCCTGAGAAATAAAGTACAGCAGATATGCTTGTCATCCCTGAGAAATAAAGTGTAAAGATTGGCAATGCAATGTCATAGTGATAGCTAGACAGGACACCTAAGACAGGAGGATGGGGGTGAATAAATTGAGAAGGAATGCTCTACATGGTTTTGAATGTAGAGAAATGGGTGCTATGTTCTAGAGCAACCACCAGAAGCTTCCCCAAATTCCTATACCTGTCACCCGGGAACCAGATCAGAGCTGAGCTCACGCAACTTCTTCCTCACGGAAGCTGTGTCCTGACTTTATTGAGAATTTTAGTTGTTCAGCAGCTTTGGCTTCAAATTACTCCCATTTTCCACTCTCAATAAGAACTCCTCCGCCATCCTTAGTAGGTGTGGAAAGCATCTAAATGAACTCTTTGACGCTAGCCTGGGGTCAGGGGGACCTCTCCCTTCTCCCCTTTGGGCTGAGACAAAGGCTGTGGCAAAGGAAGGATCATCAAGAATCCCAGGGGTCTTTAGTGCCAAGTGATTCCCCCAGCAAAGAATTTTGGAGACTGTGCCTTTGCCACCATCTCTGTGCTCCATAAGTCCAGGGAGAAAGCAAAGGCCATTGTCTAAGCCTCTTCTCTCCCAGCCCAAAGCCACTTCATGACTGTCCAAAGCACTTTGGCAGGAGCCGGTCTGGGGCTGACTTTGGCTCCTCTCCAGGCTCCTGGGAATGCCTAGGGTAGTGGGTGAAGCATCCCATCTCCACCTAAACACAATCACCAGAAACCTTTGTTATGGACATTCCCGGTTCCCAGTCTGTCAGGGTTTGTCTTCTGATGTAGCTGAGAGATGTTTCCCAGGGTTCCCCTGCCTCTGCTCCCTTCCCCCTGCAGTGGTCCGAAGGCTCCAGCTGCTGTGGAACCCAGTTCTGAGGAGTCCTTAACTCCAGGGCTGAAGCAGTCATGGTCACCCTCTCTAAAGTGGAGGCATGAGCCTCGTCAAGGCAGGAGGGGTCTTAGCCCGAGACCAAAACACGGCTGAGTCTTGGATGGCAAATTCTTGTTCTAACACTAAGTGCTTTGTGAGTTTCTGAGGGGAGAAATCATTCCCTGCCGTTGGTTAATTGTTGGCTAATTATTTTTAGAGAATTAAAACCTTCTTTGACATATATTCGGGCAGAACTCCAGCTCATATTACTATCTGATATTAAAGTGTGAGGATTGACCATGACAATAGCCACCATTTATTAAACATCTATTTCATGCCACAAGCCATGCCACACACTGTGCCCACATTCTCCCTAATTCCTCCCAAACACCCTGAGGCTGCTACTATCACTCCCGCTTCATGGATATTACAACTGAGGCTCAGAGTGGTGAGGGGACTTGCCTAAGGTCACACAGACTGTTAGAGGCAGATTCAAACCTATGTTTAGGCCCCCTCACTCCACCTCCATCCACCTAGCTATTATGTTGACACTGCATTGCCATTCTTTATAATCCTTGTTCAAAAAAATCTGTTTATCAGGAATGACAAGTTATTTTTCATTAAAGGAGAAAAATAGGGTTGGCTAATATTTCTATCAATTAGGTTTGTTTTTTTTTTCCCCTAAAGAGCTTTTACAATAAAGCTAGACCTTGGTAAACTGTGCCCTTTGGATCTTCTGAGAATCAAACAGCCTCTCAGAGCTGTAAGAGTGCCTATCTCAGAGGATTGTTTTGACAGGACTAAGTCCAATAATTGCATGTAGAGCAGCTGACAGTGCCTGTCACATAGTAAGCACTGAAAAAATGTTAGCTATTACCATGAGGATGGTGATGATGATGATGATGGTGAGAATCATGATGATCACCATGACAATGAGATGGTAATTACTCTCAAGAAGTTCACAGACTAATGGAGGAACCAGGCGAGCAAACATGATCACAGTAGAGTATGTAAGAACAATGCACAAAGTATGACCAGAAACAGAGAGAGGAGAACACACCTCACTTCAAGCTAGATTGCAGGTAGGGACCTCGCCAGTCAACCTACAGGCATCCAAGGTCTATGTGTACAGAAAGCTATAAACATATCTGCTTGTCTGTTTGTGTAATTAGGAACAGAGTTGGGTTCGGATGACTATTGCTTTTATCATTTCTTTTCCCTGTGCTCCATAGGGCCAGGGTCTCCAGGAGCTTTTAGAAAATATCACTTTGGATGCTACTGGAGAATATTTTGGATTTTCAGTCCAGTCATCAGAGACCCCATTGTAACATAGAGGGGCAGGAAGACAAGCTGAAAAGAAAAGGAATTATGGTTGCTGAGGAAACTAAACACTACATTTCCTCAAGGCTTAAAATTCCGTGTTCCCTGCAGGAATTTCTTGACAGGTGGGCAAAAGGTTTTGAAAGAGTTTTGAACTATGGGTTCCTTTGGGTTCCAGGAGATATTCTGACTCAGGTCTCTGGCAAAAGCCCCTTTGTCTGTTGACCTTTCTTGAAGGGTCCTCCCTGGGCATGGCCACCTGGAGACATAGCATCCTGACGCCTGGTCAACTGGGGACATGGCCACTGTGTCCTCAGTCAGCTCATAAAAGCAGGATGAGCATTCAATCAGCCAGTTGCCAGTGAATGTACACTCTGCCCAAAGTGCAGGGCTGGGCTTTGTGAGGGACAGCTGATCCCTGTCCTCAGAGCTTCCAGTCTAGTTAAAGAGGTAATGACTGCACTGAGGAAGATGAAGGACCTCAGTGGGCTGCTACAGGAGGGCTCCAGACACTAAGTGTTGCAAGACTGTGGATGGGGGGAGAGAGCTTCCGTGCTACATGCAGGTATTGGGGGGAGGGAATAGAAGGATGGATGGATTGTCAGTTGAATGGGTGGAAGGGACGGTGGAGGGATGGGTCAGTTGAATAGATGGATTGATGGAAATAGATGGAGGGGTGCTTGGGTATAGCAGCAAAACACAGAATATTTGAAGTCAATTTGACCAGAAATGCATTACTAGCTGTCTGACTTCAGGTGATATAATTAACGTCTTCAAGCCCAATTTCCTTACCTATAAAATAGGTATGATGATAACTTGCTTTGCAAGCTTGTTGAGAGGAATAGATGTGATGCTTGTGAAGCATGTAGTATATGGTAAGCATTCAGAAAATGGCAACAATGCCTATTAATATTAATAATGATCTAGAAAAGTTCCCTGTTGCATGTGGGATTAGAGCCAGGCCTGAACACAGATTGGAGTGAGATGGATGGAAAGGAGGAAAGAGGTCAATCCTGAGGAAGAACAGCATGATCCGAACGTGGAGGTAGAAAAGCTGGAGGCACATTTGGTGCAGCTGAGGGAGGCCAGCTGGAACCACAGGTTCCTGCAGCTAGAAAGAGAAACTGGGGCCTGACTTTAGAGGACTTGAAATGCTAAGGATTTCTGGCTTTTCCCCGGGGGTCAGCAGGGATTACCGAAGGTTCTGAAGGAACTAGGAAGTCTCCCTCTGGGCCCCCTTTCTCCCTCAGCCTGACCTTGCCAACATCCGGACTCCCTTTGAACTTGGAAGCTCTCTTTTCTACAGTATTTATAGTTCCCCTTACCTTTTACAAGTGGCCCTGGACTTCCTGTGCCGAGGACAGCTGCAGAACTCTCCTAGCCAGCTCTCTCCTGCATCCCCTAGGGAGCAGCTAACAGGTTGCAGCAAAGAAAAACCCTCTGGCTGACAGATAAAACAAATGGTTTTGAAAGATTAGATGGTGCAAAGGGAAACAAGGCCTCTTAAACCTCCTTTGTCAAATAAAGGCTACCTGTGAATCAGAAGAGTAATCTGACAGCAAAGCTCCCTGGAGAAGGCTGCCTGCCAGCTGATCTGGGGGTGGGGTTCCAGGCAACCAGCAGCTCCCGGGGAGCCTGGGTTCTGGGAAGGGACTGTGCTTCTGTGCTTTACCCTACCCAGCAGACCACAAGGGGCGGGGCGGGAGGGCAGCTGACATAGGAACCAGGAAGTTGCCTGGAAGGTTTCCCTCCTTAAGAGGCAGCAGAGTCCGGGGAAAGGATTCTTCTGTTGTTGTTGTTAACTGCTTTCGGACAGCAAGCGCATGAGTGCTAAAAAGGGCCTGCAGTACAGCTGTTGTTAATGGGTTGTTCCCAAACACCCTTCAGGAAGTCTTTAAACTCCTGCAAAGTTGTGTGGGTGTGAGCACTTTGTGGGGAGAGGACTGTGGTCTTAATCAGATACTAAGACCCCCCCTTGATATTCCTAAACTCTTCATTTTGTCAGAGAGGAAAGGTACCCGGGAGAGTGAATCAGTGACTTGCCCAAAGTCACACCACTGGTGGATAGCACAGAGAATGGGAGCAAGGTCTTCAGGGTCCTTTCCTCTGCTCTCGCCCCAAGAGAGACCCTGAAAGTAGATTTCATTCTGTGAAATTCTGACCATTGCCCTCTAGACAGAAAGTATGTGTCAAGAAGGACAACTTTGAATATCTTCAGGCCACCAGCTCCTCTCCTCCTTCCACTTAACTACTTCTCCCCCTCCCGCAACAATCCCACCTACCTATCCAGCCAGCTTCCTAGAAGGAGGATAACATCCTCTTGGTGACAGGCATTTGGCTCAGAAATGTGGGCAAGCCCTGATGCAATTGAAGTAGTGCTGAGGCGTGTTCCCTGGCACCTCCAAGTTGGGAGGGGGAGGCCCTGAGCTCCTGGCTCTCTTGGCTGTGCACTCAGGTAAAATGATAGATTGAGAGCGGTCAGAAAAATGGGAGTACTCTGAAAGCCTGGGAGTCAGTGCTGATTTTCTTTTTTTCTGATTTATTTGGATGACCAGTTGTCACCTTGAACTAACCTCAATGGACCATCAACACAGTTGTAGTAATAAAGAACCCGGACTCTGAAGGATGACTGCCTGGATTTGAATCCTGGCTCCATCACTTATTACTGATGTAACTTTGGGCAAGTTTCTCAACTTGCTCTACCCTTGGTTTTCCCATGTGTAAAATAACATATTGGTACCCAGCCTTTGGCAGACACTGATATATGTCAATCAAAACCAATTCCTGGGCACACAGACAGAATTGGCTTCCCAGGCTTCCCAGCTCAGCCCTTTTGCTGTGAGGGTTGCTGTGTGACTGAATTCTCTGGCTAGTGGAATGCCAGGGGAATAGTTGGGGAAGAGTAAATAAAGTATGCTACTTGCAGATCTGGAATAAAAGCCTGGGTGATCCTCCACACTCTCTTTTCTCCCATCTACTGGTGGAGGATGCTGCAGTGGACCCTGGAGCCCTGGGGGATTATGAAGCCACAGAGGAAAGGCCACTTGCCAAACACCTCCACTAAACTATTAATTGAATGAAAAATAACTTCTATTGTGTTAATATACTGAGGTTTTGGGGTGGGGGTTTTTCCACGGTTAGCCTACCTCATAAGACTGTGAAAGGATTAACGTATGAGAAGCATAATAGAACAGTACCTGAAACATATATAAATGAGTTATAAACACAATTATTATAATGATAGCTAGATGATGTGAAGGTTAAGTTCATATTTCAACTTGGCTAGGTTATGATGTCCAGTTGTTTGGTCAAGCAAGCACCGGCCTGATTATTACGAAAAAGATATTATGTGGATTTAAATACTCAATAAGTTGATTGCATCTTTAGCTGATTATATTTATAATCAACTGGAAAGATTGCCTTCAACAATGAGACATGTCTCATCCAATCAGGTGAAGGTCTTCAAAGAAGAAATGATGATTTCAGCAGCCAGAAGGTAGAATTTCCATCTGTATTTCCACCAGTCAGCTTCTCCTGGCTGGTGAATTCACTGAAAACCTTCATCAGAGATCACAACTTGAGGTCTGCCTTGGGGAATTTGGACTTGCCCATCCCCACAGTTGCATGAGCCAATTCCTATGGGAAAAAAAAAACAGAATATTTACACTAGAACATTAGGTTCTGATTCCCTAGAACACTGATTTCTACAGATTTGGTACCAGGAGTGATTTTTGATTCTTGCTGCAGGCCCTGCAAGCCATGCAGCAAGATGATGACATAACAGGAGAGTGACACAAGGGAGAGCCAAGATGGGACATGCTGAAAAACCAGGAACAAAGGTGGCACAGGAGGCAGGATGCCTCTCTCCCACATCAGAGTTTCCAAGGAATGAATTCTAGTGAAGACAGGAGAAGGATGAGAAGAGAGAGCAGGAAATGGACACAGAGAGTTGCCCATTGAATGGACACAAAAACAGCAAAAATGGGTTAGGGGGGGATAAAAATGGATGAAAGGAAATAAATAAATAAATCCTTTTAAAAAATGTATAGGGGAGTAAGATACGGACTATAGTTAGTAGTAATACTTTGACGATGCTCTTTCATGGTTTGTTAACAAATGTTTCACAACAATGCAAAGTATTTGTGGTGGGGTGATGTGTGGGAGCCCTGTATGATGTTATGTATGTTTGTTTTGTAAGTTCACTATGTTTACTGAACACTTATAGTTTATGTATGTTCATGTATGAATGATATACTTCAACAAATTGTTTTTTTTTTAAAAAAAAAAAAGATGGCACTGATAGTCCATGGCATGAGTTGAAAAATATCACCTCTGGATATGACTACTCAAATGCTTGTAAGAGGCAAGGCTCTGAATGAGAGTGTTTTTGACACATTAACAGAGTTTTGTGGAGTTAAAAAGTATATTGATGTTGGCTGGCTCCAAAATAGTCTGGATACAGTTATGAAAGAAAGAGATGAATTCAAGGCTTCAAACTCCCAATTTAAGTACTGCATAAAGGACATTAAAGTTTCTATGTGTGAACTGAAAGAAAATCTTATGTCCTGTAGCTGCAGACTTGAGACTTCTGAAAACCAGACCCAGAGTCTCATTGTGTGAGTGGCTGAATTACAACATAAATTAAATTCCCAGCCTTGCACGGTATCTGCTGTTAAAGTGGAGGCATTGATTAGAATGAAATGGGATCCTGAAAATTGGAATGGAGACATATGGGTTGATAATGATGATGGTGGGAACATTGAAAACCTAAATTCTGCTGAGTCTTTGCCAGGTAAACTTGTAATGGTGGCCCCAGAAGAATCAGATACCCAATATCCAGTCTGTCCTGAGGTATCAGCCATCATCCTCACCTGAAGAGATTAACCCTGCTGTGCCTGATAAACCTGTAACCACCTCTCCTGAAGAAAGCACCATCACAACCCTGTCTGAAGAGATTAATCCTGTTTCACCAGTTGGAACCTAATGGAATGCCCTGAGGTAGTTGGCATGTAAGACAGTTCTAATACTTCTCATGCCTCAACCCCACCACCCCTCTTTCCCTCCAAACTTATAAACTAGACTGAAGTTTCAATAGACCCCAAAGGTACAAAGTGTGACCCATGAAAAGGTACACTACAAAAGAACTGCATGTTTTTTCCAATTTATATAAACAGATATCAAGGGGATATGTATGGAAATGATAATAAGGGTGTGGGATAATGGTGGAAGGAATATAAAGTTGGATCAGTCTGAATTTATTGAGATGGGCCCACTAAGCAGAGATTCTAGATTTAACATTGTAGCTCAAGGGGCTAGAAAGAGCTCTAACGGTTTGTATGGTTGTTTGTTTTTTTTGTTTTGTTTTTGTTTTATTTATTTATTTATTTATTTATTTATTTATTTATTTATTTATTTTAATACTTAGGTTAAACAAATGTTGCACAAAAAATATAGGGATTCCCATATGCCCCGCTCCCCACACCTCCCACATGCTCCCACATAAGCAACATCCTTCCTTAGTGTGACACATTCATTGCAATTGATAAACGCATCCTGAGGCATTGCTGTTGAGCCTGGACCATAGTTCACATTTTAATTTACACTCTGTCCTAAACAATTCTACAGGCTTTGGGAAGATATATAATGGTGTATATCTGTCATTGCAATGTGTATGGTTGTTTGACTGAAGCATAGACCAAAAAGGTGGCCAACACTGCCTGACATGAAATGCCAGAACAGTCCTGGTATAATGTAGATGAAATCCAAAAGCATAGAAAGATTGGAATGTTAGAGTAGATTTATCATGTAAGACCTGCTCACCCAACTCAGGGATGTACAGAGGACACACCTTTCACTAAGACTGTGAAGAATAAAATTGTGAGACTAACTCCATCATCCTTGAAGAGCTCTGTAGTTGCTCTTCTTTGCAGGTCAGATATTACTATGGGGAATGCTGTAACTGAAATTAGATCCCTAAACACAAGGGGGATGATGAGATCCCAGGTTGGCATAAGCCAAGTGGCAGCATACAATTGATAAAGACAAAGTGAGCATGGCTATCATAATGGCCACAGAGCAGTAATCAGAATAGTCAGACCTACAGAGGCCTATGGCATTAGCTAGTAGATCATGGCATACCTAGAAGTAAAATAGAAGAGCAGCCTACTAAATTCTCACTTCATCTGTATATGCAGACTTCTAGGTCAAGTAATCGAAAGTCTAAATTGAATTACAAAAAAGAGACTCATGGCCCCCTAATCAATTCCCAGACTTGAGACATTTTAGAGACTCAGAGCAACTTGAATGAAGGGAAGGCCAGGTCCTCTTTGGGAATTTTTACACTGCCAAAAATTTATACTGTTAATCTTCCTGCCAGCCTTCCCCAAAGAGACTTCAGAACTTTTACCAAGATAACTGTGCATTGAGGAAAGGGAAATGATCAGACATTTCAGGGTTATTAGACACTGATCAGAAATGACATTAATTCCAGGAGAAACAAAACATTACTGTGATCCATCAGTCAGAGTAAGGATTTATGAAGGTCAGGTGATCAATGGAGTTTCAGCTGAGGTCCATCTCAGCTGTGGATCTCACAACTGAGGTCCATCTTCCCAGTCCCATTCTTTGGTTATTTCCTCAGTTCCAAAATGCATCTCACAGTGAATCCATGGGTCTCTGGACCCATTCTGTGGTTATTTTCCCAGTTCCAGAATGCATACTCAGCAGCTGGAATAATCCCCACATTGGTTGTCTGACTTGTGGAGTGAGGGCTAATGTGGTATAAAAGGCCAAATAGAAGCCACTAGAACTGCTTCTACCTAGCAAAATAGTAAAGCAAAAGTAATACCGGATTGCTGGAGGGATTGCAGAGATCAATCAGTTCCACCATCAAGGACTTGAAGTGGTGTGGGGATTCTCACCACATCCCCATTCAACTCTCCTATTTGACATGTGCAGAAAACAGATGGATTTTGGAGGATGACAGATTATCATAAACTTCACCAGATGGTGGCTCCAACTGCAGCTGTTCCAGATGTGGTATTATTGCTTGAGCAAATCAACACTTGCCCTAGTACTTGATATACAGCAATTGATCTAACAACTGTTTTTTTTTTCAATTACTGTTAGTAGAAACTACCAGAAACAGTTTGCTCTCAGCTGCAAGGCCAGCAATATACCTTCACTGCTCTACATCACAGGTATATCAACTCTCCATCGTTATGTCATAATCAAATCTGCAGGGAACTTGATCATCTCCCCCTCATACAAGACATTACACCGGCCCATTATATTAATGATATCATTGTCTATATCTAATGAACAAGAAGGAGCCACTATTTTAGATATATGGTAAAGCATTTTTGTGTCATTGGAGGGGAGATAAAAATCCAAC
This sequence comes from Tolypeutes matacus, assembly GCA_026826555.1. Classification (NCBI taxonomy): domain Eukaryota; kingdom Metazoa; phylum Chordata; class Mammalia; order Cingulata; family Chlamyphoridae; genus Tolypeutes; species Tolypeutes matacus. The sequence goes on along the minus strand of JAKSZT010052319.1, from coordinate 4,262,697 downwards.
AAAAATACCCCTTTGGTGAAATTTCTAGGTGTCCATTGGTAACCTCTTCTAAGGTGAAGGTTAAGCTATTGCATCTGGTCTCTCCGAAAACCAAAAAAGACTCACAATGTTTACTTGGCCTCTTTGGATTATAGATACAACATATTCCACATTTGGTTGGATCTCTCAGGCTCATTTACTGAGTGACCTGAAAAGCTGCTAGTTTTGAGTGGGAACTAGAGCAAGAAGAGGCTCTGCAACAGGTTCAGGCTGCTATGCAAGCTGCACCGCCACTTGGACCATATAATCCAGCAGATCCAATGGTGCTGTGTGAGTGGCAAATAAACATGCTGTCTGGAGTTTTGGCAGGCCCCTGCAGGAAAAGCACAGCATAGGCCCTTAGGATTTTGGAGCAAAGCCCTGCCATCCTCAGCAGATAACTACTTTCCTTTTGAGAAACAGCTTTTGGCCTGTTTCTGAGCCCTCATAGAGTAGAGACTGAACACTTAAGCATGGGCCACAAATTTATCATGGGATCTGAGATGTCCTCATGATCTGGGTGTTGTCTGACCTGCCAAGCCATAAAGCTGGGCATTCACAGTAGCTTTCCATCATCAAATGGAAGTGGTACATAAGAGCTAGGGCTAGAACAGGTCCTGAAGCAACAAATACGTTACATGAGGAGGTGGCCCAAATGCCCATTGCCCTCAGTCCAGCCATAACACCTTCTCTTTCCCAGCCCACAGCTATGGCCATTTGGGGAGTTCCTTACAATCAGTTGGCTAAGGAAGAAAAAACTTGGGCCTGGTTTATAGACGGTTCTGCACAATATACATGTATCATCCTAAAGTGGGCAGTGGCAGCGCCACAATCTATCCTGCACACTCTCCCCAAAACAATCATCCCCAAACCCTCCTTTGTCACCTGTCTCTCTCCTGCTCCAAACCCTGCATGGCTCTCAATGGCTTCTTGCAGAGAATCTTAGACTTTCCTAGAGAGGAGCTGTAAGGGTAGAAGAGAGCAAACTGATGTCATTCAAGGTTTAATTACTGATTTAGTTCATTCAAACAATATTTTTAGAGCATTGACTATGAGCCAGGGGATATAGCAATGAACAAAACACAGAAAACTCTCTGTCCTCATGAAGCTTACATTACAGCAAAGAAAAATGAGAATAGATGAATAAAAAAGTTAAATCACGGTGTGTTAAACAGTGACAAACATATGGGAAAACAATACCTCAGGGAAGGGAAATAATGAGTACCAGGAGTGGGAACAGGAGGATGCAGTTTTAAATAGGGACATCAGGAAGGCCTCACTGAGAAATGATATTCAAGCCAAGACCTGAAAGGTGAGGGACAAGGTTCATGCAGAGCTGGAGGAAGAGCATTCCAGAAGGAGGAAACCTGGGGCAAGAACAGGCCTGGCATGAGGAACAGCAGAGCCCAGTGTGACTGGCATGTAGTAAGTAGAGAGAGAAGTCCAGATCAAGTGAGGCCTTGAGGAGCATCATACAGACTTTGGCTTTACTTTGAGTGAGTTGGGGGTGCGGGTGTTCCAAGCAGAGGAATGACATAATCTGATTTATGAATGGAAATGATCACTCTGGCTGCTAAGTGGAGAATTGCCTAAAATGGGCAAAAGTGGAAGCCAGGAGACCAGGTAGGAGCCTCTGATGGTAATTCTGGCAAGAGATGATGGGTGATGATGACTTGGAAGGTGGGTACCCGTAGAAATTCTGGGTATATTTTGAATGTAGAGCCAACATGATTATCTGATTAACTGAGGGTGGAGTATAAGAGTAAAACAGCAATCAATGACTCCATGGTTTGGGGCTAAAAATATAAAAGGTGGAGTTGCCATTTAATGAGATGGGAGAGGAGCAGGTTTGTTGCAGGGAGATTAGGAGTTTCCTTTTTGGGTGTGTTAAGTCTGAGGTGCCTATTAGACATCCAAGTAGAAATGTCAACTATGCAGTTGGCATTTAGGGGAAAGTTCCAGGCCAGAGGTATAAATTTGGAAGTTGTCAGCATATGGATGGTATTTAAAGCTTTGAGGTTGGCTGAGATCACCAGATCAAAACATGTGGATAGAGAAGACATTGAAAGGCTGAGACCTGGTCTCCTCCCAACCTGAGTGGTCTGGGAAGTGAAAAGAAACTAGCAAAGAAGACTGGGAAGGAGTAGCCTCTTTGAGAGACAGGACCTTAGCAGAACATCGGGTCCTGGAAACCAAGTGAAGAGAGTTTTTCCAGAGGGTGAAGGTGATAAACAATGTCAGATTCTGCAGAGCCATCAAATGAAATGAGGACAGATAACTGACCATTGAATTTAGTGGCATGGAGACCACTAGTGTTTTGACAAGAGCAAAGTGGAAGCAAAAGACTGATGGGAGAGGTTCAAGAAAGAATAGCAGGAAGAGAGGTAGACAGTAAATGTAGAAACACCTTTGAATGAGTTTTGCTATAAAGGAACCCTATTAAAGAGACAGTAGCTGAGGGGAATATGGGGTCAAGAGAGAATTTTCCTTAAGAAGGGAAATATTGCATTGTAAGTGTATGTCACCAGAAAATCTGGGGTGCATTGCTAAAGCCGCCTGACATAGCATAAGATTTCTTTGATGTCTTAAAGATTCACATAATTTTCTCCTTTTATTATGAATAATATCTGCTTTAATTTAAAAATAATATACATGCCTCATTAATTTTTATTTTAGTAAAATTGAGCATCCGGAGAAATATGCTGTCTTTGTCCTATTGCCCTATAAATGCTGTAAAAGCTGTGCACATCTGGTTCTGAGAAGGTGGGTTCAGATCAGGGCCTGGTGGGGGAGCATGGCATGCACCTTCAGCACAGTTTCTTTCCTGGACTCCTCCTTCCACCCTAACACAGATCCTCTACCCTGGCCAGCTGGGTCTCTTTACCACCTTTCTACCATCCCAGGCCAATAGGCCCATTAAGGAGGTAGTTCTATAATCAAAAAATTAAATTACAAAAAAAATTCATTAAGAGCAATGTTGACTTTCTCACAAGCCCAAAACTTCAAACTCCAACCAGCTTTTAAATAAAAGTTGTAGCCTTTAAAAAAAAAAAAAAAAAAAAATACCAGCATTTAACAGGCAACCAGAAGACTCTGAGAACCAAGGAGGTGGAAGTCGCAGTGCTGAAGAGTGCCAAGGGCATGGGTGTCCTCAAGAAGGAGGAGATGGGAACAGAGAAAGATGCAGCCAAGAAGGGAAAAAGTCAAGGCCTAAAAACATTTGGGGTGACTCAGCCAATGGTTACTTGACCCCTCTCTGCCAAGAGACATGCAGGGACCTGCTTCTCTTGGAAAATAGCACCACATGGTTGTATCTATCAGGATTTGTCCTATGGCATATGACAAAGCCAAATTCAAACTCACTTATACAAAAGTGGGAATTTATTGGCTTAGATAATTAGAACATTCAAATGGGGTGAATCAGCTCCAGACATGACTGGATCAAGTGTTCAAACAATGTCATTAAGAATCCATTTCTTTGTCTGAGTGTTCCTCCGTGTTAACGTCATTTTCAGACAGCTCTTTCTAATGGCACAAAGGCAGTCTCTGACAGCTTCAGACTCTTTTGCTTCACAGCACCTGAAATCTCAAAGAGGAGAGAAAATCTCTTTACCAATAGTTCTAGCAAATACTGGGAAGAGATTTGATTGGTCAGTTTGGGTTATGTGACCATACTCCTGGACTATTCACTGTAGATAGGAAGATACAGAATGCCAGCTAGATATATCTGGGTCAGGTGCCTGCACTTGAGCTTGGAGTTGAGGTCATATAGACTGGAACTAAAGAGGGCTTGTCTCCAAAGGGAAACCAATGTTCTGCTGCCAGAAGGAAGAGGGATGTATGTAGCAGGAGCAAAAAGAAATGTCCATTCTACACTACTATATTAGCCTGCCAAAGTGGTACTGATGCAAAATACCAGAAATCTGTTGGCTTTTATAAAGGGTATTTATTTGGGGTAGAAGTCCACAGTTACCAGGCCATAAAACATAAGTTAATTCCCTCACCAAGGTCTGTTGCCAAGTGTTGGGGCAAGATGGCTGCCAACATCTGCAAGGTTTTGGGCTTCCTGGGTTCCTCTCTTCTCTAAGGCTCATTTCTCTCCGGGCTCAGCTGCTCTGCTCTCTCCACAAGGCCAGCTTTAGATTATCAGGTGAATGGCTCATCACTCTTCCTGGGGCCTCTGCCGTCTAATGGAGCCCTCTCTCCTTCCTCACATATCTGCTTCTCTGTGTGTTTACTTCCTGGGCTCCAGGATCAAAACCCTAACTTCCCTTCTCTGTGATGTGGATTCTCTGTGAGTCCCCGCCCACCAAGGGGGCAGGGACTCAACGTCCTATTGACATGGCCCAATCAAAGCCTTAATCATTATTTAATCAAGTAAAAGGGAAACCTCTGAATCCAATATAATCTAATATGCCCAGAGGAATAGGCCAGTTCACAAACATAATCCAATATCTATTTTTGGAATTCATAAACAATGTCAAACTGCTACAACTACTAATTTCAATTTTCTTTTGAAGGAAACATTTCTATTTTAATCAAGGATTATTGTTGAGTATCCTTTCTTATTATTTCTTAGGCTTATTTTTATTAATTCTTCAGAACTTGAACTTAAATGTTTAAAAGTAAGAAAGGAAGATAACAGAAACTAGGAAGATAAAATGGAAAAAAAAGTTAAAATCTAACATTATTGAATTAATAAATTAGTTATTATTTTAGTGAAATAATGAAAGGCTAAATAAATCCAAAAGCTAATTATTTGAAATGACTAATAAAATAGCTTACATGAGCTCTATTAAGGATAAAAGGGAGAGAGCAAAAACAGGTAAGTATATAAATGAGAAAGGAAATATACCCACATATACAGAATGTCATGAATGGATAATAAAAGTCATGAATGGATTCAAAATTGGAAAAACATAGAGGGAATATATGATTTTTTTTAACAAAACACAAAATATCAAAATTAACTCTGAAAGAATTGAAAAAATCCGTTATACTTCAATTATCACACAGGGGATGGAAACAGTGATTTTAAAACTACCATTGAAACTGACATTAGTACCAGATGGTGTCACAGTTGAGTTTTAACTTTTAAAAATGGGTAATTAAAATGTTACTTAAATTTTTCAAGGAAATTGTAGAAAAAATGTAAAAACTCCTTTAATTCAGTATTAAAAGAATCAACTAACTAATTAAATATAAATGCAAAATTTTAAAAAAATTAGTCAATGGAACCCAGCAAAAAAAATCACAAGAATAATATCATGATCAAGTGAGGTTTATTCCAATAATTCAAGGTTAGTTTAGTACCAGAAAACCTATCAACATAATTCATTACTTAAGCATTCTTCAATTATCACTTACTGCTTAACTAATGACTCCAAAATTGAGTGGCTTAAAACAACAATAATCTATTATTTTCCTTGGGACTCTGTCACTGGGCTCAGCTGGACCGTTCTGCTCCACATGGTGTAGCTGAGTCATTCCTGTGACTGTCTTCAGCTGGGAGCTGGACTGGGGCTGGAATATCCAAGATGGCCCCTCATCATTTATAACTCTAATCCAGGCTTCAGTACAGCAGGGAGGAGGAGGCTGATACATTATGGTAAAGAACAGTAAATTGCTCGCTGAGTGGTGGCTACCAGCACTTATCTCCCACTCTTGCAGCAGAACTCATGGGGCCCTGAGCTAGGGCCCTGGCTAGCTCACTGGTGGCAGAAAGGGACATTAAAATCTTCCTCCCCAAGACCAGGGGTGGGCATGGCCAATCACTGATCATGGCTTTTGATTAGCAAATTCAGATTGGTGGGGGCTTGACACTGAGGGCAACCATTATTTCAACCCACACAGACAGAAGTAGCAGCAGCCATTGTTTTAACTTGGCCTAAACAGGGGCGGTGACAGTGGAGACTTAAAGACATTGTGCTTCCTCAGATCTGCAGGGGACAGTGAGCTAAGGGCTATATTTGCTTATCAGGCCAGGAAAGCTCAGCTTTGAGGATTCATCAGAGAAGCTCTTGGTATCCTTTCTCATCCCCACTCCAGGGCACTTTGGATCTGGTCTGTGTCCCTTTTGTGGATCCCTTACCCTGTTTTGGCTGGGAAAGACTGACTAGGGAATGTCCCTTCTGGTGAGCCTTCATTCCAGAATTTGTGCTCTGGGTAAAAGCAGCTTAAGACAACAAAAGGTGTGTAAAAAAACTATAGAGGTTGATAGTCTGGGACAAAGACCAGCCAACTTCAAACACCCAGGAGAGGGAGGTCTGTCCCTGGGAAACAGAGGGGACAACCAAACTCCAGTAAACAGTGGAACTCCAAAACAACTAGCAAGCAAAAGCCCAGGATAAGATGAAGGCCCAGAAAGACAGGGAAAACCTGTCTTGGGCAGAACTTCCTGAAAGGAGGGCAGGAGCTCAAAAAAAATCTCTATCTTATCAGAAGCTGGTTACAAAACCAAGAAATAGACATCGCAGGGAATTAATCACAGAGTTAACATTTTATCTTTTTTTTTTTTGGGGGGGGGGGGCCTTCCAGCTGGCACAAGAAGGCCTGCTAGACAAATTCTAAAAGAGCTGTAACACTACCATTTTAAAATATTAAAACATACAACCAAAGAGTACAAGAAAAACAAAGAAACAGGAAATGATGGCCCATCCTATGGAAGAGGCTAAAAATCCAGAAAACACCAACAAAGAAGATGAAAATGTGGACACACCCAAAAAAACCTTTAAAAACTGATCTTAAAAAATGCTTAAGGAAATGAATGAAAGTACAGAGGAAGAAATAAAGGATATCAGTAAAACAATGAATGAGCAATATGAAAGTCTTAGTTAAGAGATAGAAATTTTAAAAAGGAACCAAACAAAACTATTGGAGTTGAAAACCACAAAAACTAAATTGAAAAATGCCCAGGAGGGTTTCAAGAGCAGATTGGAAGGAAGTAGATGTGGCTCAGATGACTGAGCTCCCATCTACCACATGGAAGGTCCAGGTTTGGATCCTAGTGCCTCCTGGAGAAGATGAGCAAGACAGCGAGCTGGCACGATGAGCTGGCATGGTGAGCTGATGCAACAAGATGATACAGGGAGATGACGCAACCAAGAGACACATCAAGGAAACACAATGAGAGATGCAACAAAGCAGGGAATGAAAATGGCTCAGGTGATTAGATGCCTCCTTCTTACATGGGAGGTCTCGGGTTCGGTTCCCGGTACCTCCAAGAAAGAGAAGACCAGCACACAACAAATGGACACAGCAAATACAAACAATGAGGCAGTGGGGAGAAATTAATAAAATAAATCTTAAAAAAAAAAAAAAAAAAAAAAGAGCAGATTGAAGCTGGCAGAAGAAAGAATCAGTGAACTTGAAGATAAGACACTTGAAATGAGTCAGGCTGAGAAACAGAGAGAAAAAAAGAAATATTAAAAGTGAAAATAGCCTAAGACACCTCTGGGAAACCATCAAGCACAGCAATACATGCATTATGGGAGTCCCAGAAGGAGAAGAAAGAAAGAAAGGGGCAGAAGGAATATACAAAGATATAATGACAGAGAACTCCAACTTAGTAAAAGACACGAATATAGACATCCAAGAAGCCAGAGAGCACCAAACAGGATAAACATGAAGAAAAGTACAATCTAGCATATATTGATCATTTCAAATTCAAAGGGCAAGGAGAGAATTCTGAATGCTGCAAGAGAAAAGCAATGTGGCATGCACGAGGGAGTCCCAATTAGATTGAGTGCCAATTTCTCATCAGAAACAATGGAGGCAAGAAAGCAGTAGGTGGAAATACTTAAAGTGCTGAAAGAAAACAACTGCCAGCCAAGAATTTTATATCTAGCAAGACTCTTCAAGAATGAGGAAAAGATTAAAACATTCCAGATAAATAAAATCTGAAGGGCTTCATCATCACTTGACCTGCTCTATAAAGCTACGCTAGAAGGAATCCTTCAGACTGAAATAAAAGGACACTAGACAGTGGTTCAAAGTGACGTAAAGAAAAAAGACCTGTGTAAAGGTAACATATGGGTAATTATAAATACCAGTATTATTGTAGTATATTGTTTAGTATGTAACTCCACTTCTAACTCCCTACAGGAGCTAAAATGCAAATGCATAAAAACTAATGATAAATCTAGGTTTTTGGACACACAATGTACAAAGATATAAGTTGTAACAAGTTCAAAAAATGGAGGGGACACAGAGGGGTATAGGAAAATATATATGCAGGCTATTGAAATAAAGGTGGTAGCAAACCAAAATAATTGTTATATATTTAGATAGTTAAATTTTAATGCCATAGTAACCACAAAGCACACAATATCCAGATACAAATGAGAGGACACTCAATATGGTCTAACACAAGAAATCAAATGTAAAAGTAGGAATTAATGGAAGAATTGAAGGCAGGGGGAGATATAAGACTCACAAAGACTAAATATCAAAATGGCAGAAAGCAGAAGAAAGTCCTGTATTATCACTAGTGAATTTAAATGTAAATGAATTGAACTCTCCAGTTAAAAGGCCAAGATTGGCAGAATGGATAAAAAAGAATGATCCAACTATATGCTATCTGTAAGAGACTCACCTGAAATTCAAAGACACAAGTAGACGGAGGGTGAAAGGATGGAAAAACATACCTTGCAAGTAGTAACCAAAAGAGAGCTTGGGTGGTTATACTTATATCAAATAAAATAGACCTTAAGTCAAAAACAATGACAACGAACAAAGATGGTCATTATATACTGATAAAGGGGACAATTCAGCAGGAAGATATAACAATTATAAATATATAGGCATCTAACAGTAGAACCTCTAAATACATGAGCAAATACTGACACATTTGAAGTGGTAAAATGACAGTTCTACATTAATAGTAGGATATTTTAATACACCACTCTCAATAATGGATAGAACATCTATTCAAAAGATCATTAAAGAAGTACAAGACTTGAATGATACTCTAAACCATCTAGACCTAACAGGCATTTATAGAACACTTCACCAGACAAAAATAGAACACACATTCTTCTCAAGTTCACATGGATCATTCTCCAGGATAGATTGTATATTGGGTCACAAAATAAGTCTCAGTAAATTCAAAATATTGAAATCATACAGTATATATTCTCCAGCCTCAATGGAATGAAGTTAGAAATCAATAACAGAGGGAGAAAGAGAAAATTCACAAATAGGTGTAAATTAAATAACATATCCTTAAACAACCAATGGGTTTAAGAGAAAATCCAGAAGCAAAATTAAGAAATATCTTGAGGCAAATGAAAAATAAAATACAAAATACCATAAGTTATGGGATGCAGTGAAGGCAGTGCTGAGAGGGAAATTATGGCTTTAAGTGGTTGCATTAAAATAGAAGAAAGACTTCATATTGAAGATGTTTTAGTTTGTTTAAGGCTGCCAATGCAATATACAAGAAATGGGTTAACTTTTACAATGGGAATTTATTAATTCATAAACTTATAGTCCCAAGGTTGAGAAAAATGTCCAAATTAAGGCATCAGGTGAAGTGCTCTCCCTGAAGGTTGGTTGCTGGTAATATGGACTTCTGCCACATGGCAGTGCACAATGGTGGCTCTGCCAGTCCCTGCTTTCTCTTCCAGGCTGTGTTGATTTCAGCTTCTGGCTAAAGAGGCTTCCTCTCAGCTTCTGGCTCCTGGAGCCTTCTCTCTCCACTTCTGGGTTCCTCTCTGTCTTTGCAGCTTTTTTTCTGTGTCTGTGGCTTTTTATTCTTCCATTTATAAAGGACTCCTGTAAGACCCACTCTGGATCACACAATCTAATCAAAGTCCCTTAATGGGAGTAATTTAATCAAAAAGTCCTACCTGCAATAAGTTTACATGAACAGGAATGGATTAGCTTTAAGAAAAGGATTTTCTGGGGTCTGCAAAAACTTCAAAGTGCCACACAAGACCTAACCTTAAAACTGGAAGACTATAAAAAGAAGAAGAAACTAAACCCAAAGTGAGCAGAAGGAAGGAAATAACAAAGATTAGAGTGGATATAAATGAAAGAGAGAATAAAAAACAATAGAATCAACAAAACCAAAAGGTGGTTCTTTGAAATGATCTATATAATTGACAAACCTTTAGCTAAACAGGTAAAGAAAAAAGAGAGATGATACAAATAAGGAAAATCAGAAATAAAAAAGGGGCCATTACTACCAACTCTGCTGAAATAAAAAGGACTATAAGAGGATACTATGAACAACTGCACACCAATAAATTAGATAATCTAGATGAAATGGACAAATTTTTAGAAACACACCAACTACCTACAATGACTCAAGAAGAAATAGACAATCTTAAACTAATTACTAGTAAAGAGACTGAATCAGTCACCAAAAAACTCCCAGCGAAGGAAAGCCCAGGATAAGATGGCTTCACAGAGAAATTCTACCAAACTTCCAAGAAGGCTTAATTCCAATTCGGCTCAAATTCTTCCAAAAAAATTGAACAGGAGAGAAAATACCCTAATTCATTCTACAAGGCCAAAATCACCCTCATATGAAGAGCATATAAAGATACTGCAAGAAAAGTACCAATCAATATCTCTTATGAATATAGATGCAAAAATCCTCAACAAAATACTAGTGGATCAAATCCAACATCATATTAAAGGAATTATACACCATGATCAAGTGGGAGTTATCCCAGGTATGCAAGGTTGGTTCAACTTAAGAAAATCAATTAATGTAATACACCAAACTAACAGAATGAGGGGAAAACTACATGATCATCTCAATTGATGCAGAAAGGGCATTAGACAAAATACAGCATCCTTTCTTGAAAAAAAACAAACAAACACTTAGAACACTAGGAATAGAAAGAAACTTCCTCAACATGATAAAGAGCATATATGAAAAGCCCATAGTTAACATTCTTCTTGATGGTGAAAGACTACAACTTTCCCTCTAAGATCAGTGTGACAGTTTGAGTCTTTTGTAGATCCCAGAAAATCCTGTCCTTAAAGCTAATCCGGGATCTGATGTGGCTCAAACGGTTGAGTGCTTGCCTACCACATGGGTTGTCCCAGGTTTGGGTCCCATGCCTTCTGAAAAACAAAAACAAACAACAAGCAAAACAAATGAAAAACCAACTCAAGAAAGCTGATGTGGCTCAGTGGTTGAGCACCGATTTCCCACATACAAGGTCCCAGGTTCAATCCCCAGCTCCTGGTACTTCAAAAACAAAAATAAAACAAACAAACAAACAAAAAAAAAACAAAAACAACTAATGCATTCCTGTGCATGTAAACCAAATGTAGGTGAGAAATTTTGATTAAATTACTTCAGATAAGGGCCTTTGATTAGATTGTGTAACTTAGTTCTTTTCCTGGAGGTCTTAGTCTCTTTTCTGGAGTCCATTATAAACAGAGGACTAAAAAGCTGCAGACACAGGAAAAATCCAGAGAGACAGAGGAACCCAGAGACTGACAGAGAAATCCCAGGAGCCAGAAGGTGAAACCAACAGTACACAGAAGCTTAGAGGAAGCAATTTTAGCCAAAAAATGAAAGCTGAAAGCAATGAGGCCCATATGCTTGATCAACCACACCTGCTCATCTTCTGATGAAGCCGTCATGTGCCTGATCACCCACAGCTGCAGCTCAGGGAGAAAGGATCTCTGATGATGCCTTGATTTTGGACATTTGCATGGCCTTAGAACTTTAAGCTCATAACTTAATGAATCCCCATTGTAAAAGCAAACTCATTTCTGCTATAATGTTTTGGCAGCATTTGGCAAACTAAAATAATCAGGAACAAGAGAAGGATGCCCACTGTTACCACTGTTATTCAACATTGTACTGGAAGTTCTTCCAAAGCAATTAGGTAAGAGAAAGATATAAAATGCATCCAAGTTGGAAAGGAAGAAGTAAAACTTTCCTTATTAGCAGATCATATGATCCTATACACAAAAAATCCTTTTAAAAATACACAACAAAGCTCCTAGAACTGATAAATGAATTCAACAAAGTGGTGGAGTACAGATCAACAACCAAAGATCAGTAGTGTCTCTAAATCCAAGCAATGAACAACTGGAAGAAGAAATCAAGAAAAAATTCTATTCACAATGACAAAAATCAAATACCTAGGAATAAATCTAACCAAGAATGTAAAGGACTTGTACACAGAAAACTATAAAACATTGCTAAAAGAAGACCTAAATAAATGGAGAGACAGTCCAAATTCATGGACTGGAAGACTGTCATTAAGATGTCAATACTACACAATGCAATTTATAGATTCAATGCAATTCCAATCAAAATTCCAACAACCTTCTTTGCAGAAATTGAAAATCCAATTGTCAAATTTTAATGGAAGGGAAAGGGGCCCCAAATAGCTAAAGTCATCTTGAAAAAGAAAATTGAAGTTGGAGGACTCACACTTCCTATCTTAATACCTATTGCAAAGAGCAGATGTAGCTCAAGTGGTTGAGTGCTTGCTTCCCATGTACCAGGTCCTGGGTTCAATCCCTAGTGCCTCCTAAAAACAAACAAACAAATGAAAAACCAACTCTCATTGGTGAGCAGATATAGCTCAGCGGTTGAGCATCTGCTTCTCATCTACGAGGTCCTGGGTTCGATCCCTGGTACCTCCTTAAAAAAAAAAAAAAAAAAAAAAGTTATTGCAAAGCCATAATAAAGCAGAATGGTACTGGCACAAGGACAGACATATAGACCAATGAAATCTAATTGAGAGCTCAGAAATCAACCCTCACATTTATGACCAACTGATTTTTGACAACTGATTTTTGACAAAGGGGCAAAGACCGCTCAGTTAAGAAAGAACAGCTTCTTCAATAAAATGTTCAGGGAAAACTGACTCTTCATTTGCACACACACACACAAAATAACACCCACCTCACACTATATTAAAAAATCAGCTCAAAATGAATCAAATACCTAAACATAAGAGCTAGAACTATCAAAGTCCTAACGGAAAACATAGGGAAGCATCTTCAGGACCTTGTGTTAGGCAGTGGTTTCTTAGACTTTGTTTATTTATTTATCTGTATAATAATTTTTAAAAAAATTTTTAACAGATATCTTGATTACATAAAAGTTACACAAAAAATATAGGGATTCCCATATGCCCCACTCCCTACACCTCCCACACCCTCCCACATAAACATCCTTCATTAGTGTGGCACATTTATTGCAATTGATAAACACATCCTGGGGCTTTACCATTCAGCATGGACCATAGTTCACATTGTAGACCACACTCTCTCTCCCACAGTTCTGCATGTTATATGATGATATAAAATGGTCTATATTTTTCATTGCAATGTCACTCAGGACAATTTCCAAGTCCCGAAAAAGCCCCCGTATTACAACTGCTTTTCCCTCTCCCTGCCCTCAGAGCCTCCAGGGGCCACTGACTCCACATCAGTGTTCTAATTTCTTCCATTGCTTGAATCACAATATGTCTATAGTAAAATACAAGTAAGTCCACTCTAGTCTATACCTTTTCCCCCCATCCTGAGGAGTCTGAGATGGTGATGCCCACTCCACCTCCAATTGAGAGGGGGCTTATATCCCATGGGGAAGATGGGTGAGATTATCCTGCCTGCAGCTACAGACTCTCTCCCTTCCCTGGGATGGCCATTTCTTAGACTTTACACCCAAATCACAAGCAACAAAAGAAAAACTTGATAAATGGGACCTCATCAAAATTTAAAACTTTTGTGCCTCAAAGGACTTTATTATGAAAATAAAATGTCAGCCTACACAATGGGAGAAAATATTTGGAAACCACATATCTCATAAAGGTTTAATATCTAGGAAATATAAAGAAATCCTTCAACTTGACAAAAAAAAGTCAAACAATCCAATTAAAATGAGCAAAAGATTTGAGTAGACATGTCTCCAAAGAAGATATACAAATGACCAGAAAGCACATGAAAAGATGCTCAACATTGTTAGCCATCTGGGAAATGCCAAACAAAAGCACAATGAGATAACATTTCACACCCATTAGAATGATGCTATTAAAAAACAGACAATAAATATTGGAGAGGATATGGAGTAATAGGAACAGTCATTCATTCCTGGTGTCAATGTAAAATGATGCAGCCACTGTGGAAGACAGTTGGGCAGTTCTTCAAAAAGCTAAGTATAGAACTACCATATGACCTGGCAATCCCACTACTTAGGTATATGCTCAAAAGAATTGAAAGTAGGAACTCAAACAGATACTTGCTCACTCATGTTCTTAGTGGTATAATTCACATTTGCCAAAAGATGGAAGCAACCCAAGTGCACATCCATGGATGAATGGATAAATAAAATGTGTAAATATACAATGGAATATTATTCAGCCATAAAAAAGAAAGCAGTCCTGATACCTGCCACAATATTGATGAACCTTGAAGACCTCAGGTTGTATGAAATAAGCCAAACACAAAAAGACAAATACTGTATGATCTTACTCATATAGGTTATCAGGGGATGGAGTAGGGAATAGGAAATGGAATGTTAAGGCTTAAAATGAACAGTATTCATATTTAGAATAATGGAAATGTTTTGGTAACAGATGGTGATGATGTAGTACAACACTGTGAATGCAATTAACAGCACTGATTAGAGATAGAGATAGAGATAGAGACAGAGACAGAGACAGAGACAGACACAGACACAGACATAGACAGACATAGACATAGACATAGACATAGACATAGACATAGACATAGACATAGACATAGACATAGACATAGACATAGACATAGACATAGACAGAGATATATCTGAGTATGAATAAAAGGGGAAATGTTAGATTGTATCTATGAAAACAATAAAAAATAAAGAAAAAAAAAGCCATGGAACCATACTACATAGTAAACCATATGTTAAATCAAGGACTTTAATAGTACAATTATAAAAATGTGCTATCATCAATTGTAACAAATGTTCTACACCAATGCAAAGTATTGGTGGTGAGGTGGTGGATGGGGATCCTGTATTTTATGCATGATTGTTCTGTAAACCCACATCTTCTCTAATAAAGAAAAAAAAGGAGAAAAATCACATGACTCTACAAATGAGTACCTAGAAGGTATTTGGTAAAATTCAGCAGCCATTTCAAATAGAAATTTCAGGCAAAATAGGTGTGGAAGCCAATAGCAAACATTTATATTGAACTGTAGGAAACTGACAATATTCGATTGTTTTAGGCCAATGAAATAACAATTTCATTTTTCTTCAATATATTCAAATATTATTTCTAATGACAAAGTGCTAAAGCCATTTCCATTAAATAAGAAACTTGAAAGGAAAGCTATAATAGTGATTATTAATTAACATTGTCTTGGGGTTCTAGCAAATGCTTTAAGATAATATGGAATAACTGGTAAGCATGGTGGAAGAATATAAGCTAACTGTTTGCTGATGATATCCTTATATACCTAAAAAAAAAAACCAAGATAATAAAATAATACTAGAATTAATAAAAGAACTGGATATGTTCTCTCTTCCAGCAATAATTACCAAGTACCATTCACAGTAAAGGCAAAACTTCTACCAGGAATAACTTTAATAAGAAAAGCACTTAAAGAAATCTATAACATCTTATCAAAATATCTAAACCAAAATATTAACAAATGGAAAAAGTAATATACTCATTTGAGAAGACAATATAATTTAAAATTCCATTCTCCCCAAATTAAGATATAAATTTCATGAAATTGCTGTTGGAACAAAAGCAGGGTTGGGAAGGTGGGAATTGGAAAAAACTGCCTTAAAATTTATATGGAAGAATAAATGCCAGAGAATAGCCAAGAACAATTTTTGAACAGGCAAAAATTAGATATAAAATTAAAATTTAAAAATTATGTAGTGAAAACCTTTCTCCTATACTTGTTCTACATTTGCCCAGTTCTATCTCAACCCCTACCACATGCATACTTCCAGAATTTCTTTACACTTGTACAAGCAGATACAAATATAAAATCTTGTTTTTTCCACTTTTTTACATAAAGATTAATAGACATATGTATATATACAATATTTTATTCATACAGACATATATTCAAATGCATACATATTATACGTGTTGAATCTTGCCTTTTGCTTAATAAATCTCCCAAGAATTTGAGTTTAAAAATGCTTTCTTTTCTTTCATTATATTCCTGACTCATATTCTATTTTATGAATATGCCATCATTTATTTAACTAGTCCCCTATTATGAAATTTTGAGGTAGTTTCTAATATTTTGTTTCAAGCAATGTTGAAATAATATAAATACAAACAAATACACATATATGTATCTGTCTTTTCTCCTTAATGAAAATGCATCTGTAGAATAATTTCCCAAAAGTAGAAGTGCTGGGAATATTAATTTGAAGTTTTGCCAAATTTCCTTATACAGAGGTTATGCCAAGGAGTGATGTTCTTACCAGCAATGAATGAGAGAGTGTTTGCCCACAGCTTCACCAATACATTGTGTTCCCAAACTTTTGGATTATTGCCAATTTAAGAGGCTTAAAAAAAAAGGTATCTCAGTAAAATTTTCATTTATTTTTATTTTTTCTTATTAGGGTGAGGTTGAGCATCTTTTAAGAACAATTTGTGTTTTCTTTTCAAAAATTCTTCATATTCTTTGCTCATATTTCTATTGGATTGAAGGATAGACAAATGAAATGGAACAATATAAAGAATCCTGAATACATCTAACCACATATTTATAATTTCAAGTAGGACAAAAGTGATTTTTCATGTCTAGAAGAGACAGAGAGCAGATCTGTGATTGCCTGAGCTAGAGAGTAGGAGCAGGGATTAAGCATAAATGGGCACAAGAGAACATTTTGGGTGATGGAAATGTTCTAAAACTGGGTTGTAGTGATGGTTGCACAGATCTTACTAAAATCACTTAATGATGGATGAATTTTATGGTATTTAAATTATACCTCAAAAAAGTTGTTTTTAAAAAGTGATTTTTCAATCCAGTGGGAAAGGATTAGGCATTAAAGAAAAATGCTGGCAAGACTGGCATTCCAGCCATAAGAAAACAAAAGTGGACCCCTGTCTTAACTAATATACAAAAATAAATTCTAGGTGAATTAAAGACCAACATGTAAAACAAATATATTCCTGGAACACCACATGGAAAATCTAGGATGCACATGGAATCAAGACTGGAAACCTGGACACTATGAAAGACAGATACACATTTTTGACCAGATAAAAATGAAAAACTTCCATTTGGAAAAGATGATATAAATTAAGTCAACAGATTAAACACTAGATATGGGAGGAGGGGAAACTTGCAACCTAGAGATCAGATGGAAGGTGAATAGCTATATAAACAAAGAATGCACACAAAGCAAACCAACAAGGCAGGGATAAACATTATAACCGAAAACGGAGCCAAGGCCATGAGCAGGCAATTCACAGAACAAATCCACATGGCCACATAGATGAAAAGAGACTCAAACTCATGTGCAATTAGGAAGACACCAAGTAATCCCTATTGCTAAAGGGGTTGTGGGGACTTTAGTACATTTCTGGTTGAAAATATGCACTAATGCAGGTTTTTTGGAAGCAATCTGACAACATCTGTTACAATTAAAAGTACATATGCCTTTGTTTCAGAAATCCCGTTCCCGCAAGTCTATCCCTTAGGAATAAAAGCTGCAAAATCTAAGGCTATATTTTCATAGATGTACTACATTGTAAACAGTGGCAAAAAACAAAACAAAGCACAAAACACAAAAACCTGGAAATAAAGTGAATGTCATTAAAATGGAAAAGGTTGAATAAATTATATTATAACCTCACCATAGAGTTATATGTGGCCATGAAAAAGGCTAAATTCACACCAACCCAAGTGATTCAAGAAGAATCCCATTAGGTGTTGGAGAGAAAAAGTGAGACACAGGAGTGCATGTATGTGTATAAACAAAACAGTGACAAACACCTTACATTTGTATCTGTATAGATGTACATAGAGGTGTAAAGATGATTGTATGAGCATGGTGAAAAATTAATGGAAAGATAAGTACTGTGCTGTTTACACAGGTTGCCCAAGGTGCTAAGGATGCAATGGGGTGCCACAGAAAAAAAAAGGGGGGGAAAGAAACCAATGCTTTTATCAGTGGATGGCAGTGCACATGACAAACAGCTAGTGCGTGGAAGATTTCTCTCCGTTTTCCAAATGAAGAAATGTGGCCTCAGAGAGGATTATTTTCTGAGCCAGAGACCCACAACAAGGCACTTACTGAACCATAAATACCACAGGCCTCCTGACTTTCCCATGGCTTGAATCGGAATCATTCCCAGATAAATATAACTAAGTCATCGGCGTAAAATCAATGAGCACAAATGTATAAATGACAAAGGCTTCCCAGACTTGGAGTTTGGAACTGGCCCTGTACTAAGCAAAGTTATCCTGTGTCACTTCACTGGATAGAAGGAAGGTGGCTGCCTCTCCACCCTTCAGAAAAAAATCAGAACAAATGAGCATGGCAGGAGCCACGTGAGTCGGCCCTGTGGTCTCTCTCCCAGTTGTCTCCAGCCCATTTGTGGCAAGCAGAGCATTTGGAGGGATTAACAGGGAGTAGGAGTGGGTGAACAGATGCAATAGATTAGAGAGGAAATCTGTTCCTGGGTGGCTCTTGGCAAGGTGGTGGGGTTTCTGGCAGAACAAGGAGGAGAGAGGACGGTTGGGGAAAGAATAGAGAAATGTCTCTTTTTCATTTTTTATTTTGCAGGACTTTCTGGACAAGAATCTTTACTGCTGGCATGTCTTGGTAAATGCCAGCTGAATTATAAATAAAGGGAGTGCAGGGTTGAGGTAGGGAAGATAGAATTTTCTGGAAGCCATATGGAATTCCATGGGCAGGCTGACTCAGTAGTATCAATTCCTCATTCAGTGGACTTGTCTCTGAGGGCCCAGGGAGCCTAAAAGAAAGTAAGGGGGGTAGGGTGGCAGGGGGGAGGTTGGAGGGGGTTTTGTTGGAGTTCTCTGAATGAGTTTTGTATTATTTTTGCAATTGTCCTATAAGTTTGAAATTATTTCAAAATTAAAAAGTAAGCAGCTGCATTTCTCTGAGTTATTAGAAAATTTACATCTTGTGATATCGGACAGGAGACCTTGGATATTTACTCTAGTATCTGAAAGTCTGTCTGGGACTTGACTCCTGAGTCTTTCACCTGGAGCCAAGGTGGACTTGAGCTGAATTCAAACAACAGGAAAGAGCTTGAAAGCAACTTGCTTCATCAAAAGAAGCTCTCACAGCCGGAGGCCAGAGCCACCAGAACAGCTGAACAAGGCAGGGCCAGGCCTGGCTTTGCCGGCAAAGCTTCAGGAAGGGTCAGGCCGGCTTTGCTGGCGCCCGTTTCTTGACGAGAGCCACCAGCTATTTGCCACCTTCCACTTCACTAGTCCTCACATTGAGTGCAATAAATGGAGCTCTTAAATAAACGGGAAGCAGCAGACACAGTCCAGGGGGCAAGGTTTATTTTTATTTAGAAAGGTTGAAGAAGAAAATTTTAAATTTGATTTAAATATTTACCCAAAAAGTGGAGATAGATGGATAGCTAAAAACATTCTAACCTAGCCTCTGGACTAAGAGACGCTTAAGATTCTTTTCTGAAGTAAACTGTAGGCAATAGAGAAATCCCCTGGTTGAATAACAGTACAGGGGGACTGGAAATTCTGAAGATTCATGGCATCAATTTATAGTTTGAGATCACATAGCTCAGCTCCTCATTCTATGGGTGCTGAAACTTGTGATGAGACTTTGGGCAAATTACTGAGCTGCTCTAAGCCTTAGTGTTTTTATCTGTAACCTTGAGGAGGGCAATAAAAGCACCTAACTCAAAGAATTCCTATAAGATTTGTAGCAGTTTGGCATTATTTATGAATTCCAAAAATAGATATTGGATTATGTCTGTAAACTGGTCTGTTCCTCTGGGTGTGATTAAATTATGATTAGGGCTTTGATTGGGCCACGTCAGTAGGGCATTGAGTCCCTGCCCCTTGGTGGGTGGGGACTCCCAGATAAAAGACACGGCAAAGGACAGAGTTAGAGTTCTGATGCGGAGTTTTAATGCTGGAGCCCCGGGAATAAGCACACAGAGGAGATTGTTAGTGAGGAAGGAAAGAAGGCCCCCCAAAAAGAGATGACAGTTCATATTTGGCCTTGTGGAAAGAGGCAAAACCTAGAGAGCCTCATAGTCTACAGCTGACCTTGTGGAGAAAACAGAGGAGCTGAGCCCAGAGAGAAACGAGCCCCAGGAAGAGAGGAACCCAAGAAGCCTGAACCCTGGCAAACGTCAGCAGCTGTCTTGCTCCAACACGTGGCAACAGACCTTGGTGAGGGAAGAAACTTATGCTTTATGGCCTGGTAACTGTAAGCTTCTACCCCAAATAAATACCCTTTATAAAAGCCAACAGATTTCTGGTATTTTGCATCAGCACCCCCTTTGGCTGACTAATAAAAGATTAAAGAAAACAATGAATGCAAAGGGCCAAAGAAAAGGAAACGCTTAAATAAAAGTAAGATAACATTACATGACTAAACTAGGCCTGTTAAAACTATGATTCCTTGAACCTTTGGATATTATGACTCAGTAGGCCCAGAGCTCAGGAATCTGTATTTCTAACACAGTCTCCAGGGTTTTCTGTTGGGCATCCAGGTTTAGGAATCGGGATCTTTCGTCTCCAGCCCCTACCATGGACACAAGCAGGATTTTCAACCAGATGACCTCAATCAGATTCAGACCCTTGGCATCAAAGATCAATGGATGCTTGACAGACATATCAAACTTGGGATTCCGCCATGCCCCCACTCTCATCCCAAAGCCCCTTCCTCCCCACCTTCTCATGGCATTCTCATGGACCTGGCCACCCAGGCTGAAAAGCTGGTGATTCCTCTCTTCCCCTCACCCTTGGCCTCGGTCAGCAGGTCCTGTGGGCACCACCCCAAGCCCCACCTTTCCTCCTGCCTCCACCTTCCCCATCCCACCTCTAGATGGGAGAATGGCAACAGCCATCCAATGGGTCTCCCAGATTCTGCTCTTAAGGAATGTTCTATACTCGAAGCACTCTTTATAAGGAATCAATCAGGCCATAGGGCTCTCTGCCTAGAAGGTGAGAGCAGAAGACTCAGACTCAAATTCACTACCATGGCCTCAGACACCCCCTGGGGGACTTCCCTCCCTCATCTTGTGTCATGCTCCCTTGCATTAGGCTTACACAGGGCCTCTTTTTTTTTTTTTATGGCTTTCAATTATTATCTTTTTATTTCTAAGAGTTTTCTTTGTTCTATTACTGTTTTATTTAAAAAGTACTTTTATATCAAAGTTACAATGTTACTTAGTTAACACTAGAGAATTAGGATAGCAATAAATTGTCTTTAGTCAGCTGTTACACTCCCCCCTTACTTTTGTTCATTTCTCAGTCTTGAGGAATTTGGGACAATGTCCATTCTGACTGCTGCAGGCTGAGAAGGGAAGTAGATTTATGGGGCAGAGGAATGGGATTGTTTTGCTTGCACTTGAAGACCTTCTCTGCTTTGGGGATGGGCTGGCCCATCGCCATTGTTTTGTTGACCAGGGCAGACCCAAAGAAGAGGGGAGTAGGAGTTGGCCGCATATCTGCTGGATTTCAGGGCTCAACTGGCATAGGAACAATCCGAAGGCTTTGTCTTTGAGAAATAAACTTATAGGTTCAAATAAAAGAGGAAGAAGAATCATGATTAAGGGGGTTATAAATGAATATAACCATGTTATATTGGGGAAATAGCTTTTTTCAGATAGAGCCCACCGAGGACATGTTGATTTCGTGTGCCCATGTGGGGTGCCTACAGTGTCTGGGTGTCCCTAGGGCCCTCACTTTTGTTTGAAGCTTTGTTGACTGTGGCAGTTTGTGAAATCTGGCTGAGACCCGCAGAAGCATAACTTCTGGAATGACTTCCTGACTCACTTTGAAATCTCTTAGCCTTAAAAACCCTATTTTATTTAGTATTTTTCCCTTTTGATCAAGGTCTTTCTCCAGATGCATGCTGATTAACGTTTGATAATAATCCCTCACTGCCGGGGAGACTCATCCCTGGGAGTCATGCCCCATGTCTAGGGGCAAGTAGTAAGTTTACTTGCAGTGTTTGGCTTAGAAAGAGGCCACAGTTGAGTAATAAAGAGGGCCTCTTTTATCTCCCTTGCACCCACCAAGCTCATGCCTGATTCAATGCATTGGCACAGACCCTTCCCTCTGCCTGGAATACTTGTCTTCGTCCACATCTCTCCACTACCAGTCTTGCCATGGCTGCTGCTTTCTCCTGATCCAAGCTTCTAACACATCACCTACTCTGAGAGGCTGGCCCTAACTTCCATAGCCCAGGGAACCAGCTCTGTGACCTTGGGCAACCTCTCTGAAACTGAAACTCAGTTTCCTTGTCTGTAAAATGGGGATAATAAGAGAACCTACCTCTTACCTACCTCTTTTCCTACCATCAACCTCATTTAATGTTCATAGAAACTCAAGTGTGTATGAGGATTAGACAAGTGCTCTCAATGGTATTTAGTAGGTGCTCAATGAATGAAAGGCATTAGCTCATGTTATCAGTGCACTTATCTCACGGAATGATGATAATTTACTTATGTGTCCACCTCCCACGGTAGGCTGTGAGGTTGTGGAGGTCTTATTCATCTTTATATCCAGGCCAACTGGCAGGGTGCCTGGCAGAGAGAAGATACCCCAGAACCGGTGAATGAGAGAGTGGTGAATAGCTGGGTAAATAAACCAAAGACACCCCCGTCCCCCAGTGCTCTGACTCCCATGAGAACACCAAGACAATGCCCTCTGCCCAAGGAAGGAGGAGAGCCCCCCACAATGAATGTCCTTTAAACCCGTCCACTGGCTCAACAGTGCTGATGACCAAGTACACACCATGTGCCAGGTGCTATGTCAGCTCTGAACTTCCCAGCTCCTGCTCTGTCCTCTCTTGGGAAACCTCTCAATTCCTCCCTGGCATCTTGGCTATTTATATATGTGTAACTGCCTCATTTTCCCAAGGGGGTCATTTGGCAATGATAAAAATGGCTCAGAGAAACCACAGACCGAAATATGTTTGTGACAAGAACTGCCCTCCCCTCAACGTGCCATTTGCTCAGCAAGTCCATTCTCTCCCATGCACGGGTGACCTTATCAGTTCAGCCAAGACACAAAGCACCCAGCTCCTGTAGGTCTCCCTCCCTCTCTGTGTCCTGGATTCTTGGCCTTAAGATCAACCTCTATGCTCTCTAGTCCAGGTCATGGGTTGAAGACATATTTGCATAATATATGAGGCTGATTGGACAACACAGGCTAATAATAATAATTATTATTACAGTTCACCATATTGAGCTCTAATTCTATGCCAGATGCTACTAACCTCATTTATTTATTTATTTTTAATAACTTTTTTTTATTTTTTAAAAGGTACTTAGATTACATAAATGTCACACAAAAATTATAGGGATTCCCATATACCCCACTTCCCACTGTCGACCAGGGAAGTTCTAAGGGCAGTCTGTAAGATGCATCACCATGCCACCGCTGAGGGCCCCAAAATCATTCCTTTAAGGAGACCAGGATTCTTTATCCTTGTTTGTTGCATTTCCAAAAATAATTAGTATTGACTTTCCCAGCAATAACCCAAGAGAACCCTTTATTGAAGAATAGAAGAATCTGGAATTTGGAGTTAGTAGAGTATAGATTCCAATCCTGGCTCTTCCGTCGCTGGCTGTGTAACCTTAAGCAAGTTACTCAGTCTCTCTCTGGGCCTTGGTTTCTCCATCTGTAAAATAGGGAAGCCATTGTTTTCTCCATCTGTAAAGTGATGACTTATACAAGTTGCCCGGCACACAACAGGCATTCAACAAATTTTTGTTTTGTTATCCTGCCTGTGCCCAAGTAAATTTTATATGAAACTCCACAGGTGACCAGAGAATATATCATATAACTACTATAGGAAACATCTAATTTAGGTCAGATACTTATTACCTTAAGAAAGTTGAGGCTAAAGGAGAACTTCAGAGATGGAGGAATTCAGTTACTGACTCTGAGCACCAAATAAATGATTACAAAGACGATAGCATAAATATGAATAATTTGTCATTGCTGAACAGCAATGTTTTCCTATTTCCTGATAAAACATGGTGTTCTGGAGTGAAGGCTAGATTTTGAATCAAAAGATAAGATTTGGACTCCCAGCTCAATAGAAAATGGTATTAGCACCTGCCTGGCTGACTCAGCTCTTTTGAGGCAAAAGGAGTATGGAGCCCATGAAAAGGAAGTCACTGTAAATGGTGAGGAGCTCACAGGTAGAAGGCCTTGTTGAGACAAGCTGAGCAGTGTCATGAAGCGATGGGAATTTGGGCCATGTGGACTAGCTATGTGACTAGTGCAGGTTAAAAGAGGCATTTTGGTGTGAGTGAGGTGAGGTGCTGGGTAGTCTCTATTTGACCCCCCAGGTACCTTCTCCACCCTGCTCCTTGCGCTCGGTGCCCTGGGAGGTGCTTCTCTCCGGCCTGCACATCGGGGCTCCCTCGCCCTCTGGCTTTCAGTTCCAATAGCTAGGTGGTGAGAGGAGAAAGGGAATGCAGTGTTTCCTCTCAGCTTTCTCCCAAGCTCGTGGTAATTTGGCAGGGCTGCATTTTTCCAACCTAAGACCACATTCCTACAGGGCATCCTCTTTAGCTGGACTCCAGCTCTCACCAGGTGCAGGGAGCCTGGGTCAGCAGGTGCTGCCAGGAGCAGCCGGGCTCAGACATCTGGATAACTATTACAACATGCCTCCAGGTCATCCCACCCAAGGGCTGCAGAGGCGGGGATTCCCTCGTCTTCGGGCCTAGTGGGGCTTCTGGCTTCCCACTGATGCTAGCTCCTTCCCTGTGGCTCTGTCGCCCTGTCCTCACTGCTGAGAGTCACCCCATCAGTTACCCCCTTGAGTGCCAGCTCTTTCCTGCCCTGAAGGGGAACAAGAGGGAAGGACCACAAACTCCCATGCCTTCCCTAATCATTCTGTCCGAATAACCGGATGTCGCAGGTACTCGTGTCCCACCACAACCCTCGTCACTCGCTGTTCCTGTGCATGGCCGGTGGCCTCTTCGTGCACCCACGACTGTCTGCAGGCATTCTCTGGCTGAAGGCTCAGGCTTGCCCTCACTCGGGGCAGAACACAAGTGCTGGGGAGTTAATGCCTATAGCAGTCGGGGTTCTCCAGAGAAACAGAACGGATAGGATGGAGAAAGAGAAGTGTGTGTGGGTATGTGTATGCATATGTGCATATCTGTGGGGGGGGCGGGTATAAAGGTATACATGCATATAAGTGTGTGGTAAATATATGTATATATGTATATATGTATAAAGGGTTTTATTTTAAGGAATTGGCTCACATGGTTGTGGAGGTTGGCAAGTCTGAAATGTGTAAGGCAGGCCAGCAAGCTGGAAACTCAAACAAGAGTAGATGGGATGGTCTAGAAGCAGAATTTCTTCTTCTCTGGGAAACCTCAGTTTTTGCTATTAAGGCATTTAAACAATTGGATGAGGGCCACCCGCATCATCGAGTTAGATTATAATCTTTTCTCATGTTCACTGATTGTAGATGCTAATTACTGCTACAAAACATCTTCATAGCCATGCCTAGATGGGCGTTTAATTAAATAACTGGGTGCTGTAGCCTAGCCAAGTTGACACAGAAGACTAACCGTCACACCTCCCTTGAGAGCAGGCCTCAACCAGAGCCCAAGGGTGCTGGCGCACGATGCCCCAGGTCCCACACCCCTCGGGGACAACACCGCTGAGGCACGTGGTACACGGTCATCTGGAAGGCTGAGTCCAGCTGCTCCCAACAGCAGACCGCTCACCAGTGCTTCCTGGGATTGGTGCCTTTCCTTTCAGGACCTACTTCCTCACTCCCCCAACAGTCCTTCTTGGGATCACTTTCCAGTTAACCTCCTGCACTTGAATCTTTGTCTCAGGATCTGCTTCCAAGATACCAGGTGATAATAGAGTTCCTTGTCTCTACAGGCCACTCATGAGACACCATGGACTAAACTGTCCAAATTCCTTAGCAAGGTTTACAAGCCCCTTCATGAGCAAGTCTGTGCTCGTTGTCCAGCTTCCCCTTTCCCGATCCATTCTCCACCACACTCCCCTGCTTAACGGCTCCATGCCAGGCATGCTCAATTATCTGCAGTTCTCGGAACACAGGCTGATCTTCAAGCCTCTGGCTCTTTGCCATGCTGTTCTCTCTGCCAGGAACATCTTTCGCCCAGTGTTTGTTAGTCTACCTCCCACTTGTCTTTGAGGTGTCTGCCTTCCCTGTCCACCCCCCATGAACATACACGGAAGCTGGGTAAGATGTCTCTCATGTACTCCCAGAAGACCACTCTGTTCTGGTCCTGTCTATTGTAAGATCTGTGTTGAATAAACTCCAATTTGTCTTCAAATTCCCAAGCCTACATAGAGTAGGTCAAATACTTGCTTGATGAAATTAATGAAAAATCATACAAGAAAATCAAACAAGCTTTTAATTTTGGAAAGGAAATGGGGAGAAGCAGGAGGAAAGCAAACCACCTTCTGGGCTAAAATGGCAGGCAGCAACAATCATATCCTGGTAAAAGGGTGATCGTTGAGCCTGGAAGGTCATGGGTGATAGTTTGGCAGTGGAATTGGAGATGAGGAGTTTGGAGAAGACTTTCCAAGGGAAGGCATCCTGAGCACAAAGGTCTATCTGAGACAGGACATTTCTGAGACCTCCTGGGAAGCAGGAAATAAGTATCCAGCCAGAGGGAATGCAGAGCGAAGAAGAGAGAGTTGTGAGGCAGGAAGGAGGACGTGCTTCCTCTAACCGTGTAGATACAGTCCCAAGGAGTGTGACTTTGCTTATTGTTTAATAAACTGACCCTCCCCCAGCACTGCCATCTTTCCTAACTTCCCCAGCTTCCTCTGTTAGTGGGCGAGGCTTCCTGTTAAGTTGTTCTGAGAACTGTGGTTTTCAGAGCTTCAGAGACCAGGAATGCCTGCCAGCAAAATTACTCCTAAAGATCCCCACTGACTTCCAAGAAGCCATTCCTCCCTCCGCTGACCTGGGCGTACCAGAGAGCGCTGGCCAGTCATGGAGAAACAGGGGAAAGAAGGCTTCTTTTTCAGACACCCGTCCTTTACATATTATCCAGCGCCACTCAGGAAAAGTTGTGTGATTTTTGTTGGCAAAGCCAAACTGTAAGGACCAGGATGCTTGCTATTTAAAGGAATCCTGCTGTGAATCATTTCCAGGACAAAGACTCTTTTGTAAAGCGAGTCCCCTTCCCCTTTTATCTTTTAAATAATTATCTTTCAAACTATATAAGGTAGATTCCCATTTTTCTAGAATCCAGAAAAATATGTAAAAATAGCTAGGTTTTAAAGGAAAGACTACATATAGTAATAATTATAATTCATAATAATGGTAATAAAATGGCACAAAATCCTCCAGTATTGAAGTATTGAAGTAGTCCTGGTCAGTAACCCATTACCCACAATTCTCAAATTCTAAAAACTCTGAAATACAATAGTTTTGTTAAGTTTAGCACCAAAATTCATTTGGTAGCAAAAGCTGACCTGAACTGATATGAAGTTATTTCTAGTCGTCATTTGTCTCACTCAGAGTAAATATTCAAACATTTTGATGCAGAAATAGAAATATGTTTGGTTACAGGGTACTGCCCCAGACCCTGCTGGGAGGCATTACATAATATATAGTTAGGCACGAAACTGTCTTTCTAGAATAAAAATATTCTGAATTCCCAAATGCATCTGGCCCAAAAGGGCCAGAGCCTATATAAATGATGTTCAACTTAATTTTAGTGTTGGGTACTTTTTGAGTATTCCAATTTTATGGAATTTGGAGTGCTAGTTACTCCCTTTCTACTGCTCCTTTCCTCTACCACCCCTTCACAGACCTGTAGCCCACTGTGCTGCTCTCTGCCCAGGGAGGTGGATCCATGTGGATGGTCTCATTGGATTCCCCTGATGCCCATGAGAGGCACTGGCAGGAGAAGGAAGAGCCAGGGGAGAGGGAGAGTAGAGCGTTTGTTTGCCACTTCCTCCCCACTTCAGTGCCCATCCCTGGCACTAGCTGCCTCCCTCCCCAGCGTCAGCCCTCTTTCACAGCTCAGGCATGATGAGCTCCAGAATGCTGCATCCTCCCCTGACACCTTTCGCATTTAGGGGTAGTAACTGCTTCCCACTATTGCAGGCCTCGACACCCTTGCTTGTTCCCTGTACCCTGCCCACACCTGGTAAGCAGCGCCTTGCTGAGGGTCTCTTCCTTTGAACCATCTGGAGTGAGCACCATTTCCTCTGCACACTGACTAATACAGTTGGCAAATCAGAGTGGTCCTCTGAGGTTCGGGAAAATACACTCATCTTAAATCAAGGGGCCGTATTTGAGGATTGGTTAATTTTGGGCAAGTCACTTCACTTTTCTGGTCCTTGGTTTTCTTTCCTGGAATAAGGGGCTGATATTGGCTGTTTGGGACTGTGCTGTGATGCCAATTTCGAAATATGTGAAAATGTCTAGGAAACTTTAAAGAAATACAAGAAATCAAAGAACTCTTAGGAAACTATAATTTTCAAAATTACACCAAATATCCTATCCCCTCAACTGTTTCAGATAAAGGGGCCATTTGCTTTGCTTAAAGCACAGTAAACCTATGCTCTTTGCTGAGGCCAGAAGTGAGTACAGGTGACTACAAAAGCAAAAGACTGTACCCTGCCCTTTCCCCCTCCTTGCTGCCCCTTTCAGGACACTTCTGTTCTTTGCTGTTTGTGCTTTCTTTCTACCACCAATCTGCAGTTAGGGTATTGGGCAGAAGCTTCTGTGCTTCAACCTGATACTGATCAAATTTTTCTTTTCCATCTTCTGCCATCAGGTAATCATTGGAGGCCTCATCTTTAGGTCCCTCCAAATATTCACATTTTGTTCAGTGTTTTGGTTCCTGTATCTGCTTTAAAGTTACAAGCTTCCCTAAAGCATAAAGTAAAAAATTTTACTTTATGCTTAGATAAACCTCTTCATCCCAGCACAAATCAAGGAGGAGGCTCCTGTGGAGGTTTCTTATCAATAAGACCTTGTTGCCCTGGTTTTTTAGAAAAATCTAGATCCACTTTCTTCTGGCTGAAATTTACCAGCAAGATAATTCGATGCCCTATTTTGCTTTACTCATATAGGCTTGGCTAAAACCTGATCCTTTCCTGGAGCTGGTCATTCCAGCACCACATGGGTGTTCCCCACACAAGGGAACAATCAACAGGATCAAGTTACTTTGAGTCCTTAATTGATTTTCCAGAACTTCCTCTTCCTGTTACAAACCGTAGCCTTCTGAGCAATACATTTAACTTAGCCTAATCCTGCCAGAAGCTTGTTCAAGATACATTCTGGAAATAAAACTGATTTCATATGTAAATGAGTAAGCGATGCATTTAGCCTCCCAATAACCCTACTTACACACCTTTACCAAATCTGGCGCCAGAACAGTTTCTTTCTTCATGCACACTGTTCAAATTCTTTTGATCCCTGGAACTTTGTTGTATCAAATATTTGCTGGGGGGATAAAAGAGGACATTTTACAGGACTTCGTGATACTTTTATTTGTAATATATTTAATTACTGTGACTTGGTGCAATTTTTTTTCTTGATCATTTTTATTGGTCTGCTTAAAAAAAAGAGTTAAGCTTTTTCAAGTCAGAGATGGCATGGCACCTCTGCAGTGTGCATGGAAACCTAACAGGGGAGACTTACATCTTACTAGACTCTAGCACAGGACCACACTTGACTTGCTGTACCACTCTGTGCTGATGGGGCAGATGGATGCTCTCTACAGGTGAGTTAAACAGAACTGAATTTCAGTTCAGCTGGGCTCTCTCTGCAGGCTTTATATTAGGGGTTGGTAAACTTTTTATGTAAAGGGCCAGATAACAAATATGTTAGGTTTTGTGGGCCAGGTGGTCTTGGTTGCAACATCTTGACTCTTGTCGATGTAATGCAAAAACAGCCCTAGACAATAGCTAAACGAATGGGCATGACTCTGTTCTAATAAAACTTTATTTAAAACAACAGACATTGAGTTATATTTGACCCATGGGCCTGTAATTTGCCAACCTTGCTTTATTTTATTACAAAGAAATCACTACATTGTAGTGTAATTATCAGTAACTCTTCTGTCTCCTCTATAAACCCATGCACTTCTTCTGATGAAGATTCTCCAATGTCAAACATTTTCCAGAAAAAGTCCAACCCTTTGACAACCCATGATAATAACGATCGATTCAGGTAAGAATCATCAATGGATGCTAAAACAAACGGGATAGTTTAGAGAAACAGATATTTACAGCTTCCATGTGTTCCCCCCACACACTATACTCATTAATTACAAAAGGAAAAATAGTAACTTCACAGTGGAGAAACCTGGAAGAAACAACCTCAATCAAGTGATCAAAGTTAATATACCTAGGAATGGGATAAATCAACACTATATGGCTCATTTCTTTGGTATTCCTGTCAAAAATAAATAATCTGAATCCAATCACAATAAAACATCAAATAAACCCATAATGAAGGACAGTCCACATAATAGATAGCCTGTACTTTTTACACATGTCCATGTAACGAAAGACAAAGACTGAGGAGCTGGTTCAAATGAAAGGATAGTAAAGAGACCTAACAATGTCCAGATTTTGATCATTGTAGAGTTAATTTCCAGAGTTTGATCATTTTAGAGTGATTATGTCCTTGTTTTCAGTACCATGCACACACTCATACCAGAAGTACTTACAGGTAAATGGGCACGTAGCTGCAACTAGGGCAGCCACCTGTCCTGGTTTGCTGGGACTGAGAGGGTTCCTAGTATGTGGGACTTTCCATGTTACTTCTGGAAAAGTCACAGGCAAACCAGAAGGAGGTGGTCATTGGAGCTGCAACTGTCTCTCAAAAGGTTCAGGGCAAGGGCATGTGTGTGTGTGTGTGTGTGTGTAAAAGTGTAAAGCAAATATAGTAAAATGTTAACATTTGAGGGCTATGAATGACTAATCTTTGTATTATTCTCACAACTTTTCTATAAATGTGAAATTATATCAAAATAAAAAAGTTAAGAAGGGAAAAAACTGTCCAAAAGAAGTTCAGACTTGTTTTCTGTGTGATGATAGTACGAACAGCAGCCCAGAGAAGGAGATGGCACTGATCTGCGTCCCCGTGTCGTGAGTGTAGTCTGATCGCAGCCCCTGAACTTCAGGCCCATCCCTGGAAGTCATCCCCTGGAAAGCTGGAAGCTTGTTTTAGATGACCATTTCCTTCTAGACCCAGAAGTATGGGGCCAGTCAAAAAAATAACTGAAAATCAATTTTTATTTAGTCACCTCTTCTATGTTAGACATAATGTTATACATTTTCCCTCAGGTATGCCCTTTCAATCCTCACAACAGCCTATTGGGAAACTGTTAGGAACTTCATTTTACAGAAAAAAGTGAGTGATAAAGAACTCAAATAACTTGATCAAGCTATAAAGCAGCCAAGGTGGGATCCAAAACAGCTGCAAATAATACAAAACCAATGCCTATCGATAGGGGACAGTTAATTTACAGTTTATCTCTGCCATGGACTATTAAGTTGCTGTTGAAAATTATGAGATATGACTGCATCTACAGATAAGGAAAGTTATCAGTGATACACTGTTGAGTCAAAGCTGCATTTGGTTTGCATTGTTTGAGTCCATCAGTTTGTGTATGGGGGATATGAGTTTAATTTCTACAAGAGTGTGTGTATATGAAAATATATGCTATAAACACATATTTTTGTGTTTATAGAAAGGTCAAAGGCAATAGGTCTCGCAGACTTTAGAGTGCAAAAGAGTCACCTGATGAGCTTGTTAAAATGCATATTATGGAAAGTGGATGTGGCTCAAGCAGTTGGGCACCCAGCTGCCACATGGGAGGTCCCAGTGCTTCCTAAAGAAGACGAGCAAGACAATGAACTGACACAACGGGCTGGCACGGTGAGCTGGTGTAACAAGATGACGCAACGAAGAGACACAATGAGGAAATGTAACGAGAGACACAGCAAGCAAGGAGCAGAGGTGGCTCAAGCGATTGGGGCACCTCCCTCCCACATGGGAGGCCCAAGGTTCAGTTCCCGGTGCCTCCTAAAAAAAAGAAGACAAGCACACAACGAACAGAGACCGAACACCGAGTGCAAACAAAGGGGGGGGGGGGCGGGGGGCGTAGTATGTAAATAAATAAGTAAATAAAATCTTTTTTAAAGATGCATATTATCACAATGCTCTGTTCCCAAGCTTAGGAGGGGACTCAGGAATCTGCCTATTTTCAACAAGCATCCAGAAAGCAGGAGGATGCAAATCAAGCTATTTCTATTGGTTTCACCTAAAGAACAGAAATTTTCACTATTAACTTTTCAAAAATTCTGTATTGTGTATTTTTTACCAGGCAGGTAGTATGTTTAATGCTAATAAGATTTGTTTTTAACCCCCAGCCCAACAACAGTGCTGTTTATACCGACTGCAGCTGTCTGGTGGCTGCTGGGCCTAAACACAAGCTCATAACCTGGCAGTTCCAGGCTCCGATGGAAACAGAGTGCTGATAGGCCACCCTGTGAAAAGGGTGACTTTCCTGATGTCAGGCTCTTTTCACGGTAAAGCCCAGGGATTAGCACATATGTAGAAAAATCATCTGAGCTTCTAGGAACAAAGGTTGTGGCATCTCTGAAGAAATGGATGCCAGGGAGACGAACACTCAACAGTCAAAGGCAGTTTGTGATCTCCCAGGGCATCCGCAGGAAGCAAGGACAAAAGAAATCCCTGGCGACTTACTGATTCCTAAAACAAAAGAGCAGGTGGGATGTTTTTCTTTGCTGTTTGAGAGCAGCGTGCTTTAACCTTGGGCACCTGGTTTTCCTCCCAGACAAGGTCCATGGAGGTCCCTGGGCACAGTGGTGGTGTGCAGGGCACCGAGGTGGTTTGGACAGACTCTTTGTTGTATGGAATTACTGGAAAGTGGGTTGGTGCTTCTGGGTCCCTGGGCACCCATCGCAGTTCTGGGTGGTGTTTTTTGTTGTTGTTTGTTTGTTTGTTTTAAAAAATCAATTTTATTGATACATCTTAATAAAGCATACAATTCATCCCAAGTGAACAATCAGTGGTATTTGGTATAATCACATAGTTGTGTGTTCATCACTTCAATCATTAGAGCATTTTCATTATTTCCATAATAAAAATAATAATAAACAAAAAACAGACAAGACAATTTTTCACCTCTCAATCTCTCTTTGTTTCCTGCTGTACATAGTGGCTATTTCTGGCTACTCATCCACAATTATTTATTTATTTATTAAGCATTTTTGAGATATAGTCACATACCCTACAATATATCTAAAGTAAATCATCGATGGCTTTTAGTATAATCACAATGTTGTCCATTCATCATCACAAAAAATTTTAGATTTTATTACAACAAAAAGAAAAACTCCACACCACTTAGCATGCCTTCCTAGCCCTACATAACCACTAATCAAATTTCATCTTTATAAGCTGATTTATATTTACATTTTATATAAATGGAAACATACAATATATTACACAATATATTTAGTTCATAGTAAAGCAATCATACAGTATTTGTCCTTTTGTGTCTGGCTTGCCTTACTCAACATAATGTTCTCCAGGTTCATCCCTGTTGTCATATGCTTTACGATTTCATTTCTTCTTACAGCTGCATAATATTCCATCATGTGAATACACCACAGTTTGTTTATCCATTCATCGGTTAATGGACACCTGGGTTGTTTCCAACTTTAGGCAATCGTGAATAATGCCTCTGTGAACATGGGTGTGCAGATATCTATTCGTGTCACTGCTCTCAGTTTTTCTGAGTAGTGGAATTGCAGGGTCATGTGGCAAATCTATATTCAGCTTCTTTAGGAACTGCCAAACAGTCCTCCACAGTGGCTATACCATTCTGCATTCCCACCAACAGTGAATAAGTGTTCCTGTCTCTCCACATCCTCTCCAACACTTGTAGCTGGCTCTCTGTCTTTTTAATAGTGGCCATTCTGATAGGTGTGAAACGATTGTAGTTTTGATTTGCATTTCCCTAATCATGAGTACTATGTTGAGCATTTTTTCATGTGTTTTTTTGCCATTTGTATTTCTTCTTTGGACAAATGTCTATTCAAGCCTTTTGACCATTTTTTAATTGGGTTGTTTGTCTTTTTATTGTTGAGCTATAACTTCTCTTTAAATATCATGGATATTAAGCCCTTATCATATATGTGATTTCCAAACATTTTCTCCCCTTGAGTAGGCTGCCTTTTTACCCTTTTGCCAAAGTCCTGTGAGGTGCAAAAGTATTTAATTTTGAGGAGTTCCCTTTATCTATGTTTTCTTTTGTTATGTGTGCTTCGGGTATAAGGTCCAAGAAACCACCACCTACCACAAGGTGTTTAAGCTGTTTCCCTACATTTTCTTCTAGTAGTTTTATGGTCTTTGGTCCATTTTGAGTTGATTCTTGTATAGGGAGTGAGATAGGGGTCCTCCTTCAATCTTTTCATTATAGATAGCCAGTTCTCCCAGCACCATTTGTTGAAGAGGCTGTTTTGTCCCATTAACATGGACTTGGTAGGTTTGTCAAAAACCAGCTGACCGTAGAGGTGAGGGTTTACTTATGGACTCTCAATTCTATTTCACTGATCGATTTGTCTATCTTTAGGCCAGTGCCATGCTGTTTTGACCACTGTAGCTTTGTAATATGTTTCAAGGTCAGGCAGTGAAATTCCTTCCATGTTGCTCCTCCTTTTTAGAATGCTTTTGGCTATTCGGGTGCACTTTCCCTTCCAAGTGAATTTGGTAATTGCCTTTTCTATTTCTGTAAAGTAGGCTGTTGGAATTTTGATTGGGATTGCATTGAATCTATAAGTCAGTTTAGATAGGATATGTCACAATATTTAGTCTTCCAATCCATGAACACAGAATGTCTGTCCATTTGTTTAGATCTTCATTGATTTCTTTTAGCATTGTTTTGTAGTTTTCTGCACATTGGTCCTATACTTCATTGGTTAAATCGATTCCTAGGTATTTGAGTCTTTTTGTTGCTATTGTAAATGGAATTTTTTTCCTGATTTCCTCCTCAGATTGTTCAATACATTACTGATTTTTGTGTGTTGATCTTGTATCCTGCCACCTTGCTGAACTCATTAATTAGCTCAGGTAGATTTGTTGTAGACATTTCAGATTTTTCTAAATATAGGATCATGTCATCCGCAAATAGTGAGAGTTTTACTTCCTCTTTTCCTGTTTGGATGCCTTTAATTTTTTAGTCTTTTTTTTTTTATTTTTTTTTTTTAATTTTACCAGCAGGTCCCGGGGATTGAACCCAGGTCCCTCCATATGGCAGATGGACGCCCAACCATTTGAACCACATCCGCCCCCCCAATTTTTTAGTCTTGTTTAATTGCTCTAGCTAGAACTTCTAGTACAATGTTTTTTTGTTTTTAGTTTTTTTTAAAGATTTTATTTATTTATTTATTTATCTCCCCTTGCTGCTTGTGTTTGCTGTGTCCATTTGCTGTGCGTTTTTCTGTGTCTGTTTGTCTCCCTTTGTTGGGTCGTCCGCTGTGTCAGCTCACCATGCCGCGTGGGCTGGCTTGCCTTCACCAGGAGGCCCAGGAATTGAACTCGGGGCCTCCCATATGGTAAACGGGAGCCCTATCGATTGAGCCACATCTGCTTTCCTCTAGTACAATGTTGAATAACAGTCGTGACAGTGGGCATCCTTGTCTTGGTCTCAATCTTAGAGGGAAATCTTTCAACCTTTCCCCATTGATTTCAATGTTGGCTGTGGGTTTTTTATATATGCCTTTTATCATATTGAAGAATTCTCCTCTATTCCTATCTTTTGAAGAGGTTTTTATCAAGAAAGGGTGCTGGATTTTGTCAAATGCCTTTTCTGTGTCAATTGAGATGATCATGTGGTTTTTTTCCATCAATTTGTAATGTGTATATCACATTGATTGATTTTCTTATGTTGAAAAAGCCTTGCATACCAGGAGTAAATCCCACTTGGTCGTGATGTTAAGTCTTTTGATATGCTGTTCGATTTGATTTGCAAGTATTTTGTTGAAAATTTTTGCATCTATGTTCATTAGAGAAATTGGCCTGTAATTTTCTTTTCTTGTAGTGTCTTTATCTGTCTTTGGTATTAGGGTGACATTGGCTTCATAAAATGTGTTGGGTAATTTTCCCTCCTCTTCAATTTTTTGGAAGAGTTTAAACAGGATTGGTGTTAATTCTTTTCAAAATGCTTGGTAGAATTCACTGTGAAGCCATCTGGTCCTGGACCTTTTTTGGGGGGTGGGGGGCAGGGGGAAATTTTTGATGATGGATTCAAGCTCTTTAAATGTAATTGATTTGTTAAGTTCTTATATTTCTTGTAGCATCAGTGTAGGTTGTTTGCACATTCTAGGAATTTGTCCATTTCATCTAGGTTGTCTAGTTTGTTGGCACATAGTTTCTCATTATGTCCTCTTATGATCCTTTTTATTTCTGTGGGCTTAGTCGTAACTTCACCCCTTTCACTTCGGATTGTATTTATTTGCATCCTCTCTCTTCTTTTTCTTTGTTAGTCTAGATAGGGGGTTGCCAATTTTATTGATCTTCTCAAAGAACCAGCTTTTGGTTTTGTTGATTTTCTCTATTGTTTTATTCTCAATTTCATTTATTTCTTCTCTAATCTTTTTAATTTTATTTTATTTATTCATCCCCCCCTTGCTGCTTGTGCCCGCTGTGTCCATTTGCTATGCATTTTTCTGTGTCTGCTTGTCTTTCTTTGTTGGGTCATCTTGCTGCGCCAGCTCACTGCACCGCACAGGGGCTTGCCTTCACCAGAAGGCCCTGGGACTCGAACCCAGGGCTTCCCATATGGTAAACGGGAGCCCAACCAATTGAGCCATAGCTGCTTCCCTCTGCTCTAATCTTTATTATTTCTTTCCTCCTGTTTGCTTTGGGATTGGTTTGCTGTTATTTCTTTAGTTTCTCTAGTTGTTCAGTTAAATCTTTGAGTTTGGCTCTTCTTTTTAAATATAGGCATATAGGACTATAAATTTCCCTCTCAAGCCTTCCTTCACTGTATCCCATAAGTTTTGATATGTTGTGTTCTCATTTTCATTTGTCTCAATATATTTACTGATTTCAGTTGCAATTTTTTCTGTGTGTTACTGCTGCTCTTTGATTCTTGGTTAAACCTAGTTCATTAGGATTGTCCGTTTGTTGCTCAAAACTGGGCCCTGGGCCCAGTAATGGGTTGCAGACCCACTTCCTAAGTTCTTGCAGAGGGAAGCTATAAAGGCCAGAAAAAGCCTCTCTCAGTTATTTTTAATTTTCTCATGTGTACTTCCTTGGTCTGCCAGAAGATAGCACTCTTTGGCATCCCTCTCAGTTCAATGCCTGGTCAGAGTGGGTTTGCTGCAGCACTGTCTAGATCATTGTGATAGAGGTTCCTGCCTAGAGGCTAAGAGCAGTGTAATTCGAACTTTCTCAGAGTCAGCTCTCCAGCTTTCTCTGGCAGCCCCCTCCCTTTTCCTGGGTAGGACATAATTCCACTCCCTTCTGTGTCAGTCCTGGTTAGTAGAGAAGGAGATTGGGAGGGTCAGATCTCTTTAGCCCTTTGCAGGCTCCCAAGGCAAACAGTGGTTCAGTTCCACCTGGCCTGGAAGGGCTGGTGGGACACAGCAGACCAAATTTGTGGGACAGAAGCTGAGTCAGCCTTAGGCTATGTACCTCTCTCTCCCCTTCCCTGGGGCAGCAGCTCCCCGGGACCTCCTTTGTCTGTAGCTGGCTCAGAGCCTTGAGAATTCTAGTGTCTTTAGTGTGGGAGAGGGTGCTGGCAGTAGCAGCTGCTGGTTTCAACTCAGTTTTGCCATTGGGATTCCCCTCCTTTGTCCTTAACTTTTCTGGGTGGTGTCCACCCTTTGCCTGGTGTCCTAAACCCTAGAAGATCTTTCCCCAGGCCATTTCAGGCTGTCCTCTAGCTATTTTTCTGGCAGAGAAGAGAGTCCCATCTGGGGTGGTTTTGCTTCTGCTTCCCCTGACTGGAGTGGGGAATGAATGGTGGTGAAAGGAAGGGGAGTATCCACGTCCACTAAATGTATACAGCCTGTGGTTGCTTCTCATCCTATCCTACACACCCTCTGGTCCATGTCACCATCACCTCTTACCAGGAGGATTGCAGTAGCCATAGCAATAGATGACTGATCTCCCTGCTTCTGCTCTTGTCTCCTTCCATCTGTGCTCAACACTGCAACTGCAGTGAACTTGTTAACATATAAATCAGATCATGGCACCCTTTTGCCTCCAATGACTTCCCATCTCACTTAGGATAAAGTCCAAAGTCCTTACAGTGGCCCACAAGGCCCAACCCAGTCTGACTCTGGGTCACCTCTCTGACCTCATCAACTACTCATACCAGCCTCGCTTTCTCCTCTACAACTACCCTGACCTCTTGCTGTTTGTTCCTCAAGCTACCCAAACATTTCATACCTCAGGGCCTTTCTCTCTCCGCTTTACGTTCCTCTTGAGCACTTACTACCATCTAACACATTATATGTTTAGTTTATTTGGTGATAGTCTTTGCCCCCATTTGATTGAAAGCCCCATCAGGCAGGGATTTTATTTGTTTTTATGGTCATATTTTCAGCATCCAGAACATCCCCTGGAACATACTAGGCAGATAAATATCTGTTGACTAGATAGTAAATGAACGGGAACCAGTATGCAGGCCTCTATGTGCCCTTGGCCCCTGTGCTGCATTTGGTATAGGGATGCATGGGTCCTAATGCAATGTGTGGAAGGCAGGACCCTGCCTGCAATTAAGCATGCACATGCATAAACATCAGCAAGTTCCAGTTTGTTTGAAAGATCTTTGTGTCCTAACTGTCCTTTCTTTGGAAGATACCGTCCACATCTTGGCAAATATATTTAAATGCATCTACCTTCCACATTAAATATAATTTTGGCTGAGAAAAATTGTAAAGGACCATTATAATTTTGCTTTTGAAATTACTTGGCAACAGACAACTCATTTAATTGACAATTGGCTCTGATTTTCAGCAGTCATCTTGTATACTTGGGTATTCTTTTGAAGTGAAAAAAAAAAATCTAACTTTAAAATTGTTTTCAACTGTAATGAAATTTTTATGAATAATAAATTCAACAGTTAATGAAGTCTATATAATTCTCTGCTTTGTGGGCATCTATTTAAACACTTATTAAGTTGGATTTTGCAATAATCTTTGTGTGTTTTAGAGTCAACAACTGTTTTCTTTCAGGACCACCCATGTTCAAGGTCCTTGAACTCTCAAAGGACCTATGTTTTGAACCTAGAGAACCCAAGGATAAAAATAATCTAGGCAAGCATCAGAGATAAGAAAAATGAACTCTCCTTTTACTGCCTGCTAATGCTGGTCCTTGAAAAGTAGTCAAATTTCTGGAATGTTATGTGAGCATGGTAGATGTCATCAAGCCATGACAGTGCTGGTCGTGGTTGTCCCACTGTGCTTATTATGCACTTGCCAGCTGGGGCCCATTATTTTTGGGAACCAGTGGCAGACCTCTGGTGGCCAGGTGGACCACTTCTCTCCATGGCCCTTCTCTCCCCATGCCCTGGGCCCTGGTGGCAGAAATATTTTCACTGACATTTTAGGACACTTTTGCCAAATTCCTTTGACTCATGTGAGACAAGATGGGGAGTTTTTTCTGCAGCAATTGTCACACGAGAAAACAGATCAGTCACATCATATGCCAAACCCCACTGTTGTCTGTACAGAGTATTTTAATCATGTAACCTTCAAAGCTGTCCTGAATTTGCAATGACATTAGCCTTGAAGATTTTTTCCTCTTAAGCTGTCAGTTGCTGAGGTTTTCTTGTTGCTCTCTCTGGCAGAGATGCATTTATTTATCACAGAAGAGGCAGGCACTGAAAAATTCGTGCAAAGTTCCTTCTGGAGGTTAAAAGAAAACGTCTCATTCCTACCCAATTTGTCTACCGAAAACCTTTCAAAACCAAAAGCTGGTTACTGTTCTCATGGACAGATGTCACCCAGAGTAGTCATGGATCATTTTGTTTGTTTTTCTTCCTAACCCAGCACGACTTTTAACCCACTCTGTAAATAAAAGAGACAAGAGCACAAAACTCTTTACACTTCCTGCTTTCCTCCCAGTGTGCTGACATTTCAAAGTCCCATATGTTTCTCTAAACAAAGTCTCATAAGAATACATATTTTAAAAAACACACACCATAAAAACAGTTTTCATTTTATTACAGCCCAAGAGAGGAGAGGCTGCCTGTGGACTGTGTAAGATAATTGATGTGATACCAGAATTGCCACTAGCCCACTTGACAAAAGCAGACCCATTTGAAGGGTTTACAACTGAGGTGTGGTTGAAGACCAGTGATAAATTTCTAGGTGTCTTCATTTAGTTATAAAAATCAGCAATAATTTGCAACACCAAGAATATACTAAGCCACCGGCAGGAAATGGTTTTAATAAGTATTTCTCCTTAATAAGTGGACAGGAATTTAAAATGTGCCAGACTCCTATAGAGTTGCAGTAGAGAGACATTTGTCGGTTTTCACTCTAGCATGGATTCTTGGCTTCTTCCCTTCCCCACCCTGATTTCCCTTGGGAATATACCCCTCTTCCATTCTCCTTTGTGTGATCTAGATGGGCCTGACCTCTCCCTTGGCTCCAGGGAAGGACTCTACTTGA
This sequence comes from Tolypeutes matacus, assembly GCA_026826555.1. Lineage (NCBI taxonomy): Eukaryota > Metazoa > Chordata > Mammalia > Cingulata > Chlamyphoridae > Tolypeutes > Tolypeutes matacus. The sequence goes on along the minus strand of JAKSZT010052319.1, from coordinate 4,221,864 downwards.
CTCAAGGCCATCAACTTACCCCATTCCTCAGATACATTAATTGGTCACTGATGGACTTGTGATCCAATGTGGACCAATGAGTGAGGTGGCAATCACATGGCTTGTGTAGAAAATACTCAAAGAGATTCTCTTTCTCTAGATGATGTGGTGTGAGGATTTGAGATGTGAAATTGCCAGAACAACTTGTTACAATGGGGTAGACCCTGGAGTTGTGAGGGGCCTTTGTGTGAAGTCTGGAGGTGAAGCTGTCACCAAGAAAACTGGAGAAAAAGTGAGAAGCCAGATCTTGGGTGACTACAACTCATCTGATGGCAGCCCAACTGCTAGACTTTGCAGTAATGTGAGTCAATAAATTCCCAGTTATTTAAGCCACTTCTAATTGGATTTTTTGTCACTTGCAGCCACAAGAGACCTAAGTGATTCAAAGTTGCTAATGCTATTTCTAGGCATACCTGGACAGCATCTAAAGAAACTCTTAAATCTTGCGATGAATGTTTTTGTTTCTTGGTTGTTGTGTTTTTTGTTTGTTAGTTTTACCATCCCAGCATTCCTCCACTATTTTTTTCAAGACTTTATTTATTTATTCATTCATCCCCCCCCCCCCTGCTGCTTGCGCTTGCTGGGCCAGCCAACCACACCCGGGGCCTCCCACATGGTAAACGGGAGCCCTACTGATTGAGCCACAGCCGCTTCCCTTTTTTTTAATTTTTATATAGAGTACCTACTATCTCTTAGGGAACCATTTTTCCCCACTCTGTCATAGCCTTCCTAGCTGGCCCCACCCACTGGCTCCCATGGTGGGCATGTGACTCAGGCATAACCAACCAGTATGGTCCATTCATGGGGCTATTTGATTGCAAATAGGATGGCTACATGATCCCAAGATGGCCAATGAAAAGATCCAAGATTTTTGCTCTTATTGAAAAGCCAATCTGCTGGGTTTGCTGAAGGAGGAGAATATTAAAATCTTGCAGATGTCTTTGCTCCATATGGAGAGAACATTCCTGAAAATGAAGCAATAGAGAGTGTGATGGTTAGGCTAATGTGTCAACTCGTTCTGGTAATTATGCCTAATTGGTCAATTAGCCCAAGCAAGCACTGGGCTAATTGCAATACAAGGGCATTTCCTGGACTTTAATCAAGAGTTGATTGCATAGATGGCTGGTTATATCTACAATCAACTAAGGAGATTGCCATCAGCAATGAGTGGCATTCCATGCAATCATTGAAGAACTTAAAAGGGGAAGTGATTCCAGAATACAGGGAGAGAATTCCCATCTCTACTTCAGACAGACAGTGTCCCTGGAGAACTCATCAAGGACCTTCATTGGAGCCTCTGGTCTCATTGGAGCCCCCTGAAGAGGGGATCCAAAGGCTTAGAGAGATTGGAATGCTAGAATGGATTCACTGTTTAAGACCTGTCCCCCCACACCAAGAATGTCCAGAGGACACACCTTTAGCCAGAACTGTGAGGAATAAATTTGTGAGACTGACTCCATCTTCCCTGAAGAGATCTGTGGTTGCTTTTCTCTGTAGGTGATATATTACTGTGGTAATTGCTGTCATGGAACTGGAATCCTTAAAACACTATGGGGATGAATAGGACCCCAGGCTAGCAGAAGCCAACTAGCAGCACTTATGCACCAAAGACCAGGTAGACATAGCTACCACAATAAAAAGCAGTCTCAATGCAGCAATCAAAAAAAGTCTGAGTCACATAGACCTATGGCATTGGCTAATAGATCATGGGGTACCTAGAAGTAGAATAGATGGGCAGTCTACTAAATTCCTACTTGATCTGTATAAGCAGAAGTGTTCTAGGTCGAGTGAACAAAACCTTAATCTGAATTACAGAAACAGAATCACAGGCTCTTAATTCCCAGATTTGAGACAGTTTACAGATCCAGAGCTCCTTGAATGAGGGGAAGGCCAGGTCTCCTGGGAGAAGGATCCTGTTACATTGCCAAAAATTTATACTGTTAATCTTCCTCCCAGCTTTCCACAAGGAGATCTATGGCATTTACCAGGGTAACTGTGCATTGGGGAAAAGGAAATTATCAGACATTTCAGGGATTATTAGACACTGGCTCAGAAATGACATTAATTCCAGGAGACCCAAAACGTCACTGTGATGAGTCACAGTAGGGGCTTATGAAGGTCAGGTGAAAGATGGTATTTTGGTTCAGATCTGTCTCACAGTGGGTCTAGTGGGTCCCCGGACCCATTCTGTGAATATTTTCCCATTTCCAGAATGCATAATTGGAAGACACATACTCTGCAACTGGCAGAATCCCCACATTGGATCCCTGACTTGTAGAGGGCTATTATGGTAGGAGAGGCCAAATGGAAGCCCCAAGAACTGTCCCTACTAGCAAAATAGTAAATCAAAAGCAGTAGAAGATTCCTGGAGGGATTGCAGAGTTCAGTGCCCCCATCAAGGATTTGAGAGATGCAGGGGTGGTGATTCCCACCACATCCAAATTCAATTCTCCTATTTCATTTGTGCAGAAAACAGATAGATCTTGGAGGCTGACAGTAGATTATCATAAACTTAAACAGGTGGTGACTCCAATTGCAATTGCTGCTCCAGATGTGGTATTGCTTAGGCAAACCAACACATCCCCTGGTACCTGGTAGGCAGCTATTGATATGGCAAATGCGTTTTTCTCAATTGCCATTAGTAAGGGTCACCAGATACAGTTAGTTTCAGTTGGCAAGACCAGCAATATACATTCACTGTCCTGCCTCAGTGTATATCAACTCTCCAGCCTTATGTCATAATATTGTCCTCAGGGACCTTGATCATCTCTCCCTTCCACAAGACATCACACTGGTCCATTATATTGATGATATCATGCTGATTGGACCTAGTGAGCAAGAAGTAGCAATTACTCCAGACTTATCGGTAAGGCATTTGCGTAAGGAGAGAATGAGAGATAAATCCAACAAAAATAACGAGGCCTTCCACCTCAGTGAAATTTCTAGGTGTCCAATGGTGTGGAGCATGTCAAGATATCCCTTCTAAAGTGAAGGATAAGCTGTTGCATCTGGCCCCTCTTATGACCAAAAATGAGGCACAACACTTAGTTGGTCTCTTCGGATTTTGGAGGCAACAGATTCCTCAATTGGGTGTGCTACTCCAGCCCATTTATCGAATGACCAGAAAAGCTGCTAGTTTTGAGTGGGACTGGAACAAGAGGAGGCTCTGCAATAGGTCCAGGCTTCTGTGCAAGCTGTACCGCCACTTGTGCCATATGATCCAGTAGATCCAATGATGCTGGAAGTGTCAGTGACAAATAGAGAGGCTGTCTGGAGCCTTTGGCAGACCCCTTAGGATAATCACAATGCAGACCCTTGGGATTTTGGAGCTAAGCCCTGCCATCCTCTGCAAATAACTACTCTTCTTTTGAGAAACAGCTTTTGACCTGTTACTGGGCCTTAGTAGAGACTGAATGCTTAACCATGGCCATCAAGTTACCATGAGAACTGAGTTGCCTATCATGAGCTGGGTATTATATGAGCCCCCAAACCATAAAGTTGGGCGTGCACACCAGCACTCCATCATAAAGCCGAAATGGAATATATGAGATAGGGCTCAAGTGGGTCCTGAAGGCATAAGTAAGTTACATGAGGAAGTAGCCTAAATGCCCATGGCCCCCTGTCCTAACATCTTATCTTCTCTTTCCTAGCTCAAAACTATGGCTTCTTGGGGAGTTCCTTACAATCAGCTGAATGAGAAAGGGAAAACAGATGGTTCTTGCACGATATGCAGGTCCACCCGAAAGTGGACAGCTACAGCACTTCAGGCCCTTTTTGGGACGTCCCTGAAGGACAGTGGTGAGAGAAAATCTTCCCAGTGGGCAGAACTTCCAGCAATGTACCTGGCTGTTCATTTTGCTTGGAAGGAGAAATGGCTGGAGGTGCATTTATACACTGATTCACAGGCTTTTGCCAATGGTTTGGCTGGATGGTTAAGGACTTGGAAGGAACATGATTGGAAAGAGGTATGTGGATAGACCTTTCTAGGTAGGCAAAAAAAAAAACACATGAAAATATTTGTGTCCCATGGAATGCTCACCAGGGGGTGACTTCAGCAAGGGAAGATTTAAATAATCAAGTAGATAAGATGACCCACTGTGTGGCTAGCACTAAGCCTCTCTCCCCAGCTACTCCTGTCACTGCCAAATGGGCTCATGAACAAAGTGGCCATGGTGGTAGGGGTGGAGGTCATGCATGGGTCAGCAACATAGATTCCCCTCACCAAGCCAACTTGGCTATAGCCACTGTTGAGTGCCCAATCTGCTATCAGCAGAGACCTACACAGCCCCTGATATGGCACCATTCCCCAAGGTAATCAGCCTGCTACCTGGTGGCAGGTTGATTACATTGGACCACTTCCATCATGGAATCGGCAGCAATTTGTTCTAAATGGAATAGACACATATTCTGCATATGGGTTTGCCTTTCCCGCACACAATGCTTCTTCCAAAACTGCCAACCATGGACTTACTGAATGTGTGATCCACCACCATGTTATTCCACACAGCATTGCTTCTGATCAAGGAACCCACTTCAAAACAAATGATGTACAGGAATAGGCACATGCTCATGGAATTCACTGGTCTTACCACGTTCCCCATCATCCTGAAACAGCTGGATTGATAGAATGGTGGAGTGGCCTTTTGAAGACTCAGTTATGGTGCCAACTAGGTGGCAATACCTTGCAGGGCTGGGGCAATGTTCTCCAGGAGGCTGTGTATGCTCTATATCAGCATCCACTCTATGGTGCTGTTTCTCCTATAGCTAGAATTCATGGGTCCAGGAATCAAGGGGTGGAAATGGGAGTGGCACCACTCACTATTACCCCTAGTGATCCACTAGGAAAATCTTTTATTCCTGTCCCTGCAACCTTAAACTCTGCTGGTCTACAGGTCTTAGTTCCAAAAGGAAGAGTGCTTCTACCAGGGAACACAACAATGATTCCGTTGAACTGGAAGTTAAGACTACCACCTGGACACTTTGGGCTCCTCATGCCTCTGAATTAACAGGCAAAGAAGGGAATTACTACAGTGGCTGGGGTGATCGATCCTGACTATCAAGGGGAAATAGGACTGCATATCCACAATGGAGATAAAGAAGAGTTTGCCCGGAATACAGGAGATACTCTATGGCATCTCTTAGTACTGCCATTCCTGTGATTAAAGTCAATGGAAATTTGTAACGAACCAATCCAAGCAGGACTAACAATGGCCCAGAATCTTCAGGAATGAAAGTTTGAGTCACCCCATCAGGCAAAGAACCATGGCCTGCTGAGGTGGTTGCTGAGGGTAAAGGGAACATGGAATGGGTCGTGGAAGGAGGTTGTGATAAATAAGAACTTCGACCACAAGATCAGTTACAGAATCGGGAACTTTAATGGTCATAAATTGTTCTTCTTTGTTTTGTTATGAGTATGTTTGTATATGTATATAAAATGAATATCTTTGTTTTCTTCCCTAACCTTTCCCCTTATCATATGATATAAGGTGTATTAGTTTCATGTGGTAGTATTTAAAGATGTCAAGTTTAGGAATGAATATTACTCCAGGACTTGTACCCTATTCTGTAGGGATTTAGTACATTTCTGGTTGTATGCAGGACAGTTGAATATTGTTAGGCATATATAAATCTGTTATTATTTTTAATTAGAGACTAAGTATGGTTTAAGGTGTTGTGTGTGACTGCCAAGTTGACAAGGGGTACACTATGATGGTAAGGCTAATGTGTCAACTTAACCAGGTAATGGTGCCCAGTTTTTGGTCAAGCAAGCACTGGACTAACTGTTATACAAGGGCATTTCATGGACTTTAATCACCAGTGAGTTGATTGCATAGATGGCTGGTTACATCTACAATCAACTGAGGAGATTGCTGTCAGCAATGAGTGATGTCTTATCCAATCAGTTGAAGGCCTTGAAGGGGAAGTGATTTCAGTATTCAGAGAGAGAATTCCCACTTCTAATTCAGACAGACAGTGTTTCCTGGGGAACTCATCAAAGACCTTCACCAGAGTCCCTGGATTGCAGCCTGCCCTATGGTATTTGGACTTGTGCATCCTCACAGTCGCATGAGACAATTTTATAAAGTCTCATACTATCTACTGATATCTCCTGTGGGTTCTATTTCCCTAGAGAACCCTGAGTAATACAGAGAGGAAATTAAGACAAGAGATAGTGAGAGAAGGACCAAGTTCTAACAACATTGTCTGAAGTTTGAATTGAGCTGTGCCTGAGGCATCTGAAGCAATAACTTTCTTCTTGTTAAGACAGTTTGGGGGAAACGGATGTGGCTCACAGGATTGGGCTTCCGTCTACCATACAGGAGGTTCAGGGTTTGATTCCCAGGGCCTCCTGGTGAAAGGCGAGCTGGCCCAAGTGGAGAGCTGGTCCACACGGAATGCTGGGCCACACGGGATGTTGGCACACGAGGAAAGCTGCCACAGCAAGATGATGCAACAAAAAGAGACACCGATGAGAGACAATAAGAGATACAGCAGACCAGGGAGCTCAAGAGATCTCCCACTCTGGAAGGTCCCAGGATTGGTTCCCAGTGCTTCCTAAAGAGAAGACAAGCAAACACACAGACAGCAGGCAGTGAGCACAAAAGCGAGGGGAGGGTCAGGGAGAAATAAAAAATAAATAAATCTTAAAAAAAAAAAGACAGTTTGGTTTAGGTTTTCTGTTACATGCATTTTATTTTATTTTATTTTATTTTATTTTATTTTATTTTATTTTATTTTATTTTATTTTATTTTATTTTATTTTATTTATTTTTTTTACCGGGAGGTCCAGGGGATCGAACCCAGGTCCCTCCATATGGGAGACGGACGCCCAAGCAGTTGAGCCACATCCGCCCCCTGTTACGTGCATTTTAGAATCTTGACTAATACAGACCTGAGATATTTTTTCATACAAATATTAATATTTCTTTCCATTATATATATTTTTATTTTTCTCTAGTACAAAAGCAATGAATGCTCAATGCAGAAAAACTGGAAAACCCAGAAGAACAAAAGAAAATAAAGCAAAATTCACTTCTAATCCTAAACTCTGAGATTATCACTGCCAACGTCTTCGTGTATGATCTTTTAGTCTTTTTCATTTGAATATATATAGACTAATACAATATACACAGATGCATTATAATTTATTTAACTAATTCCTTCTTCCTTTCTCTCTCTCTCTCTTTGTTTTTTTTGCTATTATTTTCTATTTATGATTATGAACATTGGTGTTGATAAATTGTTGCATACACCCATGGCCATTATCGTCAAATAAATTCACACATTTATACTAATAAATTCATCATTAGGTTCTTTCTGATTTTTACTATGAATATTGTTTAAATGAACATGTTTATGTATTCCTTTGCATAGGATGAATTCTTAGAAGTGGAATTGCTGTTTAAGGCTTTGATACACATTGCAAATTGCCATGGAGAAACGTGGTTTAAATCTCTACCTCCACTTCAACCTCATACCATCACAATCTGGGTATTGCTGTCATTCCAATTACTTGTTAGGATAAACATTTTCTTCATATGCTTGTCAGCCCTTTGTATAGACTTTTCCTTGAATTGCCTCTTCATACCCATGGATTTGGGTATTTCACTTTTCTTCTTGGAGTAACTAGTAAATAATGCCTCATTATTCAGTCATTTCAATCCTTTTTCCAATGGCATTTTCTGTACATAAAAAACAAACAAAAAAAACAACTCCAAGCCCCAGTGGATGCTTTCTGGTTTCTGGTTAAAAATGCCCACTACACATTGTTTTGTACCTTTGCTGATAATTTTCCATAACTCTGATGCGCCACGAGTTAAGTGCAATGACTGCGAGGCAATACTGTGTAGTTACACAGATTACTACTTAGCAGTTGTGTGAACTTGGACAAATTGTTTAAAACTACTCAGTGCCTCATTTTCCTCCTCTGTAAAATGGGGATAACAGTACCTACTTCATAGGATTGTTGTGATATCATAAATACGAATAAAGCACTTGTAACAGGGCCTGGTACAAGTTAAGCCCTCAATAAACATTAACTATTAGTAATGGAATATATCATAGCTTATGCTGTATTACTGTGATAAGCATGTTACAAACATCCTATTTGATCTTTGCCAACTCCTTGCATCAGCTTCTTGTGTTATGTCCATTTTATAGGACGGAACTAAGGCTTGGTGAGCTTAAATAACTTAGCCAAAGTCCCTCTGTTAATATGTGGATCTGGGACTCAAGCCCACACATATTGCTTGAGGAGGCATGTAGAGGATGGATTGTTTTTGTCTTTGTTTTTAATTTCAGGACAACATTTTTGTTGTAAAAGGGAAATATATTTCCCATTGTAGGTAGAACTTCACATTCTGTCTGATCATCACTTAAATCTAATATTAAAGCATTCTTGCCCGGCTACCTAATCCATATTTAATGATGATAGTAATCATGAAAAGCTAGGACATTGAAAGCAATTTAATGTTTATACATATTAGTTCCCTTACTGCTTACAGTAGGTGAACATTATTTAGAAAAAAATCAGGAGTGGCATTATTACAAACCATGTTTGTTTTTAATTTTAAAGAAATGGACTATCATTCTTAAGATATTAGGGCTGTTACAAACATAAACACTTTGAGATTCTTTCTGATACACCTTTGAAAATGCTCACTTTGAGTTATTGTTATAGTTAATGTCCACATGTATTCTACTAGATATTCACAACCCTGACAGCAGCACCCAGTAGAGTTTGGCATAATGGCATTTCAAGGTTTATAACCCCGTGGGGAGGCAGCAAAGAGAGTGCTGTTTCTACTTAATGAAGATTAGTGCCCTGATGTCCTGTTGGGTGGATGTGTATAATGGCTCTTGGGTGTGGGTGGGTGAAGGAGATTGAGGGAGGGAGGAGAAAAAGCTGAGAGGGAAGTGTTATTAGCAATACCAGATAAGCCTTGCCAGAGAAATAATAACAGCAATGAAATAGAAAAGAACTTCCCAGTCAGTCGTTCAACCCCCTACTGAGATACGGCCAGGCAGGTCTCTCCTCTAAACTGGTTGCATAATATTTTTTCTTCAGGAGGTTTCACAACCTCTTTTATAAACTGTTAATGTGTTTGTTCAGCCATACCTTGGGGAGAGGTAACTAATTTTTAACTTTTAACTATGATAGCTTGACCTTCCCATGATAACTCTGGTAAACGAGTGTAGACTGCTGTTTTCATACCCTTTTTTCCCTCTCCTCATCATTAGTTCTATCACAATAAATAACAAATGCTTATAAAGATATTGGAAACATACTATTTTCACTTTCACTTGATTGAAACACCAAGCTTTAAATATATTACTGTTCAAGTTGTCTCTCTTCTTAATCACCATCTGTCATTTGGGTCAAAAATATTAGGCTGCCTACCCAGCCCTAAATTCAAGCAAATGTTTTAAGGATGGGCACATTTCACTGGACTTTGAGACTAACAGAGAGAGCACATCCAACAAATTCATGCTAGAATGTTCTTTAAAGAAATAGTTTTGAAATTAGTTCCACTAAGAGCTTGTTTGGTAGACCCTTTGATGGTTATGGGTATATCCTCAGAAACTGCCCAATGCTGGGAGTCAAATTCCCTGATCCTGGCCCTGACTCTTGTTAGATATGTGGCCACCAGAAGAGTTATCAAGTGCGCTGGTCCTCAGTTTTCTTTTCTATAAAATGAGGTTGGTGGAAGATCAAATGGACTATGTGTGTGAACTTAAGTGGTGGCTGTCGTGATTGCTATTTCCAGGTACACTTAACGATATCAACTGGAGAAATTAATTTTGCATCCTGGGCCTTAGCCTCAACTGCCTTAAATGTGGGCAACCTGACCTATGAACTCTAGCTTGGCCTAAAGTAAATTCTCCTGCCATTTTATCATTGGATTGGTAAAATACTTGATGGAGTGACATTTTTAAAAACGTCTGTTATAAAACATTTTTCGCTGAATCTATCTATGCATGTCCAAGTATAATGCAGTATTGTAAAGTGGTTAAACGTGTGGCCTCTAGAGCTTGACTGCCTTCAAAATCCTGGTTTTGCCACTTCTTAGCTCTGTGACCGGGGACAAGTTACTTGTTGGCTAGGTGCTTCAGTTTCCTAACTTGGTAAATGAGGGTGATAAGAGTGACTACCTTAGAGGATTGTAGCATGGATTCGATGAATTAACAAATGCCAAGCACTTAGAACGGTACCTGGAACATCATAAGTGCTATGCTTAGCGTTAGCCCTTAGAACAGTGGTTGGCAATTAGCAGGCACTGAGTAAATGTTAGCTATTCCATTACCAGTTTAGACGATGGCGGCTGTGATGCAGGAGAGTGGGAAGGACTCAGGAAGGGAGATTAGGACAAATCCATTTAGTTTATACCCTTAGTCATTGTATCTACAGACTTTATCAAACCAATTATCTTTCTTGAGAGCTATGGACTTTGCCTGGGCATCCACAGATGGCCAGAACTCAAGACTGAAAGGAAATATGAAGCTCAAATAGCAAGTAATTAGAAGGAGCTTACTTTGAAAAATATGTTTGCTCTTTAGTGGAGCTTTAAATGAGCTCATGGGAAGTTTATTATAAAATGCTTGCCTGCACCAAATGCCTTAATGGGAAAAACCTTGTCCCAGTTCAGTTTGTTTAAATGATACACAACCATGACCCTCTTCGGTCTCTGCTTCTGCTGTGGGAGTCAAAGATTCTGTGAATAATCTTAGGTATTCCAAACCAATCACAAAATCACATTTTAGAGCTGGAAAGGAACTTAGAAATCATCTAATCCTAAACTATTATTTTATAGCTGAAGAAACAAGTTCAGAGGGGTTAACTGATCTCCCTGAAGGTACTCAGTAAATGGCTGAGCTCAAATCAACACTCACATTCTTTAACTTCTAGTCCAGTGCCCTTTCCAGGAACACATTCCCAGTGGGGGGTGGGGGTGGGTGGAGGGGCTGAGGAAGAGAGAGAGAGAGAGGGAAGGAGAGAAAGCTGTTACATGCATGCAGATGTGGAATTTTCCAGTCTCCCCCCCCATACACACACAAAAGGATAAACTGATTACACACCTGTTGAACCACTTTTCCCCTTAAACTTTATATTTTGAAATAATTTCAAACTTATAGGACAGTTGCACAAATAACACAAACTCATACAGAGAACTCCAACACTCCCACTACCCAGTTACACACATCTACCAATTTTAACATTTTTCACAATTATTGTATCATTCTGTCTGTATGTCTATCTCTTTTCTATAAGATGAGGTTGGTGCAAATCACCCCCTCTGTTCCCCTCTATGAATAAATGATACTTTTACACAAATGATAAACACCCATAAATTTGGCCAGGACATCTGAGCACTGTGGATGGGCATTCCAATGGGGATTTTACTGAGTTCCTGGGTCCCATCTATAATCCAGACTCATCATCTTTTAGTTACTTCAGTTACTTTGAGTGTGTGTGCCATCCTATCTCTAGACCAGATGCTCCTGCTATAAACTAATGGATAGACAAAACTGAAAAGGGATACTAGGTAAGTTCTTGTAATTAGGTGCGGGGCCCTCATAGCACTCTCAGTGTTAGGCGGCGTGTAGAGATTTCCCAGACCTTTATTACCTCTCACCTCTGCAGTTGTCTTCTATTACTGGGATCCCCTCACTACTCCATCACCGCTTTTGCAACTCAAAGACCCACAAAAGTGTGTGCTTGTGCCCAAGATCACACAGAACCAGAACCCAAACACCGGCATCGTCAGCCTGAAAATGCCTTAAGACTTCAGGTTTTGTAAAACAAAATGACTGCCTACGGAGTGTGATTTCATGGATGCTGGCATTGCCCGGATGCCCTCTACATACCCTTCCTCAAAGAGGCTTGTGCATGGAGTTCTGCCTGTACAGACTCATCCTTATATAGTAAAGGAGTAATTTACCCGGACTGCAAAGCTGGGCTTCAGATCTCTATGAACCTTTGAAATGATACACAAAGTTTGGGGGTGTTTGCCTATGCCCATTTTGAACCCTGAAGAGAGGATCTTTAGGTCTTCTCAGGTGCCCCCAAAAAGCTCTGCAACTCCCCCCAAATTTTAAGAATGACTGCTTTTTCAGATAAGCTGTTTTAAATCATTCTAGGGTAAATGAAGATACATAGACACATAAACACAAATTTCATATATCACAAAGAAGGTAAACTGAAAATTTGCCTAAGGTTTTCTCTAGAAAAAAATTTCATTGATAGTTTTTCTATTCAAAATAAAATATCTATCACTGTGAGAGAGGTGATCACAACACAGGGGTTATCTTTCCATTTTTAACTTCAAGAGGAAGGCCTGAGCACAGGACTGACTGAGATTCTGAAACTGATTCTGGAAAATAATCTCTTAGAGCAGGAGTTGTCAAACTTTTTCTGTAAAGAGCCAGGTAGTAAATGTTTTCAGCTTGGCAACATGGTCTCTGGAGCAACTATGCAACTCTGATGTAGTACAACAGCAACCTTAGACAATACATAAACTAATGGGTGTGGTGGTGTTCCAACAAAACTTTATTTACAAAAACAAGTGGTCACAAGAGGCAAAAGGTGGAAACAACCCAAGTGTCCAACAACAAATGAATGTATAAACAAAATGTGATATAGATGTACAATGGAATATTATCCAGCCGTAAAAAGGAATGATAACTACTATAAACTTGTTGAACCTTGAAATCATGTTGAGTGAAATAAGCAAGACACAAAAGGGCAAAGATTGTATGATTTCATTTATATGAAATGAAAACAAAAAACAGGTGACTGGCCAGATTTGATGCATGAGCAACAGTTTGTTGACCCCTTTCCTAAATGTTTTGAGATGCTATCGAATGAAAACAATAAGGCTCACATATCTGCCAGGTTTTGGTGTACACAAACTTTAAGCTACTTTGCAAAAACTAAATGCCTGATCATATTATTCTGTTGGTTGTTGTTATGTTAGAATCAAAGTAATTTCAACAAATGTTTCTACATGTTGGGTAAGTTATGGATGATGTTAACCACATAAAAATTAAAATTAAGAACTCCACACGCCAAGTTTTTCCAGCGCATACTGCATATATAAAACTGGGTTCTTCAAATCATGATTTGTCTTTCTGTGCAACTCAAGGAAATCAGATTCTTGGCAAAGGACTATGGTAAAGCAATGCTTTTACCCTAAGGTCTCACTCTGGGTGGGAAATCCCTCCCTGATCCTCCACAGGTAGTCTTCATTTTTTCTAGAAACCTTATATCTTTCAGAATCACAGGTTTCTGGTACTGCAAACACAAGTAGGTAGTGCCTGCCAGTTTTCAAGCTATTGCTTGTTGGATTAGGAAGAAAAGAAATCCTTATTATGTTCCAAAAGTATACAGTTCCTTCCCTTTCCGAGCAAAATGTTAGAAACTCTGGCCCTCTTTTAACTTACCACATTTTAAATAATTAGGCATTTTATATTCATGTTTAATATTTAGTTTTGCATGCTGTCTGGTTAGAACCTTTCCTATCAGTGCAGTAACAGATATTGAGGTTTTAACAAATGACTTATGAGAAAAAAGGGAAAGGACTGGGCTAGGCACCAAATGAGCCCGAAGGAAGTAAAAAAGTCAAACAAAACAGAAATCATTCTTCTGAATTAAAAAATATACCTCCCCCCACCCTCCATTAGTGAGTGCTGAGTCACTTAAAGGAAAAACAATCAAAATATAAGCTCTGCCCACTGTCCTCAAGGAGCTTAAATCCTGGTTGTGGATACACAGAGACAAGAGAGAAAAGACCTTGCATAGACAAATGTTTTAGTGAGGGCTTTCCAGAGAAACAACGATAGGATATATATGTAAATGGTAAGAGATTTATTGTAGGAATTGGCTCATGAGACTGTGGGGATTGGCAAGTCCGAATACTGGAGGGCAGGCCACAAGTTGGGAACTCAGTGAAGATGACGTTGAATTCCCTAGGAGAAGCTGGGTGGCTAAAGTAGAGATAAAGAGTCTTCTCTCTGACTGCTGACATCATCAGCCTTCAACTGATTTGGTGAGGCGACTCTCATTGCTGAAGGCATCTCCCCAGTTGATTGTGGGTGTAATCAGCCATAGATGCAATCAGCTGACTAATGATTAAAATCCGTGAAACACCCTCACAGTAACAGTCAGGCCAGTGCTTGCTCCACCAAATAACTGGACAACCGTAACTATGCCAAGAAGACCTAGGAAATTAACTACAGAGGAGTAACAGATATATTTAAATTGACACAACTAATCAGACATCACAAAAGCCAAGGAAGAAGGTGACACAGCAGAGAAATTAGGGGTGCAAAGGATTGGCAAAAGCCACAGGAACGAAAGGTTTTTTTTTGTTTTTTTTTTATGTTAAGTTTACTGAGAATAATTTACATGCAGTGAAATTCAGCCTTTTTAGTGAATAGTTTTATGAGTTTTGACAAATACATACAATCAGGTAACCACCACCACAATCAAGATATAGAAGAGCTCCCTTACCCCTCTCCAGATTCCCTTAGGCCCCTTTGTAGTCCATTTCCCTTCCTCCTCCCGCTCCTGCAACCACTAATTTGGTCTCTGTCTCTATAGTTTTGTCTTTTCCATAACGTCAGATAAGTGGAATCAGGGTGTGCAGCAGAAAAGATGAGGTTTTAATCTCAGGCAACCAGGGGCCTTTTAGAGATGGAATGTCTTTTAAAACATTTTAAGGGGCAGTTGGTAAAGGAAGCTGGTGCTATAAAAAACTGCCCAGGATAATGGAACTTGTGAGGGTTCGTTATTTCCACGCCACACACCACCAAACACTCTGTTGCCTATTAGTGGCCAGACGGGGATTCTTCAAAGCCTCACTCAGTGAGTACATGGATCCGCGGAGATTTGCTAAGTGTCTGCTGCATGCTAGGACCATACTAGGCGGGCTTTGAGTTGTGACAGTAGTGCAATGGATGGCATGTGGGCTGTGTGCTCAGCCTGCACTCCATTATCTGTGAAATCCTCCCTACCCAGTGGTGAGCCTCCCCGAGCCAGGTCTGCACTCTATGATGCCCCGTGGCCATAGCTGGTTGGAGCAGTGGTGGATCTGTGACTACGGTATTCGTTCATTCAAGAATATTTATTGAGTGTCTACTATCTGTCAGTTATAGTCTTGGGGGTTGGATCAAGCTGGGACATCAGATTCCTTCTCCTGGAATTTAGAATTAGGAATAAGAAACAATGGTCAGTCTGGGCTGGTGGCTGGGGAGTATACACGCCATGCACACACCAGCATAGCAAAGGCCCAGTTTGAGGGGAGATGTGCAAAGAAGTGAACATGGGAGACTCAAGGGTGCTAAAGAAAGATAATAAAACTGCTACCCTCTCCTGGTGTCCTTCCAACTTCTTGGGCTGCTCCTTTTCATTTGCCTTTACAGGTTCTTCTCTGCTCATCCATGGAGTGATGATGTTTCTCAAGGTCCTGTTCCCTCATTTCTTTTCACTCCAAACATTTCATCAGGGTGACTCCATCTGCTTCTATGATTTTAATTACCATCTATAACTTGACATCTCTCAAATTTAGATATTCAGGCCCAAATATCATCAGCATCACCACTTGGATGTGCTATAGTCACCCAGTTTCATGTATGCATAATTATGTGGTTGGCAGAATAATGGCTCCTGAAGATGTCCATATCCTAATCCCTGAAACCTATAAATATGTTATCTTACCTGGTTACATTTGCAGGTGTGATTAAGTTAAGATTCTTGAGATGGGAAGATTATTCTGGATTATCCTTAGAAGAGGGAGGCAAGCGGGTCAGACACCTGCTGGCTGCAGACAGTCTCTAGAAGCTGGAAAAGGCAAAAAATTGAGAACAGAGGCCAAGTCTGTCTTATTCATCATTGTATCTTCAGCACCTAACACAGTGCTTGGCACAGAGTGGTACAGAGTAAGACCTCAACAAATAAACTAAATTGGGTCAAAATTCAGACAAAATACAGACAAATTCAGAAGAGGGAGAAGTTCCTTTTAGTTAGGTGGGGTTATGGAGGGGCAGGGAAGAGATGAGGGGTCAAGAAACACCTCAGAGGGGAGTGGATGTGGCTCAAGCAGTTGAGCACCTGCTTCCCACATGGGAGGTCCTGAGTTCAGTTCCCGGTGCCTCCTAAAAACAAAGACAAACAACAAACAAAACAAATGAAAAAGCTAAATCAGGGGAGCGGATGTGGTTCCGTGGTTGAACATTGGCTTCCTACTTCCAAGGTCCTGGGTTTGATCCCAGTACCTCAAAAAAGAAAAAAAAAGAAAAAAAAAAAAAAAAAGACATTCTGCTCTGTAGAGGTAGGGCTAAGAGTCTGAAAACTACATTTCCAAGTCCCTCTTGCCAACTGGGTCAGAGGGAAATCCAAAGGCAGCCGAAGGAGAACATTCCTGCTCTGGTACAGAGAGTGAAGCAGTTGCTGGCAGTTGCTGGAACAGCAGCAGGGATGGAGAGGTTCTAGACTGCTGTAGCACAGGCAGAGACATTGGAACTTGGCATGAGAAAACTGTTCTGGTTAGTGGTGTGTGGTGCATTTGTATGATATAGTCAGCTGGAGTGTACTACCAGAGTCTATGTGGGATTCAACAAAGGCTTGGAATAGGACTGTGAGAGTTGAAAAGAAAGGGAAGGATGCAAAAGTCTTGCAGAAGTATAATATGTACAGGCTTTGGGGCCTGGTTAGATGAAAGAAATAAGAGAGGAAAAATAAAAAATGGCAGCACAATTTCCCTCCTGTTAAAATGAAGAGTGGGGCCACTAGGAGATGTCAGTGACACAGAATGAAAGTGGCTTGGGAGCTGCACAAAGAAGAAAACCACAATTGGTACTTGTAGAGCACTCTGGATTTTCACAAATGTGATTCCATTTGATTTAAATTCCAATTCCCTAGCTCTTCCCACTATCCTACTCAATGACATTGGTCTGTAACTTGGGAAAAAGGTTGGGTCTACATAACATGACTTGGTAGTCATGTGCATAGGAGAGAACTCCCAAAATGTGATACTGGATGAGATCACTAAGAATGAGACTAGAAAAGCCAGACCCACAGGATGCATGTGAGTGAGTGGGTGGGTGGGAGGATGAAGTGTTGGGGGCAAGAGGAGGATTGGTTAGAAAAGAGGTAGAGAAGTAGCAGGAAGACCAAGACAGTTCTGTGTCACATAAGCCAAAGAAGAAGATTTCATGCAAGATGGGACTTGCCAAAAAGGTCGATAAAAGGTTGAAGAAAAATCCAATGGATGTGGTGGAGACAGAATCTAGATTTCTAGCAGCTAAAGAGGGGCTGAACAATGAGGAAGTGAGAGAGTAAGAATGGCCTAGTTTACCATCCTATTTGCCCCTTTCCCACCCATTTCCTCTGCCCACCACAAAGCCCTTTCTCTCCTACACCCTCAGCACACTCACCCACTCAGCTCCCGATACCACCTTCAACCAAGTCTAGGATGGCCCAGGTGTTGGGGTTATGTATACAAAGTCAGCTCACTGACTTTCAATTTACTATGTAAGTTTGAGCTTCACGTAGACACAGTCTATGTATGACAAGTATTGATTCATTGGCTGAAGGTATTTATTGGTATCAAAGAATGGTGCTTACAGTTGTAGATACTAGCTCAAAATTTTTTTCTTAAAGACACATACTAATTTATTATATTCAATCTGTCTTCAACTTCATTAAGAACAAGAATACAAGAATTATACAATTCCTCTCTCCTTCTTTATAAGTATAGCTTGTCACATGTACTGGCACCTACTCAAAGTCACAAAATCCCACCAACACATGCCATGAAGTGTTGAATGCTGCATTTCTCACACGATCTGGAGAGCTCTGTAGACCACACTCTGAACACTTGATGTGAGTAGGCCACAGGGGCAGTGAGCAGGCTTCCTGTACTTTGACAGAGTTAAAATCTGATTACTTTGCAAGGATTTCAAAACCTGACCTAAATTACCCCCTCAGAATCTGTTCACTTGTCAAAGAGCATTTCCATTACCACCAAGCTAGAGGCATTAAGTTCTCCCAATTCTGCTAAGAGCCACTTTTGGGATAGGGTATACTTAGCCAAGTTAGACCCTCCATAAAATGTAGAGCTTGCTAAATCCAAACCTAAATATGTCCATAATAAAATATAAGCCTTCTAAATTACGTTCTGTATGAACAAACAAGCCTGTAAAACATCCAAACAATGGTGTAGTAGGTGGAAACAGATGTCACCATTTATTTTAAGATTAGTTTATTCAACAATTGAAAGGGGGAATGTTGCTTATTCTACCATAACTTCTTAGGATTTGAGCAGTTTACCCATTATTTAAAAAAAAAAAAAAAAATTAGGGCTGTCACAGTTTTCTAGATTTTTAGAATATCACCTAAACTATGTAACTACTTTGTTTCTGCAATATGAACAAAATGGGAATTTCCTGAAATGTGCCATAAAAAACTATATCATATAACAAAAAAATTTTAAAGTAGCTAAAAAAAAACAAAACAAAACCCTTGGGAATTAGTCTCAAATAACCCACTATTTTTTTTTAACTACTAATACCAGCAATAAAAATGATTAGTATTTCTGAGTATTACACGTTAACAAGGAACAGTAAAATCTCAGTAAATTTCCACTTCTTGAATTTACTTTTTCTAAATTGTAAAATTTTGAACAGAGATCTTCCTTCATTTCAGGTTGCTTTATTTCTTTAGTTACAGAGGGTGTGTGGGAAGCAGGATAAGGGATGGGTAGGGAAAGCTGGGTGGGTTCACACTGCTTTTCCATCACCCTCCTTTATGACACACACAAAAAAACCTTTAAAAATTAGTCTCTTCCCTTGCTGTCTCCATTTCATCACCTCCCATTCACTTCTCAACCCACTGCCATCTGGCTTCCATCCCATCACTCCATTCAGACTGTTCTTATGAAGATTACCAATGTTTTCTTGCTTGCCAAATCCAATGACCTATTTTAAGGCCCCCTCCTACTTGATCTCTCTGCAGATTGGACACTCCGTTCAAACCTGAGTCCAAATTCATGTGCCCACAGGCACAGGCAGGAATCTAGTCCGGTGACTGGGTCCAGAGAAGGTGCTGGTCAAAGGGGTGGGCACATACACCTTCTAACCCGGCAGTGGCTGCTCCTCTTCAGCCCCTCTGGCCATGTAAGAATGTGGAAACAGGGTTGTCAAATCTTATGATTTATTTTTCATAGAAAAGCTGGGTATCTTGATTTTTATGAGAATGTTCCCATTTTTAAAATATTGGCTCAGATTTATAAAATGCTGTGGGACAAGTAAAGACATCTGTAGACCTCCACTCCAGTAGATGATTCTCCATTTCTCTTGGCTCCTGGGTCTAGCTCTCTCTTGGTTCTGCCTGTTCATCTCTGCCTTCTTTTTTTTCTTTCACTCTTTCCCCCACTTACCTGTCTCATGTTAAGGCTCCCCAGTGTCAGCCTTGAGTCTCTTCTCTTTTCTCATGCTCTTGGCTAATGTCATTCACTCCCAGGCCCAGGGCTGGCCTCTCGGGGCAACCAGCGCAGTCACACAGGGCCCTGCACTCAGAAGGGGTTTAAGGCTCTGAAGTCACCATCTTGAAATTCTTAGAATTTTATCTTTGTTTTCTAAGTGAAGTCCAGTCCAAGGGACCTGGAGTCTCAGTTTACCCGCGATCCTTCCTCCAGCTGCCTTCCAGGAGGGGGTCACTGGCTCCCTGACTTGCTGCACCCTGGGTCCCGCCTGGGTCCCCTGCTCCCGGTTCCTTCCCAGAGACCGCTGTCAACCTCGGCCCCTGGCAGGGATCTGAGTGTGGCTGTGAGGTCACGCCCTGCGGCACCTGGGAAGAGCTGGCAGCGGGAGCTGTGTCCATCCTAGGTTGTACCCCAAGGCACACTCATTTCGTGACTGTGCCGCCTGCTTCTCTCCCAAGCCGGGATCCAAGTACTCAGCAAATCCTGGCGCAGAGGTTGAGTACCCTTAGGGGTCACCCATCTGCTGTGGCAGAGGACAGCGAGCCTGTGGGAAAGGGAGACACCTGACTAGACTTCCCCTCCCCCTGAGGGATAAGGAGCTGGTCGGAGGGGGAACATGGCCGCCATCAGGCCCAAGTCTTCAGGCCTCTCCAAACCCAGAGCAGCACCAGGCACCTGAGACGATCTGAACTCACCTTGCGGTTCTCCCCGACCCCCAGGAAGTGCTCTGAGGGAATCCTTTCTTCTTCCTTCTAACTTTCCTGAGTCTGGCTTGTGTTCATCTCCTCTGGTCAGCTTGAGGCTCCCTCCAGGATCCAACCACGAAATACTAAACGTGCAATTTCAGAGATTCCGCATATTAGGTAAATGTTCTAATACTTGTATTTAAAATTGACATTGATCCATATAATGATGAACAGTAAAGGTCATGCTGGGCAATTTATGTTTCCTTTGTTTAGAACGACATTAAATAGCAAATAAGAAAAACCATGACATGTTGTGAGACCATGGAAGAAAGGAAAATGCTTGCTTTATTGTAGTATCTTTAGGGGCACTTTTTTCCTGCTTTGTTTTGCACTGAGCTCCACACACGTATCTGGTTCTGCCCAAGCTTTCATTTGCTTATGGCTCTTGCTCCTAAATCTTCAGCCTGGATCCAGTGCCTTCTTTCCAGACCTGTACTTCTGAAAGCATACTAGGCCAGTATACCAGGAGCTTTTGTCAACAACTCAAACTCAACATGTCCTAATCTGATTTCATTCCCCAAAATCTGCTTCTTTCCTTATATTTCCTTTTTCTCTTAATGAAATATCATCTAGCCACTCTCTTGGAACAGAGCAGGTGCTAAATATTTGTTGAAAGAATGAATGAAATCTAAGAAACATTTCTCAATCCTCTTCTTTGCCTCAATTTCCCATATCCAATTGGTCACCAATTTCTATCAGTTTTACAAAACACTCCACGCCCTCTCATATCTCCATTTGTGCATATCATTCATGCTTCCTGGAATACCTCTTCATTGTTCAAAATTCATTATTATTACTTCCCCCAAGAAAACTTTTCCTAATTTCCCACGAAGAATTAGTCATTCTTTTTTTATAATCCTACACTATTATAACATTTATTGTGGTTTATTGCAATTATTAGTTTTTTTTTAATAGTATAGTTATAGATCTTTCTTTTTCTTTTTTAAAGATTTATTTTATTTATTTATTTATCCCCCCTTGTTGTTTGCACTTGCTGTCTGCTCTCTGTGTCCATTTTTCTGTGTGTTCTTCTGTATCTGCTCATCTTCTCTTTAGGAGGCACCGGGAAAGGAACCTGGGATCTCCCATGTAGGAGAGAGGTGCTTAATCACTTGAGCCACCTCACCCTCTGCTTTGTTGTGTCTCTCCTCTTTGTGTCTCCTTGTTGTGTCATCTTGTTGCATCAGCTTGCTGCACCTGCCTGTCACGCCAGCTTGCTGCCTTGCTCATCTTCTCTAGGAGGCACCAGGAACCGAACCTGGGACCTCCCATGTGGTAGGCGGGAGCTCAATCGCTTGAGCCATATCTGCTTCCCTAACTAGTTGTTTATATGTCTGTCTCCCCCACTTCAAAGGAAGGATATATTTATTTATCTGTAAATTTTTTTATGTACAACATAGTATATTGAAGACTCTCAGTAAATGATTAAATGGTACAGGAAAAATAAGATGTGATTTATGGATACCAGAAAAAGCATATTCTTCTATAGAGAGAGCGAACCTGTTTCCTAGGGATAGCTGGGGCCCAAGGGGACAAAAAAATGGAGTCAGGTCCCATATCTGGTTGGCTAGAGGTTCAATTTGAGCACAAATTTGTCATAGAGAAGAAAAGGAAAAAGGAGAAGCAGGAAAAAAAATTATTCACCACAGTCAGAAACATGATATAATGGAAGTTAATGAGCTATGAAATAATGGCTGTGTTAAAAATTCTTTTGGAAAATGTTAACATGACACTTTTCAAAGCTTTGTGTTTGTTTGGCTGAAGTCCACTCAGAAAAATATGGGGAGAAAAATATCAATGCCATGTTCAGGTAAATCCACATCACCTCAAAGTTTTCATTCACACTGTGTATTTGATTAAGACCCCTCTATATTCATCCAAAGTTTTTCCCAGTGTCTTCCAGAAAACCCACCGTCCCTAGCCAGGTATCAGATGTTTTGATAAACATCTTAAAGTATTAGAGAAAGGAGATGTGATGCCAAAGCACCTTAGTGAAAACACTGTGATTAAACATTTTGCTGATACCAGAAGCCATAATATCTAGTATTATGTCTTTATTAACATTAAATATAAAATATGAGATAAAGTCTATTATGAACTCAATCTTTTAAATAAAAAAAAAACTTTATTAGAGAAGAAAGAAGTTGAAGACTCACAATTCCTGATTTTAAATTTATTACCAAGCTACCTTATCAAAACAGCATGGTACTGGCATAAGGACAGATAGATGGAACACTGTAATTGAGAGTTCAGAAATAAACCCTCACATCTGTGGTCAATGGATTTTTGAGAAGGGCGCCAAGTCCACTCAACTGGGAGAGAATAGTCTCTTCAAAGATAGTACTGAGACAAGAATGAAGGTGGACCCTTACCTACGCCATATACAAAAATTAACTCAAAATGAATCAAAGACCTAAAAATAAGAACCCAAAATATAAAACTCCTAGAAGAAAACAGAGGGAAGCGTCTTCAGGACCTTGTGTTAGGCAATAGTTACTAAGACTATACCCAAAGCCACAAGCAACAACAACAAAAAGTAGTTAAATGGGACTTCATCAAAATTAAGAACTGTTGGGAAGCGGCTGTGGCTCAATCAGTAGGGCTCCCGTTTACCATATGGGAGGCCCCGGGTTCGGTTCCCGGGGCCTCCTGGTGAAGGCAAGCCCGCCCGCATGGCGTGGTTAGCTGACCCAGCGAGCACAAGCAGCAAGGGGGGGATAAATGAATAAATAAATAAAATCTTTAAAAAAAAAAAAAAATTAAGAACTGTTATGCTTCAAAGGGCTTCAACATGGAAAGTAAAAGACAACCTAGAGAATGGGAGAAAATATTTGGAAACCACATTTTTATATAAGAGTTTAATATGCAGAACATATAAAGAAATCCTACAACCCAAAAACCAAAAGACAAACAACCCAATTAAAAAATGAGCAAAAGACTTGCATACACATTTCTCCAAAGAACATATACAAATAGCCAAAAAGCGCATGAAAAGATACTCAACATCATTAGTCGTTAGGGAAAGACAAATCAAAACCACAATGAGAAAGCATTTCACACCCAGTATTTAAAAATTGGAAAATAACAAGTGTTGGAGAGGATTTGGAGAAATAGGAACACTTGTTCATTGTTGGTGGGAATGTAAATGGTACAGCCACTGTGGAAGATAGCTTGGCAGTTACTCAGAAAGTTAAGTACAGTAGGACCTTGTTTTACAGGAACTCAACACCTGCAAATTCAGGTATGTCCAATTGGCAAGAAATAAAAGGAGAGAGAGAGAAAAAAAATTCTTAAAAAATTATTTCTGTGATCCAATTTGTTACTTATTGGTACTAGAGTATTTATTTGTCTTATTAATTAAAAATGTATAATATGTAATTTCATATTAGAAATACTTATTTTATTAAGTAATGGAGTTCACTACTATGTGCATCCTATACAGAGCTGGGGAGTTCACTACTATGTGCATCCTATACAGAGCTATGGCAGTGGTGCCTGTAGTGGGACGGGCAGAAGGCTGACCCAGCCAGAGCTCCAGGAAACACCAGGAGTCCACTGACTAGCCTATGTCAGGCGTCTTCCTGGCATATCATTGACCATTGCCAATTTTTTTCCTCTGGGGGAGGGGGCAGAGAGACCTTGGGGGCAGAGCAGGCTGCTGGGAGAGAGAGAATTTAAAAAGTTTGAAATTATTTCTAAGATTATTTTTGTTTATTTATTGTTATCAGGGTGTTTGCCTTAATTATTAAAAAGTGTGAGATAGGTATGTTTGTATAAGAAATACATATTAAATAATGGGGTTCACTATTATGCGTGATTTTCAACTTACATGAAGGGTCTTGGAACATATTGGTCTCATAAAACGAGGTTCTAGTGTATAGAATTACCATATGAACTGCCAATCTCACTTTTAGGCATATTCCCAAAAGAATTGAAAGCGGGGACTCAAACAGATATTTGCACACTAATGTTCATAGTGGCATTATTCACAATTGCCAAAAGATGGAAACAACTCAAGTGGCCATTAACCAATGAATGAATAAACAAAATATGGTATTTACATACAATGGATATTAATCAGCATTAAAAAGTTCTGGCCATACAACAACACAAATGAACCTTGAAGACATCACATTGAGTGAAATAGGCCAGACATAGAAGGAAAAATACTGTATGATCTCACTGATATGAAATAATTAGAATAAGCAAATTAATAGAGGCCGAAATGAGAATACAGGCTGGAGTGGGGGTAGGGAATGGGGAGTTAATGTTTAATTGGTAATAGAGTTTCTATTTGGAGTGGTGGGAAAGTTTTGGTAATGGATGGTGGTGATGGTAGTAGAACATTATGAATGTCATTAACACCACTGAATTGTATATTTGAATGTCGTTAAAAGGGAATATTTTAGGTTGTATGTATGTAACTAGAATAAAAATTTAAAAAGAAACATAGGACTGTACAAAACAGTGAACTCTAATGGAAACGATGGACTATAGTTAATAATACAATTATTCTTTCATTAGTTGTAACAAAGGTACCACACTAATGCACAATATTAATAAAGGGAAAACAGTGTGTGTGTGTGGGGGGCAGGGAGCGGTATATGGGAACTCTGTATTTTTCACATGAATTTTCTGTAAACCTACAATTTCTCTAATAAAAAATTATTAGTAGCAAATCAGGAATTTTTTTTTTTTTTTTTTTTTTTT